>JASTWF010000037.1:921064-1176064 GCA_030390025.1 Squalus acanthias | reverse complement strand
CCTCGACCTGATGGCCTACATCCTAGGGTTTTAAACAGGGTGCCTACAGAGATAGTGGATGCATTGGTTTTGATCTTCCAGAATTCCCTAGATTCTGGAACGGTCCCTGCGGATTGGAAGGTAGCAAACATAACCTCGCTATTCAAGAAAAGAGGGAGAGAGAAAACAGAGAATTATAGGCCAGTTAGCCTGACATCAGTACGGTGGCATAGTGGCTATGTTACTGGACTAGTAATCCAGAGGCCTGGACTAATGATCCGGAGACATGTGTTCATAATTCCATCACGGCAGCTGGGGATTTTAAATTCAGTTAATTAAATAAATCTGTAATGGTGACCATGAAACTACCGGATTGTCGTAAAAACCCATCTGGTTCACTGATGTCCTTTAGGGAAGGAAATCTGCCGTCCTTACCTGGTCTGGCCTATATGTGACTCCAGACCCGCAGCAATGTGGTTGACTCTGAACTGCCCTCTGAAATGGCGGCCTTCTCAAGGGCAATTAGGGATGGGTAATAAATGCTGACCTTGCCAGCGACGCCCACATCCCATGAATGAATAAAATAAAAGTAGTAGGGAAAATGCTAGAATCTATTATTCGGAGCGTGGTAATGGAGCACTTAGAAAATCACACTATGATTGGGCAGAGTCAACACGGATTTATGAAAGGGAGGTAGTATTTGACAAAGCTAATAGAGTTTTTTGAGGTTGTAACGAACAGGGTAGATAAGGGGAAACCAGTGGATGTGGTGTATTTGGATTTTCAGAAAGCATTCGATAAGGTGCCACACAAGAGGTTATTAAACATAATTAGGGCTCATGGGATTGGGGGTATTATACTAGCATGGATTGAGGATTGGTTAACGGACAGAAAACAGAGAGTAGGAATAAAAGGGTCATTTTTAGGTTGGCAGGCTGTAACTAGTGGGGTACCGCAAGGATCAGTGCTTGGGCTTCAGCTATTCACAATCTACATCAATGACTTCACTCCTTGTCCCTCTATCTTTTTGTCTGTCTCTCTCTCCACCTCTGTCTCTTTCTCTCTCTCTCCCCTGTCTCTTGCTCTCTCTCTCCCCCTGTCTTCCTCCATCTCCCTCTCTCCCTAGTCACTTTCTCTCGCCCCTGTCCCTCTCTCTCCTCTCTGTCTCCTTTTCTATCTCTTTCTCTCCCCGTCTCGTTCTCTCTCTCTCCCCTCTGTCACTTTCTCTCTCTCTCACCCTGTTTCTCTCCATGTCTCTATCTCTCCCATTTGTCTCTCTCTCTCCCCTCTGTCTCTTTCTCTCTCCTCTGTTTCTCTCTCTCTCCCTCTCACTCCCCCCTGTCTTTCTACATCTCTATCTCTTCCCTCTGTCTTTCTCTCTCTCTCCCCTGTCTCTTTCTCTCTCTCTCCTCCGTCTCTCTCCATCTCTCTACACCCCTCTCTCTCCTCTGTCTCTTTCGCTCCCCTCTGTCTCTTTCTCTCCCCTCTGTCTCCCTCTCTCTCTCTATCTCCTCTCTCTCTCTCCCTCCCCTGTCTCCCTCTCTCTCTATCTCCTCTCTATCTCTCTCTCCCTCCCCTGTCTCTCTCTCTCTCTCTCTCTGTCCCCTGTCTCCCTCTCTCTATCTCCTCTCTATCTCTCTCTATCTCTCCTGTCTCCCTCTCTCTCTATCTCTCTCCTCTGTCTCTCTCTCCCTCCCGCTGTTACTCTCCATCTCTCTCTCACACGTTCTTACCTTTTGAGGTGCGTTGATGACCCCGAGGTTGTATCCGAACTGCAGAGATCCCAGTACGGCGGTGAAGACTGCGAGGGTCAGAGTGCCGGTGACTCGCTGTGAAACAGGGAAAGATGGGGAGATTTAGAGCGGGCCGGGAACAATCACCCCCTCCGTCCCCTCGCTACCACAGACAGAGTGCGAGGTGTTGTGACCGAGCACCAAACCTCCTGTCGCAAACCGTGGATCCCACGCCAGAAAATTACCCCAAACAAGCGCAGTTTCTCATATTTCCCCTTTAATTGCCGATACGCACATTTCTAATCGAAAACGCACCCAGAGAATGAATCACTCGGATTACATTTCCCAACCTAATCGACACCACAACAGGTCCAGCACCGTAAAACTCCCTCTACACTGTCCCATCAAACACTCCCAGGGCAGGTACAGCACGGGTTAGATACAGAGTAAAGCTCCCTCTACACTGTCCCATCAAACACACCCAGAGGAGGTATAGCACGGGATAGATACAGAGTAAAGCTCCCTCTACACTGTCCCATCAAACACTGCCAGCGCAGGTACAGCACGGGTTAGATACAGAGTAAAGCTCCCTCTGCACTGTCCCATCAAACACTCCCAGGGCAGGTACAGCACGGGTTAGATACAGAGTAAAGCTCCCTCTACACTGTCCCATCAAACACTCCCAGGGCAGGTACACCACGGGTTAGATACAGAGTAAAGCTCCCTCTACACTGTCCCATCAAACACTCCCAGGGCAGGTACAGCACGGGTTAGATACAGAGTAAAGCTCCCTCTACACTGTCCCATCAAACACTCCCAGGGCAGGTACAGCACGGGTTAGATACAAAGTAAAGCTCCCTCTACACTATCCCCATCAAACACTCCCGGGGCAGGTACAGCACAGGGTAGATACAGAGTAAAGCTCCCTCTACACTGTCCCATCAAACACTCCCAGGGCAGGTACAGCACGGGTTAGATACAGAGTAAAGCTCCCTCTACACTGTCCCATCAAACACTCCCGGGGCAGGTACAGCACGGGTTAGATACAGAGTAAAGCTCCCTCTACACTGTCCCAACAATGTCCTTGAAGGTAATCCACAGCAGACCTGCTCCTTTTTGCTGAGGTTGTCAGGTTAGGACCAAACAGCATGTCATGTTCTTACAAAGGCACAAGCTTATTGCTATTGTGAAGTCAGGCACAACATTCCTGTCATCTCCTGGATCAGGAGGCTGTGGGTTCGAGTCCCGCACCAGAGACTTGAGCTTATAATTCAGGCTGACACTCGCAGTGCAGAACTGAGGGAGTCCATTGGATGAGACGTTGTAGGCCCAAAGTCCTCTGCCGATGGTCGAGGATGGCCGTGTGAAACTATTCAAAGTTCTCCCAGAGTCTTGGCCCCACCAAACACAAGGGATCAACTGGTCATTCACCTCATTGTGAGAGCCCGTCGTGCCCATCATGCTCACGGCATTTGCAGACTGCGCCTTTCACGAACTCAGGATGCCCCGGAGCGCTTTATAGCCAACGACGTTCTTGTGAAGTGTAGGAAACGCGCACAGCAAGATCCCACACACAAAAAAAGCAACGAGATAAATGACCAGATAATCTGTTTTGGTGTTGTTGGTTGAGGGATAAATATTGGCCCCAGGACACCAGGGAGAACTCCAACCCCTGCTCTTCTTCGAAATAGTGGCCGCGGGATCTTTTATGTCCACCTGGAGAGCACCTCAGTTTAACGTCTCACCCGAAAGACTGAAAGTCTGTTTGTGTGCAATGGTTTTCTCAGCTGGTGTTGGAGCGAATGGTATGTTGGCCAAGGCCACTTCCTGCTCCAGGACCTGGATTAAAATGCTCCAAACTGATTACAGGAAGGGCCCTTACAGACCGTGGGTAGAGGAGAGCCTCATCCCATCACTGGATTGGAACCCAAGTACCAAAGCTGGAGGATCAGTGTCTAACCCTATGGTCCTATGTGCTTCCATTGTCCTTATGTCTGTCCTAATGTACTGATGTCCCAATGTCCCTCTCTTCCTAGTCCCAATATCTCTATGTTCCAATATGTCTCTGTCCGCATGTCCCAATGTTCCTATGACCCAAAATCCCAAAGTGCCAAAGTCTGCATGACCCAATTTCCCTATGTCCCCATATCTCTATGACCGCATGTCCCCATGTCCCAATATCCCCATGTCCCAATATCCCCATGTCCCAATGTCCCCATGTCCCAATATCCCCATGTCCCAATGTCCCCATGTCCCAATGTCCCCATGTCCCCATGTCCCCATGTCCCAATATCCCCATGTCCCAATGTCCCCATGTCCCAATGTCCCCATGTCCCAATATCCCCATGTCCCAATATCCCCATGTCCCAATGTCCCCATGTCCCAATGTCCCCATGTCCCAATATCCCCATGTCCCAATATCCCCATGTCCCAATATCCCCATGTCCCAATGTCCCCATGTCCCCATGTCTCAATATCCCCATGTCCCAATGTCCCCATGTCCCAATATCCCCATGTCCCAATATCCCCATGTCCCAATATCCCCATGTCCCAATGTCCCCATGTCCCAATATCCCCATGTCCCAATATCCCCATGTCCCAATATCCCCATGTCCCAATGAAATATAAAGTGTTAGTGCGGGCAGGGAGAAGTGGGAGCAGAGCAGTGCGAGAGAGCAGGAGGGGAAAGTAGACCAGGTGTGGTCTCTATATTGGGGGGGGGTCTCTATATCGGGGGGAGGGGGGGGTTTCTATATCGAGGGGGGTTTCTATATCGGGCGGTTGCTATAAGGAAGGCGGATCGCCAGTCACACCCGGGTGGCAAGTTGTAAATCTACCTGGAGGAGAGGGAGACCGAGAAGGGGGAAGAGAAGAGAATGGATTCCGAATGATTCCCCCACCTCGTACTTGAGTGATATCAGGAAGATCTTCTTCAGTCAGAACGGAATCGACACATGGAATGGACTCCAGGATAGAGGAGTGGAGGCAGCAACCTTGGAATCACTTAAGAAACAACTGGATGCTGCCACCACTGGTGGGAGGGTGTAATTACAGTGTGACCTGTTTACATAGGAATTAGCCAGTATAAGTGTGGACATAGTATTTTATAATATATAAATAAGGACAGGAAGTATGGCTTTAAATTAGTGCATAGGAACAATATGAACAAGAGGAAGCCATTCAGCCCCTCGAGCCTGCTCCGCTATTCAATGAGATCATGGCGGACCTGTATCTCAACTCCATTCACCTGCCATGGCTCCATATCCTTCAATACCCATCGAAAATGTATCGATCGCAGTCTTGAAAACTCCAATTGTCTCCCAGCATCCACATCCTTTTGGCGGGGGGGAGAGAATTCTAGATTTTCACTACCCAATGTGTGAAAAAGTGCTTCCTGATTTTCCTCCTATATGGGATGATGTCCCCCTTGTTCTTGATGTCCCTCCATCAGAAGAAATAGTTTCTGGGACTACTGAGACTCAATTATGTCTGCGTGTCCTGGTCCCATTATTCCCTTGCCCTCTACAACAACAACTTGCATTTATATAGCGCCTTTGACACAGTAAAACGTCACCAAGGCCCTTCACAGGAGCGTAATCAGACAAAAGCTGACACCCAGTCACATAAGGAGATGTCAGGACAGGTGACCAAAAGCTTGGTCAAAGGTTTTAAGGAGCGTCTTAAAGGAGGAGAGAGAGAGAGAGATGGAGAGATTTAGGGAGGGAATTCCAGAGCTAGATCTCGGAGGATTGTGGGGCGGGAGGAGGTGACAGAGATAGGGAAGGGGGCGAGGGCCATGGAGGGATTTGAAAAGAAGGATGAGAATTTTAAAATTGAGGTGTTGCCGGACCGGGAGCCAATGTAGGTCGGCAAACACAGGCCATGACTTCACCTGGGTGTCAGCCGTGGCTCAGTGGGTAGCACTCTTGTCTCTGGAGTTCCAGAAGGTTGTGGGTTCAAGTCCCACTCCAGAGACTTGAGCACACAAATCTAGGCTAGACACTGTAGTGCAGTGCTGAGGGAGTCATTATCAGAGGTATCACTGTTGGAGGTGCTGACTTTCGGATGAGACGTTAAACAGAGGGCCTATCTGCTCTCTCAAGTGGGCTTGGTACTGTTTCGAAGAAGAGCAGGGGAGTTGTGTCCTGGGGCCAATATTTATCCTTCAATCAACATCACAATAAAAGATAAACTGGTCTTTCATCTCATTCGCTCCTGTGGGATCTTACTTTGTGCAAACATAAGAGAGAACTTGCATTTCTATAGCGCCTGTCACGACCTCAGGACGTCCCAAAGCGCTTTACAGCCAATGAAGTACTTTTGAAGTGGAATCACTGTTGTAGTTTCAGGTGTGGCTCAGGTGGTAGCACCCTTGCCTCGGAGTCAGAAGGTTGTGGGTTCAAGTCCCACCTGAGCACATAAAGCTAGGCTGACACTCCAGTGCAGTGCTGAGGGAGTGCTACACTGTCGGAGGTGCCGTCTTTCGGATGAGACGTTAAACTGAGGCCCCGTCTACTTTCTCAGGTGGACATAAAAGATCCCGCGGCCACTATTTCGAAGAAGAGCAGGGGGGAGTTCTCCCCGGTATCCTGGGGCCAATATTTATCCCTCAACCAACATAACAAAAACAGATTATCTGGTCATCATCACATTGCTGTTTGTGGGAGCTTGCTGTGTGCAAATTGGCTGCTACATTACAACAGTGACTCTACTTCATTGGTTGTAAAGTGCTTTGAGACATCCGGCGGTCGTGAAAGGCAAGTCTTTCTTTCTTTAGGAAACGCGGCAGCCAATTTGCGCACAGCAAGCTCCCACAAACAGCAATGTGATAATGACCAGATAATCTGTTCTAGTGATGTTGGTTAAGGGATAAATATTGGGCCCCAGGACACTGGGGAGAACTCCCCCCTGCTCTTCTTCGAAATAGTGGCCGTGGGATCTTTTACATCCACCTGAGAGAGCAGACGGGGCCTCGGTTTAACGTCTCATCCGAAAGACGGCACCTCCGACAGTGCAGCACTCCCTCGGTACTGGCACTGGGAGCGTCGGCCTGGGTTATGAGTTGAAATCCTGGAGCGGGATCTTGATCCCACGCCATTCTGCATTACCACTGAGCCCAACCGAATCCAGCAATTAATTGTTGCAAAGCGTTTCAGGATGTCCTGAGGACAACAGAGCTGCGAGTTCCTTCTTTCTAAGAAAATCCATAGAGAGTTTGCTATCTTATAAAATCTAACATATAAAGTTATAAAACTGGTAGATTTGATATATTGTATTTTTTATATAAATTTTATGATCTATTATATTTTATATTAAACTATAATGTACCGTATTACTTAACTATATATTGTATTGTCTTTTGGATGAGATGTTAAACCGAGGCCCCGTCTACTCTCTCAGGTGTGAACGGTAGCATAGTGGTAATGTCACTGGACTCGTAATCCAGAGGCCTGGACTACTGATCCGGAGATGTGAGTTCAAATCCCACCACAGCAGCTGGGGAATTTAAATTCAGTTAATTAAATAAATCTGGAATCAAATGTAATGGTAGCTATCGGATTGTTGTAAAAACCCATCTGGTTCACTACTGCCCTTTAGGGAAGGAAATCTGCCGTCCTTATCCGGTCTGGCCTAAATGTGACTCCAGACCCACAGCAATGTGGTTGACTCTAAACTGCCCTCTGAAATGGCCTCGCAAGCCACTCCGTTGTTTCGAAACATAATAATAAGAATGAAACCAGACGGACCACCCGGCATCGAACTCGGTACTGGCAATGTCACGCCCAGTCAACCCTGCAAAGTCTTCCTCGCCAACATCTGGGGACTTGTGCCAAAATTGGGAGAGCTGTCCCACAGACTAGTCAAACAATTGCCTGACATAGTCATACTCACAGAATCATACCTTTCAGCCAATGTCCCGAACTCCTCCATGACCATCCCTGGGTATGTCCTGTCCCACCGGCAGGACAGACCCACCAGGGGTGGTGGCACAGTGGTATACAGTTGGGAAGGCGTGGCGCTGGGAGTCCTCAACATTGACTCCGGACCCTATAAAGTCTCATGGTTTCAGGTCAAGCATGGCCAAGGAAACCTCCTGCTAATTACCACCTACTGCCCTCCCTCAGCTGATGAATCAGTACTCCTCCATGTTGAACACCACTTGGAAGAAGCATTGAGAGTAGCAAGGGCACAGAATGTACTCTGGGTGGGGGACTTCAATGTCCATCACCAAGAGTGGCTCAGTAGCACCACTACTGGCCGAGTCCTGAAGGACATAGCTGCCAGTCTGGGCCTGCGACAGGTGGTGAGCAGAACCAACACGAGGGGAAAAACCTACTTGGCCTCACCAATCTACCTGTTGCAGATGCATCTGTCCATGACAGCATTGGTAACAGTGACCACCGCACAGTCATTGTGGAGACGAAGTCCCGTCTTCACACTGAGGACACCCTCCATCGTGTTGTGTGGCACTAACACCGTGCTAAATGGGATAGATTCAGAACAGATCTAGCAGCTCAAAACTGGGCATCCATGAGGCTCTGTGGGGCAGCAGCAGAATTGTATTCCACCACAATCTGTAACCTCATGGCCCGGCATATCCCTCACTCTACCATTACTGTCAAGCCAGGGGACCAACCCTGGTTCAATGAGGAGTGTAGAAGAGCATGCCAGGAGCAGCACCAGGCGTACCTAAAAACGAGGTGCCAACCTGGGGAAGTTGCAACACAGGACTCAGAAGCAGCTTACTATAGACAGGGCTAAGTGATCCCACAGTCAACGGATCAGATCAAAGCTCTGCAGTCGTGAATGGTGGTGGACCATTAAACAACTAAAGGGAGGAGGCACCAGGAATATCCCCATCCTCAATGATGGTGGAGCCCAGCACGTGAGGGCAGAAATGTTTGCAACAATCTTCAGCCAGAAGTGCCGAGTGGATGATCCATATCGGCCTCTTCCTGAGGGTCCCACCATCACAGAAGCCAGTCTTCAGCCAATTCGATTCACTCCACGTGATATCAAGAAACGGCTGAGTGCACTGGATGCAGCAAAGGCTGTGGGCCCCGACAACATCTCGGCTATCGTGCTGAAGACTTGTGTTCCAGTACAGCTACAACACTGGCATCTATCTGACAATGTGGAAAACTGCCCAGGTATGTCCTGTCCACAAAAAGCAGGACAAATCCAATCTGGCCAATTACCGCCCCATCAGTCTACTCTCAATCATCAGCAAAGTGATGGAAGGTGTTATCAAGCGGCACCTGCTCACTGATGCCCAGTTTGGGTTCCGCCTAAGACCACTCGGCTCCCGACCTCATTACAGCCTTGGTCCAAACATGGACAAAGGAGCTGAATTCCAAAGGTGAGGTGAGAGTGACTGCCCTAGACATCAAGGAGCCCTAGTAAAACTGAAGTCAATGGGAATCGGGGGTAAAACTCTCCACTGACTGGAGTCATACCTAGCACAAAGTAGGTCAATCATCACAGCTGCAGGAGTTCTTCAGGGCAGTGTCCTAGGCTCAACCATCTTCAGCTGCTTCATCAATGATCTTCCCTCCAACATAAGGTCAGAAATGGGATGTTCGCTGATGACTGCACAGTGTTCAGCGTCATTCACAACTCCTCAGATAATGAAGCAGTCCATGCCCGCATGCAACAAGACCTGGACGACGTTCAGGCTTAGGCTGATAAGTGGCAGGTAACATTTGCGCCACAGAAGTGCCAGGCAATGACTATCTCCAACAAGCGAGAGTCTAACCACCACCCCTTGACATTCAACGGCATTACCATCGCCAAATCCCCCACCATCAACATCCTGGGGGTCACCATTGACCAGAAACTTAACTGGACCAGCCACATAAATACTGTGGCAACAAGAGCAGGTCAGAGGCTAGGTATTCTGCGGTGAGTGTCTCACCTCCTGACTCCCCAAAGCCTTTCCACCATCTACAAGGCACAAGTCAGGAGTGTGATGGAATACTCTCCACTTGCCTGATGAGTGCAGCTCCAACAACACTCAAGAAGCTCGACACCATCCAGGACAAAGCAGCCAGTTTGATTGGCACCCCATCCACCACCTTAAACATTCACTCCCTCCACCACCGGCGCACCGTGGCTGCAGTGTGTACCATCTACAAGATGCACTGCAGCAACTCGCCAAGGCTTCTTCGGCAGCACCTCCCAAACCCGCGACTTCTTCCACCTAGAAGGACAAGGGCAGCAGGCGCATGGGAACACCACCACCTCCAAGTTCCCCTCCAAGTCACACACCATCCTGACTTAGAAGTATATCGGCTGATCCTTCGTCGTCGCTGGGTCAAAATCCTGGAAATCCCTACCTAACAGCACTGTGGGAATACCTTCACCACACGGACTGCAGCGGTTCAAGAAGGCAGCTCATCACCACCTTCTCAAGGGCAATTAGGGATGGGCAATAAATGCTGGCCTTGCTAGTGACACCCACATCCCATAAACGAATAAAAGAAAAGGTGGACGTAAAAAGACCCGTGGCCACTATTTTGAAGAAGAGCAGGGGGTGTTCTCCCCGGTGTCCTGAGGCCAATATTTATCCCTCAATCTACATCACTAAAAAACAGATTATCTGGTCATTATCACATTGCTGTTTGTGGGAGCTTGCTGTGCGCAAATTGGCTGCTGCGTTTCCTACATTACAATGGTGACTGCACTTCAAAAATACTTCATTGGCTGTAAAGTGCATTTTGGACATCCTGAGATGGTGACAGGCGCTATAGAAATGCAAGTCTTTCTTTCTTTCTCAGGTGGACGTAAAAGATCCGACGGCCACTATTTCAAAAAAGAGCAAGGGAGTTCTCCCCAGTGTCCTGGGCCAATATCAAACCCTCAACCAACATCACAATAAAAGATAAACAGCTCTTTCATCTCATTCGCTCCTGTGGGATCTTACTTTGTACATACATAACAACTTCAACAGAGAGAACTTGCATTTCTATGGAACCTTTCTTCCCGTCCTGAGATGGTGAAAGGTGCTATATAAATGCAAGTCTTCCTTTTTTTCTTATTTGACCAGATCTTGAATTATTTGATCATATATTGAGTTATTAAACCATATATTGAGTTATTTAATGATATATTGAGTTGTTTGATCATATATTAAGTTATTTAATGATATATTGAGTTATTTAATGATATATTGAGATATTTGATCACATATTGAGATATTTAACCATATATTGAGTTATTTGATCACATATTGAGTTATTTAATGATATATTGAGTTAATTGATAATATATTGAGTTATTTAATGATATATTGAGTTGATTAAACATGTATTGGGTTATTTAATGATATATTTAGTTATTTGATCATATATTGAGATATCTGATCATATTTTGATTTATTTGATTATGTATTGAGTTATTTAATGATATATTGATTGACCATATATTGAGTTATTTAATCATATATTGAGTTATTTGATCATATATTGAGTTATTTAACCATATATTGAGATATTTAACCATATATTGAGTTATTTGTCCATATATTGAGTTATTTAACGATATATTGAGTTATTTATCCATATCTTACTGTGCCCTGTCGGAACTGGGTAAAGTTGCTGGTCTCCTACCTCCGCTCCTCCAAGTTGTTGGAACCCATCAGACATCATGTCCCGCTGCCCTTCCGCTTGTCTGATATCCTGCTCGTGGAACCAGCCGGATCCCAGTTACGCTACGCTGGGAGCCACTGCCTGCAGCCGTCTGCACTGGCCCGGGGGCTGGGGGGCTGCGGGGGGCGGAGTGTGGCTCTGATCCCGGGCACTGGCTGCCGGGGGCCACTGAGGGCAGGCTGGGTGTCCCGGGGCTGTGTCATTGGCTGTCAGGGAGGTGTGGCTCAGCCGGAGGGATACAGCGCAAGAGCAGATTGAGCACAAGAGAGGCATTCAGAGAGAGGGAGAGAGACAGGCAGGGAGAAAGAGAGAGAGAGAGAGAGATAGACAGGTTTAGAGAGAGAGAGAGAGACAGACAGACAGGGAGAGAGAGAGAGAGAGGGAGAGAGACAGACAGGGAGAAAAAGAGAGAGAGAGATAGACAGGTTTAGAGAGAGAGAGAGAGACAGACAGACAGGGAGAGAGAGAGAGGGAGAGAGACAGACAGGGAGAAAAAGAGAGAGAGACAGACAGGGAGAGAGAGAGAGAGGGAGGGGGATAGAGAGAGAGAGAGAGACAGACAGACAGGGAGAGAGAGAGAGGGAGAGAGACAGACAGGGAGAAAAAGAGAGAGAGACAGACAGGGAGAGAGAGAGAGGGAGGGGGATAGAGAGAGAGAGAGAGACAGACAGACAGGGTTAGAGAGAGAGAGAGACAGAGAGGGAGGGAGAGAGAGAGAGATGGACAGACAGGGTTAGAGAGAGAGACAGACAGAGGGATTGACAGGGTAGATGCTGAGAGGTTGTTTCCCCTGGCTGGAGAGTCTAGAACTAGTGGGCATAGTCTCAGGATAAGGGGTCGGCCATTTAAGACTGAGATGAGGAGGAATTTCTTCACTCAGAGGGTGGTGAATCTTTGGAATTCTCTGCCCCAGAGGGCTGTGAATGCTGAATCGTTGAGTATATTCAAGGCTGAGATAGATAGATTTTTGGACTCTAGGGGAATCAAGGGATATGGGGATCGGGCGAGAAAGTGGAGTTGAGGTCGATGATCAGCCATGATCTTATTGAATGGCGGAGCAGGCTCGAGGGGCCGTATGGCCGACTCCTACTCTTATTTCTTATGTTATGTTCTTATGTTCAGACAGGGTTAGAGAGAGAGAGAGAGAGAGTGACGGATAGGGAGTGAGATAGAGAGAGAGAGACAGACAGGGTTCGAGAGAGAGAGACAGCGAGGGAAAGAGAGAGAGAGAGAGGGGTAGAGAGGGAGGGAGACAGACAGGGTTAGAGAGAGAGGGAGAGAGAGAGATAGAGAGGGAGAGAGGGGGATAGAGAAGGAGGAGATACAGGGTTAGAGAGAGAGACAGACAGAGAGGGAGAGAGAGAGTGGGAGAGAGAGGGAGGAGACACAGGGTTAGAGAGAGAGACAGAGAGAGAGAGATGGAGGGATACAGAGATGGAGAGAGGGATAGAGAGAGAGGGATAGAGAGAGAGGGATAAAGAGAGAGGGAGACAGACAGGGTTAGAGAGAGAGACAGACAGAGAGAGACAGACAGAGAGGCAGGGAGAGACAGGGATAGAGAGACAGAGAGAGGGAGATACAGGGATAGAGGGATAGAGAGAGGGATAGAAAGAGAGGGAGAGAGAGGGAGAGACAGGGATAGGGATAGAGAGAGAGAGAGGGACAGGGATAGAGAGGGAGAGAGAAGAGAGAGGGATAGAGAGGGAGAGAGAAGAGAGAGGGATAGAGGAAGAGACAGGGGTAGAAATAGAGCGAGGGAGAGGGGGAGAGACTGGGACAGGGATAGAGAGGGAGAGAGACAGAGAGGGAGATAGAGACAGGGATAGAGAGAGTGAGGGGGATAGAGAGAGAGGGATAGAGCGAGAGAGGAGAGAGATGGATAGAGGGGGAGAGATATAGAGAGAGATAGAGAGAGAAGGATCAAGAGAGAGACAGGGGTAGAAAGAGAGGGAGAGGCAGAGAGAGGGAGAGAGACAGTGAGATATATATATAGATTGAGAGTCAGGGATTATAGATCTACAAAGAGAGAGAGAGAGACAAGGATAGAGAGAGAGAGTCAGGGATAGAGAGAGAGACAGACAGAGAGAGAGAGAGAGAGAGAGTGAAAGACAACCACAGGAGAGAGAGACAGGGATATAGATTGAGAGTCAGGGATCTAGATATAAAAAAGAGAGAGAGAGAGACAGGGATAGAGAGAAAGAGACAGGGTAAGAGAGAGAGCGACAGTGAAAGAGAGAGGGAGCGACAGAGAGAGAGAGACAGGGATAGAGAAAGAGAGACATGGAGACAGAGAGTGAGACAGAGAGACAGGGAGAGAGAGACAAGGATAGAGAGAGAGAGAGGGAGAGAGACAGAGAGAGAGAGACAGGGATAGAGAGAGAGGGAGAGAGAGAGAGAGGGACAGAGACGAAACACGGGGACAGAGAAAGAGACACGGGACAGAGAGAGAGAGAGAGAAAGAGACAGCTAAAAAGAATGACAGAGAGAGGGATTATACAGAGAGAGGGATTATACAGAGAGAGAGATTATACAGAGAGAGAGATTATACAGAGAGAGAGATTATACAGAGAGAGGGATTATACAGAGAGAGAGATTATACAGAGAGAGAGATTATACAGAGAGAGAGATTATACAGAGAGAGGGATTATACAGAGAGAGAGATTATACAGAGAGAGAGATTATACAGAGAGAGATTATACAGAGAGAGAGATTATACATAGAGGGAGATTATACAGAGAGAGATTATACAGAGAGGAATTATACAGAGAGAGATTATACAGAGAGAGAGATTATACAGAGAAAGATTATACAGAGAGGAATTATACAGAGAGAGATTATACAGAGAGAGGAATTATACAGAGAGAGATTGTACAGAGAGAGAGATTATACAGAGAGAGAGATTATACATAGAGGGAGATTATACAGAGAGAGATTATACAGAGAGAGATTATACAGAGAGAGATTATACAGAGAGAGAGATTATACAGAGAAAGATTATACAGAGAGGAATTATACAGAGAGAGATTATACAGAGAGAGAGATTATACAGAGAAAGATTATACAGAGAGGAATTATACAGAGAGAGATTATACAGAGAGAGAGATTATACAGAGAGAGATTATACAGAGAGAGATTATACAGAGAGAGATTATACAGAGAGAGATTATACAGAGAGAGAATATACAGAGAGAGAGAGATTATACAGAGAGAGATTATACAGAGAGAGAATATACAGAGAGAGAGAGAATATACATAGAGAGAGATTGTACAGAGAGGGATTATACAGAGAGAGAGATTGTACAGAGAGGGATTATACAGAGATAGAGATTATACAGAGAGAGATTATACAGAGAGGAATTATACAGAGAGAGATTATACAGAGAGAGATTATACAGGGAGAGATTATACAGGGAGAGATTATACAGGGAGAGAGATTATACAGAGAGAGATTATACAGAGAGAGAGATTATACAGAGAGAGAATATACAGAGAGAGAGAGATTATACAGAGAGAGATTATACAGAGAGAGATTATACAGAGAGAGAATATACAGAGAGAGATTATATATAGAGAGAGATTATACAGAGAGAGATTATACGGCGAGAGATTATACAGAGAGAGAATATACAGAGAGAGAGAGATTATACAGAGAGAGATTATATATAGAGAGAGATTATACAGAGAGAGATTATACGGCGAGAGATTATACAGAGAGAGAGATTATATAGAGAGAGATTATATAGAGAGATATTATACAGAGAGAGATTATATATAGAGAGAGATTATACAGAGAGAGATTATACAGCGAGAGATTATACAGAGAGAGAGATTATATAGAGAGAGATTATATAGAGAGAGATTATACAGAGAGAGATTATACAGAGAGAGATTATACAGAGAGAGAGATTATACAGAGAGAGAGATTATATAGAGAGAGATTATACAGAGAGAGATTATACAGAGAGAGATTATACAGAGAGAGATTATACAGAGAGAGATTTTACAGAGAGAGATAATACAGAGAGATTATACAGAGAGAGAGAGAGAGAGATTATACAGAGAGAGATTTTACAGAGAGAGAGATTATACAGAGAGAGAGATTATACAGAGAGAGATTATACAGAGAGAGATTATACAGAGAGATTATACAGAGAGATTATACAGAGAGATTATACAGAGAGAGATTACACAGGGAGGGATTATACAGAGAGAGATTATACAGAGAGAGAGATTACACAGGGAGGGATTATACAGAGAGAGATTATACAGAGAGATTATACAGAGAGAGATTACACAGGGAGGGATTATACAGAGAGAGATTATACATAGAGAGAGATTATACACAGAGAGATTATACAGAGAGAGAGAGAGAGAGAGATTATACGGGGAGAGATTATACAGAGAGATTATACAGAGAGAGATTATTCAGAGAGAGTGACGTAATAAAGACTCACTACGCACTTGAACATAAAGCAAGGCTTTAATCAACTTGTAACAAAACATGGAGGTCTAGTTAGCAGTCACTAGCTTCCTGTTTCCAGATTGTCTCTGCCCAAGGTGGGCCCATGCCTGAGTATTTATACTCCCTGGACGGCGCCCCAGCTGGCCGCCCAGTAGTACTTCCTGAGTTGTTACTTGCGATTTATGACATTCTTCCTCCCTAAAAGGTTTGGAAGTCCAGTCTTCCTTTAACGGACTAGGCGGACCAGAAATAGCCGCAGACGTTTAGCTCTCTGCTTGTGACTGGAAGGCACGTCTCCCCGGACCGTGTCCTGGTCCCTGGGTCGCTTGGCCCGTACCGGTAAGTCAGTAGAGTCCGCGTCATCTTGATCATCCTGTGGAGGACTGGGAATATCATGACTCCGGGTGCGGGTCCCCACAGGTGCTGAGCTGGCCTCATCCCGGGTCGTGGCTGGAGATTGTCCGGCGTCCTGGTTTCGGGTGGCCATCCTACGGGGAGCGTCCAGCTCCCTGAGTTGATCCGGTAGCGTTGCCGGCAGATCCCCCGATGTCCCAGGCGGGGCGTCATTTTCATAGGGGTGCGGAGTGTTGATATAATTGTCGGGGGATCCTTCATCATTCGGGCCCGTGTGACCGGTTGGGCAGGGAGCCAGATCTCGGAGCGAGATGGTGGTCTCCCGGCCATCAGGGTACCGTACGTGCGCATACGTGGGGTTAACTCCACCTCGTCAACGAGAGGGTCGTTTTTGGCAGACCGGACGAACCTCCGGAGTAGTACCGGGCCTGGAGCCACCAACCATGACGGTAGAGACGTCCCATGTGTAGAGCGACGCCGGAATTTGAAGAATCGCTCATGAGGCGTGACATTAGTAGATGTGGAGAGAAGAGACCTGATAGAATGTAACGCGTCGGGGAGCACCGTTTCCCACTGCTGGTCCGGCAGGTTGCGTGACCTTAGTGCCAGACGGACAGCGTTCCAGATGATGGCATTGTATCGTTCAACCTGTCCGTTACCGATTGGGTGATATGGTGTCGTCCTACTTGAGGCGATTCCCCGTTGGGAGAGATAACTTTTAAGTTCACTCGACATAAAGGAGGGACCCCGATCAGTGTGGATAAAATTGGCCGTCCCGCAAAGGGAAAAGACCTGATCGAGGCATTTAATTACCGTAGAGGTAAGCATATTAGGGCAGGGGAAGGCGAAGGGAAAGCGTGAATACTCGTCCACCATCGTAAGTAGGTAGGTGTTCCTTGTCGACGAAGGCAATGGCCCTTTAAAGTCTATGCTGAGCCTCTGCATAGGCTGCATTGCATGTATGAGTAAGCCATCTGATGGGCGAAAGAATTGTGGTTTCAATTCTGCACAAATCCTACAGGAGGAGCATGTTTTCTTTACGTCCTCGGTTGAAAATGGTAGATTTTTGGAGCGCACAAAGTGCAACATGCGGGTCACACCAGGATGGCATAAGTCCATATGCAAATCCGCCAGAGTCGACGTTGACATTGAGGAGCAAAATGCCCGTGTGAAGGTATCTGGGGCCACGTTCTGTTTGCCGGGTCGGTAACAGATAGTATATCCAAAGGCAGCCAGCTCCACCCTCCAGAGTTGAATTTTATTATTTTTGATTTTCGTGCGCCTCCGGTTATCCAACATGAAGGCCACAGAGCGCTGGTCAGTTATAAGCGTAAAATGACGCCGAGCAAGAAAATGACCCCATTGGCGTACAGCCTCGATGATGGCCGTAGCCTCCTTCTCGACGGGGGGGTAATGGAGCTCGCTACCCTGCAAGGTTCTGGATAGGAATGCCACGGGTCGGCCACCTTGATTCAAGGTAGCGGAGATCGCCACCTCCGATGCATCGCATTCGACCACAAAAGGAAGATTTTCGTCAATGGAGCGAAGCGTGGCTTTCTCCAGCTGTCGTTTGAGGAGGTTGAAGGCAGAAATAGCCGTAGCTTCCAATGGAAAAGACTTCGCATGGAGCAGGGGCTGTATTTTATCGGAGAAGTGTGGTATCCATTTTGCGTAATAAGCAAACATGCCAAGTGCCCGACGAAGAGAGCCGAGGTTCGTCGGGGGAGGGAACTCCTGAAGTGGACGAAGTCGCTCTGGGTCCGGTTTAATAACCCCGTTGCCCACCCAGTAGCCAAGAATGTTCACCGATGGCACCGACTTCACCGATTTGGATTCGTTTAACGTTAAGTGGCGACGGCGGAGTACGTCAAAAAATCTCTGAAGATTGGCGTCATGCTCCTTTTGATCATGGCCGGCAATAGTGATATTGTCTAAATACGGAAAGGTATCCGTCAAGTTCTCTTGCCGGACTAGGCCATCCATGGCCCGTTGGAAGACGGCCACCCCATTGGTGACCCCGAATGGAAGGCGGCGAAACTGGAAAAGCCGACCATTGGCCTCAAAGGCCGTATACTTCTTGTCGGAGTCTTGCAGTGGCACCTGATGGTACGCGCTTTTTAAATCGAAGGTCGAGAATACCTTGTATTTGGCAAGGTTGTTGACCATGTCATCTATGCGTGGCAGCGGGTAGGCATCCAGATCGGTATATAGATTAATAGTCTGCGAATAATCGATACACAGACGTTTTTTATGTTGTTTTAAGGGATTCCTCACGATGACGACCTGAGCCCGCCAGGGAGATGAACATGGCTCGATAATACCGTCGACTAAAAGGCGAGAGATTTCCGCCTCAATAAACGCTCGATCGTCTTGGCTAAAGCGCCGCGATTTGGTGGCTATGGGTTTACAGCGGGGGGGAAGATTGGCAAACAGGGAGGGTTCACCGAGTAAGGCCGCCGAGAGTGCACAAAACGGCACCTTAGAAATGGTAAGCTCCGGCCTTGACCCTCCAAACTCAAAAGTGATCTTCTTGTGCTGCTTCTGGAAGTCCTGTCCCAGAAGCACATCGCTGCATAAGTTTGCGAGTACTCCGAGCCGGGTGGAGAGATACGTGCGGCCGTTGAGGATGAGGTTGACCAGACAGAAGCCAGAAGAATTGGTGGTCAGAGTCGTCAGAGCCATTGCAATCTCCCTGTCCGAGGGATAAATGTGCAGTTTTAACCTGTTGACAGCCCACTTACTAATGAAGCTGTCAGAGCTGCAGGAGTCGATTAGCGCGCTTAGAGTGTGCCCATTTACTGAAACCTTCGTGGCTGCATGGGACAAACTTTGGGGAAAAACAGCCGTGATGGGAGGAGGGGCAATTTTCCCTTCGGCAACTGTAGCCTTAACAGTAGTTCTTGGGGGAGGAGCAGCTCCATAGATAGCAGCTGTGAAGCCAACAGGAGCTCTCGACCGGTATACTTTAGAGGAGCGGCCTTTCTTGTTAGCAAAGGCCCGTGACTGGCATACCTTGGAAAAGTGTCCTTTCTTGCTGCAATGATTGCAGGTCACATTACGAGCCGGGCAAAATTTTCTGTGATGGCACGCCCCTCCACAAAAGAAACACTTTCTTCCTGATTGCCAGGATGCTGCTAGGGCGGGGTCGTCATCAGCGAAGGCCTCTAGGGTAGGGTCGTCATCTGTTAGAGTAGAGTCAACATCAGTGGGGGCATCCGCCCGAGACCTACCGAAAGACTCATTAAAGGAGATAGCCGCCGCCCGTGCACGTGGTGGGAGATAAGTGTCTGCATTTTTCTTGGCCAAGTCCAAGGAACACGCCTGGTCATAAGCAGCCCGTAAATTGAGGGTTTTATTTTCCAGCAGGCGCTGACGTATAAAAGGGGACGCGATTCCATTGATAAAGGAATCGCGGATTAGTTCCTCTTGATACTGTTCAGCTGAAACTGCTTTAAGGTTACAATCCTTGCTGAGCCTGCGAAGTTTCTGGAGAAATTCATCGAGTGATTCCCCAGGCTGCTGCCGAGTTGTGGCCAGTAGGTGTCGAGCAAAGATTTCATTTGGGGACTTGACATATAGCTGCTGTAAGATTTCGATAGCAGTGTCATAGTCTATACAGTCCTCAATATAATCATACACATGAGGAGACACGTAGTTGATAAGCATTCATAACTTATTAGGGACATCCGCCCCACATTCTTCAAGAAAGTTGCTAAAGGTACGAAACCAATGCTTCCATACCTTTGCTGCCGCAGGTGCATTCGGGTCCAGGTCGAGACGAGCGGGTCGAAGGAGTTTTTCCATGATGGATCAGTTTCTTGCCCAAGTTCCCTTCTGTGGTTCGAGTTGCAGCTGGTTGTTCCGAATCACCCAAAGCGTGGAGACGATATCAAGTTGATTAAATTGACGTAATAAAGACTCACTACGCACTTGAACATAAAGCAAGGCTTTAATCAACTAGTAACAAAACATGGAGGTCTAGTTAGCAGTCACTAGCTTCCTGTTTCCAGATTGTCTCTGCCCAAGGTGGGCCCATGCCTGAGTATTTATACTCCCTGGACGGCGCCCCAGCTGGCCGCCCAGTAGTACTTCCTGAGTTGTTACTTGCGATTTATGACAGAGAGTATACAGAGAGAGATTATACAGAGAGATTATGCAGAGAGAGTTTATACATAGAGAGAGATTATACAGAGCGAGATTATACAGAGAGATTATACAGGGAGAGATTATACAGAGAGATTATACAGAGAGAGATTATACAGAGAGAGATTATACAGAGAGAGATTATACAGGGAGAGAGATTATACATAGAGAGAGATTATACAGAGAGAGAGATTGTACAGAGAGAGAGATTATACAGAGAGAGATTATACAGAGAGAGATTATACAGAGAGAGATTATACAGAGAGAGAGATTATACAGAGAGAGATTATACAGAGAGAGATTATACAGAGAGAGAGATTCTACAGAGAGAGATTATACAGGGAGAGAGTATACAGAGAGGGATTATACAGGGAGAGATTATACAGAGAGAGATTCTACAGAGAGAGATTATACAGAGAGAGAGATTTTACAGAGAGAGATTATACAGAGAGAGAGATTCTACAGAGAGAGATTATACAGAGGGATTATACAGAGAGAGATTATACAGAGAGGGATTATACAGAGAGAGAGATTATACACAGAGAGAGATTATACAGAGAGAGAGATTATACAGAGAGAGAGATTATACAGAGAGAGAGATTATACACAGAGAGAGATTATACACAGAGAGAGATTATACAGAGAGAGAGATTATACAGAGAGGGAGATTATACACAGAGAGAGATTATACACAGAGAGAGATTATACAGAGAGAGAGATTATACAGAGAGATTATACAGAGAGAGATTATACGGGGAGAGATTATAAAGAGAGAGATTATACAGAGAGTGGTTATACAGAGTGATTATGCAGTGAGAGATTATACATTGAGAGATTATACAGGGAGAGAGTATTCAGAGAGTTTATACAGAGAGATTATACAGAGCGAGATTATACAGAGAGAGATTATACAGGGAGAGATTATACAGAGAGAGATTATACAGAGAGAGACATTATACAGAGAGAGATTATACAGAGAGAGATTATACAGAGAGAGAGAGAGCGATTATACAGAGAGAGATTAGACAGAGAGATTATACAGAGAGATTATACAGAGAGAGAGACAGATTATACAGAGAGAGATTATACAGAGAGAGAGATTATACAGAGAGAGATTATACAGAGAGAGATTATACAGAGAGAGATTATACAGAGAGAGATTATACAGAGAGAGAGATTATACAGAGAGAGATTATATAGAGAGAGATTATACAGAGAGAGATTATACAGAGAGAGATTATAGAGAGGAATTATGCAGAGAGAGATTATAGAGAGAGAGATTATACAGAGAGAGATTATACAGAGAGAGAGATTATACAGAGAGAGTTTGTGTAGAGAGAGGTTATACAGAGTGAGATTATACAGATAGAGGTTATACAGAGAGGGATTATACAGAGAGAGAATATACAGAGAGAGATTATACAGAGAGAGATTATACAGAGAGAGGTTATACAGAGAGAGATTATACAGAGAGAGATTATACAGAGAGAGGTTATAAAGAGAGAGATTATACCGAGAGAGATTATACCGAGAGAGATTATACAGAGAGAGATTATACAGAGAGAGGTTATACAGAGAGAGATTATACCGAGAGAGATTATACCGAGAGAGATTATACAGAGAGAGATTATACAGAGTGACATTATACAGAGAGAGGTTATACAGAGAGGGATTATACAGAGAGAGATTAAACAGAGAGAGATTATACAGAGAGAGATTATACAGGGAGGGATTCTACAGAGAGAGATTATACAGAGAGAGATTATACAGAGAGAGATTATACAGAGAGAGATTATACAGAGAGAGAGAGCGATTATACAGAGAGAGATTAGACAGAGAGATTATACAGAGAGATTACACAGAGAGAGAGACAGATTATACAGAGAGAGATTATACAGAGAGAGAGATTATACAGAGAGAGGTTATACAGAGAGAGAGATTATACAGAGAGAGATTATACAGAGAGAGATTATACAGAGAGAGAGATTATACAGAGAGAGATTATATAGAGAGAGATTATACAGAGAGAGATTATACAGAGAGAGATTATAGAGAGTGATATTATACAGAGAGAGGTTATTCAGAGAGGGATTATACAGAGAGATTATACAGAGAGAGATTATACAGAGAGAGATTATACAGAGAGAGATTATACAGAGGGAGATTATCAGAGAGAGATTATACTGAATGAGATTATACAGAGAGAGGTTATACAGAGAGAGATTATAGAGAGAGAGATTATACAGAGTGAGATTATCAGAGAGAGATTATACTGAGAGAGATTATACCGAGAGAGGTTATACAGAGAGGGATTATACAGAGAGAGATTATACAGAGAGAGATTATACAGAGAGAGATTATACAGGGTGAGATTATCAGAGAGAAATTATACAGAGTGAGATTATACAGAGAGAAATTAATACAGAGAGAGATTATACAGAGAGAGATTATACAGAGAGAGATTATACAGAGAGAGATTATACAGAGAGCGAGATTATACAGAGAGAGAGAGATTATACAGAGAGAGATTATACAGAGAGAGATTATACAGAGAGAGATTATACAGAGAGAGGGATTATACAGAGGGAGATTATACAGAGAGAGATTATACAGAGTGAGATTATACAGAGAGAGATTATACAGAGAGAGATTCTACAGAGAGAGATTATGCAGAGAGAGATTATACAGAGAGAGATGATACAGAGAGGGATTATACAAAGAGGGATTATAAAGAGAGAGAGATTATACAGGGAGGGATTATAGAGAGAGAGATTATAACGAGAGAGATTATACAGAGATAGGTTATACAGAGTGAGATTATACAGAGAGAGATTATACCGATAGAGATTATAACAAGAGAGATTAGACAGAGAGAGAGATTATACAGAGAGGGATTATACAGAGGGGGATTATAAAGAGAGTGATTATACAGAGAGCGTTTATACAGAGAGAAATTATACCGTGAGAGATTATACAGAGAGAGATTATACAGAGTGACATTATACAGAGAGAGGTTATACAGAGAGGGATTATACAGAGAGAGATTATACAGAGAGAGATTATACAGGGTGAGATTATCAGAGAGAGATTATACAGAGTGAGATTATACAGAGAGAGGTTATACAGAGAGAGATTATACAGAGAGCGATTATAAGAGAGATTATACAGAGAGAGGTTATTCAGAGAGGGATTATACAGAGAGAGATTATACAGAGAGAGATTATACAGTGTGAGATTATCAGAGAGAGATTATACTGAGAGAGATTATACTGAGAGAGGTTATACAGAGAGGGATTATACAGAGAGAGATTATACAGAGAGAGATTATACAGAGAGAGGTTATACAGAGTGAGATTATACAGAGAGAGATTATACCGAGAGAGATTATACCGAGAGAGATTAGACAGAGAGAGAGATTATACAGAGAGGGATAATACAGAGGGGGATTATAAAGAGAGTGATTATACAGAGAGCGTTTATACAGAGAGAGATTATACCGTGAGAGATTATACAGAGAGAGATTATACAGAGAGCGATTATAAGAGAGATTATACAGAGAGAGGTTATTCAGAGAGGGATTATACAGAGAGAGATTATACAGAGAGAGATTATACAGTGTGAGATTATCAGCGAGAGATTATACTGAGAGAGATTATACTGAGAGAGGTTATACAGAGAGGGATTATACAGAGAGAGATTATACAGAGAGAGATTATACAGAGAGAGATTATACAGGGTAAGATTATCAGAGAGAGATTATACCGAGTGAGATTATACAGAGTGAGATTATACAGAGAGAGATTAATACAGAGAGAGATTATACAGAGAGAGATTATACAGAGAGAGATTATACAGAGAGAGATTATACAGAGAGAGATTATACAGAGTGAGATTATACAGAGAGAGATTATACAGAGAGAGATTATACAGAGAGAGGGATTATACAGAGAGAGATTCTACAGAGAGAGATTATGCAGAGAGAGATTATACAGAGAGAGATTATACCGAGAGACATTATACAGAGAGAGGTTATACAGAGTGAGATTATACAGAGAGAGATTATACAGAGAGAGATTATACAGGGAGAGATTATAAAGAGAGAGATTATACCGAGAGAGATTATACAGAGAGAGATTAGACAGAGAGAGACATTATACAGAGAGGGATTATACAGAGGGGGATTATAAAGAGAGTGATTATACAGAGAGTGTTTATACAGAGAGAGATTATACAGAGAGAGATTATACAGAGAGAGATTATACAAAGAGGGAATATAAATAGAGAGAGATTATACAGAGAGAGATTATACAAACAAAGATTATACAGAGAGAGATTATACAGAGAGAGAGATTATACGGAGGGTGATTATACAGAGAGAGATTATACAGAGAGTGGTTATACAGAGAGAGATTATACAGCGAGTGATATTATACAGAGAGGGATTATAAAGAGAGAGATTATAAAGAGGGAGATTATACAGAGAGAGATTATACAGAGAGAGAGATTATACAGAGAGGGATTATACAGAGGGGGATTATAAAGTGAGTGATTATACAGAGAGCGTTTATACAGAGAGAGATTATACAGAGAGAGATGATACAGAGAGGGATTATACAAAGAGGGATTATAAAGAGAGAGAGATTATACAGAGACAGATTATACAGAGAGAGATTATACAAACAAAGATTCTACAGAGAGAGATTATAGAGAGAGAGTTTATACAGAGAGAGAGAGATTATACAGAGGGGGGTTATACAGAGAGAGAGATTATACAGAGAGAGATTATATAGAGAGAGATTATACAGAGAGAGATTATACAGAGAGAGATTATAGAGAGTGATATTATACAGAGAGAGGTTATTCAGAGAGGGATTATACAGAGAGATTATACAGAGAGAGATTATACAGAGAGAGATTATACAGAGAGAGATTATACAGAGTGAGATTATCAGAGAGAGATTATACTGAGTGAGATTATACAGAGAGAGGTTATACAGAGAGAGATTATAGAGAGAGATTATACAGAGTGAGATTATCAGAGAGAGATTATACTGAGAGAGATTATACCGAGAGAGGTTATACAGAGAGGGATTATACAGAGAGAGATTATACAGAGAGAGATTATACAGAGAGAGATTATACAGGGTGAGATTATCAGAGAGAAATTATACAGAGTGAGATTATACAGAGAGAAATTAATACAGAGAGAGATTATACAGAGAGAGATTATACAGAGAGAGATTATACAGAGAGAGATTATACAGAGAGCGAGATTATACAGAGAGAGAGATTATACAGAGAGAGATTATACAGAGAGAGATTATACAGAGAGAGATTATACAGAGAGAGATTATACAGAGAGAGGGATTATACAGAGGGAGATTATACAGAGAGAGATTATACAGAGTGAGATTATACAGAGAGAGATTATACAGAGAGAGATTCTACAGAGAGAGATTATGCAGAGAGAGATTATACAGAGAGAGATGATACAGAGAGGGATTATACAAAGAGGGATTATAAAGAGAGAGAGATTATACAGGGAGGGATTATAGAGAGAGAGATTATAACGAGAGAGATTATACAGAGAGAGGTTATACAGAGAGGGATTATACAGAGAGAGATTATACAGAGAGAGATTATACAGGGTGAGATTATCAGAGAGAGATTATACAGAGTGAGATTATACAGAGAGAGGTTATACAGAGAGAGATTATACAGAGAGCGATTATAAGAGAGATTATACAGAGAGGTTATTCAGAGAGGGATTATACAGAGAGAGATTATACAGAGAGAGATTATACAGTGTGAGATTATCAGCGAGAGATTATACTGAGAGAGATTATACTGAGAGAGGTTATACAGAGAGGGATTATACAGAGAGAGATTATACAGAGAGAGATTATACAGAGAGAGATTATACAGGGTAAGATTATCAGAGAGAGATTATACCGAGTGAGATTATACAGAGTGAGATTATACAGAGAGAGATTAATACAGAGAGAGATTATACAGAGAGAGATTATACAGAGAGAGATTATACAGAGAGAGATTATACAGAGAGAGATTATACAGAGTGAGATTATACAGAGAGAGATTATACAGAGAGAGATTATACAGAGAGAGGGATTATACAGAGAGAGATTCTACAGAGAGAGATTATGCAGAGAGAGATTATACAGAGAGAGATTATACCGAGAGACATTATACAGAGAGAGGTTATACAGAGTGAGATTATACAGAGAGAGATTATACAGAGAGAGATTATACAGGGAGAGATTATAAAGAGAGAGATTATACCGAGAGAGATTATACAGAGAGAGATTAGACAGAGAGAGACATTATACAGAGAGGGATTATACAGAGGGGGATTATAAAGAGAGTGATTATACAGAGAGTGTTTATACAGAGAGAGATTATACAGAGAGAGATTATACAGAGAGAGATTATACAAAGAGGGAATATAAATAGAGAGAGATTATACAGAGAGAGATTATACAAACAAAGATTATACAGAGAGAGATTATACAGAGAGAGAGATTATACGGAGGGTGATTATACAGAGAGAGATTATACAGAGAGTGGTTATACAGAGAGAGATTATACAGCGAGTGATATTATACAGAGAGGGATTATAAAGAGAGAGATTATAAAGAGGGAGATTATACAGAGAGAGATTATACAGAGAGAGAGATTATACAGAGAGGGATTATACAGAGGGGGATTATAAAGTGAGTGATTATACAGAGAGCGTTTATACAGAGAGAGATTATACAGAGAGAGATGATACAGAGAGGGATTATACAAAGAGGGATTATAAAGAGAGAGAGATTATACAGAGACAGATTATACAGAGAGAGATTATACAAACAAAGATTCTACAGAGAGAGATTATAGAGAGAGAGTTTATACAGAGAGAGAGAGATTATACAGAGGGGGGTTATACAGAGAGAGAGATTATACAGAGAGAGATTATATAGAGAGAGATTATACAGAGAGAGATTATACAGAGAGAGATTATAGAGAGTGATATTATACAGAGAGAGGTTATTCAGAGAGGGATTATACAGAGAGATTATACAGAGAGAGATTATACAGAGAGAGATTATACAGAGAGAGATTATACAGAGTGAGATTATCAGAGAGAGATTATACTGAGTGAGATTATACAGAGAGAGGTTATACAGAGAGAGATTATAGAGAGAGAGATTATACAGAGTGAGATTATCAGAGAGAGATTATACTGAGAGAGATTATACCGAGAGAGGTTATACAGAGAGGGATTATACAGAGAGAGATTACACAGAGAGAGATTATACAGAGAGAGATTATACAGGGTGAGATTATCAGAGAGAAATTATACAGAGTGAGATTATACAGAGAGAAATTAATACAGAGAGAGATTATACAGAGAGAGATTATACAGAGAGAGATTATACAGAGAGAGATTATACAGAGAGCGAGATTATACAGAGAGAGAGAGATTATACAGAGAGAGATTATACAGAGAGAGATTATACAGAGAGAGATTATACAGAGAGAGATTATACAGAGAGAGATTATACAGAGAGAGGGATTATACAGAGGGAGATTATACAGAGAGAGATTATACAGAGTGAGATTATACAGAGAGAGATTATGCAGAGAGAGATTATACAGAGAGAGATGATACAGAGAGGGATTATACAAAGAGGGATTATAAAGAGAGAGAGATTATACAGGGAGGGATTATAGAGAGAGAGATTATAACGAGAGAGATTATACAGAGATAGGTTATACAGAGTGAGATTATACAGAGAGAGATTATACCGAGAGAGATTATACCGAGAGAGATTAGACAGAGAGAGAGATTATACAGAGAGGGATTATACAGAGGGGGATTATAAAGAGAGTGATTATACAGAGAGCGTTTATACAGAGAGAAATTATACCGTGAGAGATTATACAGAGAGAGATTATACAGAGTGACATTATACAGAGAGAGGTTATACAGAGAGGGATTATACAGAGAGAGATTATACAGAGAGAGATTATACAGGGTGAGATTAACAGAGAGAGATTATACAGAGTGAGATTATACAGAGAGAGGTTATACAGAGAGAGATTATACAGAGAGCGATTATAAGAGAGATTATACAGAGAGAGGTTATTCAGAGAGGGATTATACAGAGAGAGATTATACAGAGAGAGATTATACAGTGTGAGATTATCAGAGAGAGATTATACTGAGAGAGATTATACCGAGAGAGGTTATACAGAGAGGGATTATACAGAGAGAGATTATACAGAGAGAGATTATACAGAGAGAGGTTATACAGAGTGAGATTATACAGAGAGAGATTATACCGAGAGAGATTATACCGAGAGAGATTAGACAGAGAGAGAGATTATACAGAGAGGGATAATACAGAGGGGGATTATAAAGAGAGTGATTATACAGAGAGCGTTTATACAGAGAGAGATTATACCGTGAGAGATTATACAGAGAGAGATTATACAGAGTGACATTATACAGAGAGAGGTTATACAGAGAGGGATTATACAGAGAGAGATTATACAGAGAGAGATTATACAGGGTGAGATTATCAGAGAGAGATTATACAGAGTGAGATTATACAGAGAGAGGTTATACAGAGAGAGATTATACAGAGAGCGATTATAAGAGAGATTATACAGAGAGAGGTTATTCAGAGAGGGATTATACAGAGAGAGATTATACAGAGAGAGATTATACAGTGTGAGATTATCAGCGAGAGATTATACTGAGAGAGATTATACCGAGAGAGGTTATACAGAGAGGGATTATACAGAGAGAGATTATACAGAGAGAGATTATACAGAGAGAGATTATACAGGGTGAGATTATCAGAGAGAGATTATACAGAGTGAGATTATACAGAGTGAGATTATACAGAGAGAGATTAATACAGAGAGAGATTATACAGAGAGAGATTATACAGAGAGAGATTATACAGAGAGAGATTATACAGAGAGAGATTATACAGAGTGAGATTATACAGAGAGAGATTATACAGAGAGAGATTATACAGAGAGAGGAATTATACAGAGAGAGATTCTACAGAGAGAGATTATGCAGAGAGAGATTATACAGAGAGAGATTATACCGAGAGACATTATACAGAGAGAGGTTATACAGACTGAGATTATACAGAGAGAGATTATACAGAGAGAGATTATACAGGGAGAGATTATAAAGAGAGAGATTATACCGAGAGAGATTATACAGAGAGAGATTAGACAGAGAGAGACATTATACAGAGAGGGATTATACAGAGGGGGATTATAAAGAGAGTGATTATACAGAGAGTGTTTATACAGAGAGAGATTATACAGAGAGAGATTATACAGAGAGAGATTATACAAAGAGGGATTATAAATAGAGAGAGATTATACAGAGAGAGATTATACAAACAAAGATTACACAGAGAGAGATTATACAAACAAAGATTCTACAGAGAGAGATTATACAGAGAGAGAGATTATACGGAGGGGGATTATACAGAGAGAGATTATACAGAGAGTGGTTATACAGAGAGAGATTATACAGCGAGAGAGATTATACAGAGAGGGATTATAAAGAGAGAGATTATAAAGAGGGAGATTATACAGAGAGAGATTATACAGAGAGAGAGATTATACAGAGAGGGATTATACAGAGGGGGATTATAAAGAGAGTGATTATACAGAGAGCGTTTATACAGAGAGAGATTATACAGAGAGAGATGATACAGAGAGGGATTATACAAAGAGGGATTATAAAGAGAGAGAGATTATACAGAGACAGATTATACAGAGAGAGATTATACAAACAAAGATTCTACAGAGAGAGATTATAGAGAGAGAGTTTATACAGAGAGAGAGAGATTATACAGAGGGGGGTTATACAGAGAGAGATTATACAGAGAGAGATTATACAGAGAGAGATTATGCAGAGAGAGAGATTATACAGAGAGAGATTATACCGAGAGAGATTATACAGAGTGAGATTATACAGAGAGAGATTATACCGAGAGACATTATACAGAGAGAGGTTATACAGAGTGAGATTACACAGAGAGAGGTTATACAGAGAGGGATTATACAGGGAGAGATTAAACAGAGAGAGATTATACAGTGAGTGATTATACAGAGTGAGATTAACAGAGAGAGATTATACAGCGAGAGATTATACAGGGTGAGATTATACAGAGAGAGGTTATTCAGAGAGGGATTATACAGGGAGAGATTAAACAGAGAGAGATTATACAGAGAGAGATTATACAGGGTGAGATTATACAGAGAGAGGTTATTCAGAGAGGGATTATAAAGAGAGAGATTATACAGAGAGAGATTATACAGAGAGAGATTATACAGGGTGAGATTATCAGAGAGAGATTATACAGAGTGAGATTATACAGAGAGAGGTTATACAGAGAGAGATTATACAGAGAGAGATTATACTGAGAGAGATTAATACAGAGAGAGATTATACAGCGAGAGATTATACAGAGAGAGATTATACAGAGAGAGATTATACAAAGTGAGATTATACAGAGAGAGAATATACAGAGAGAGATTATACAGAGAGAGGGATTATACAGAGAAAGATTATACAGAGAGAGATTATACAGAGTGAGTTTATACAGAGAGAGATTATACAGAGAGAGATTCTACAGAGAGAGATTATGCAGAGAGAGATTATACAGAGAGTGATTATACCGAGAGACATTATACAGAGAGAGGTTATACAGAGAGAGATTATACAGAGAGAGATTCTACAGAGAGAGATTATGCAGAGAGAGATTAGACAGAGAGAGACATTATACAGAGAGAGATTATACAGAGGGGGATTATAAAGAGAGTGATTATACAGAGAGCGTTTATACAGAGAGAGATTATACAGAGAGGGATCATACAAAGAGGGAATATAAATAGAGAGAGATTATACAGAGAGAGATTATACAAACAAAGATTATACAGAGAGAGATTTTACAAACAAAGATTCTACAGAGAGAGATTATACAGAGAGAGAGATTATACAGAGGGGGATTATACAGAGAGAGATTATACAGAGAGAGAGATTATACAGAGAGGGATTAGAAAGAGAGAGATTATAAAGAGGGAGATTATACAGAGAGAGATTATACAGAGAGAGAGATGATACAGAGAGGGATTATACAAAGAGGGATTATAAAGAGAGAGAGATTATACAGAGACAGATTATACAGAGAGAGATTATACAAACAAAGATTCTACAGAGAGAGATTATAAAGAGAGAGTTTATACAGAGAGAGAGATTATACAGAGGGGGGTTATACAGAGAGAGATTATACAGAGAGGGGTTATAAAGAGAGAGATTATAAAGAGAGAGATTATACAGAGAGAGATTATGCAGACAAAGATTCTACAGAGAGCGTTTATACATAGAGAGATTATACAGAGAGAGATTATACAGAGAGAGAGATTATACAGAGGGGGATTATACAGAGAGAGATTATACAGAGAGGGATTATACAGAGAGGGATTATACAGAGAGTGATTATAAAGAGAGAGAGATTATACAGAGAGAGATTATACAGAGAGAGATTATACAGACAAAGATTCTACAGAGAGAGATTATACAGAGAGAGTTTATACACAGAGAGAGATTATACAGAGAGAGATTATACAGAGAGAGGTTATACAGAGCGAGTTTATACAGAGAGAGATTATACAGAGAGGGATTATAAAGAGAGAGATTATACAGAGAGAGATTATACAGAGAGAGATTCTACAGAGAGAGTTTATACAGAGAGGGATTATACAGAGAGAGATTCTACAGAGAGAGTTTATACAGAGAGGGATTATACAGAGAGAGATTATACAGAGAGAGATTATACAGGCAAAGATTCTACAGAGAGAGATTATACAGAGAGAGATTATACAGAGAGAGATTCTACAGAGAGAGATTATACAGAGAGAGATTCTACAGAGAGAGTTTATACACAGAGAGATTATACAGAGAGAGATTATACAGAGAGAGATTATACCGAGAGAGATTATACAGAGAGAGGTTATACAGAGAGAGATTATACCGAGAGATTATACAGAGAGAGATTATACCGAGAGAGATTATACAGAGAGAGATTATACAGAGAGAGATTATACAGAGAGGGATTATACAGAGTGAGATTATACAGAGAGAGATAATACAGAGAGAGATTATACCGAGAGAGATTATACAGAGAGAGATTATACAGAGAGAGGTGATACAGAGAGAGATTATACTGAGAGCGTTTATACAGAGAGAGATTATACAGAGTGAGGTTATACAGAATGAGATTATACAGAGAGAGATTATACAGAGAGAGTTTATACAGAGAGAGATTATACAGAGGGAGATTACAGAGAGAGAGATTATACCGAGAGAGATTATACAGAGAGAGGTTATACAGAGTGAGATTATACAGAGAGAGATTATACCGAGAGAGATTATACAGAGAGAGGTTAGACAGAGAGAGAGATTATACAGAGAGGGATTATACAGAGAGAGATTAGACAGAGAGAGAGATTATACGGAGAGGGATTATACAGAGGGGGATTATAAAGAGAGTAATTATACAGAGAGCATTTATACAGAGAGAGATTATACAGTGAGAGATTATACAGAGTGACATTATACAGAGAGAGGTTATACAGAGAGGGATTATACAGGGAGAGATTAAACAGAGAGAGATTATACAGAGAGAGATTATACAGAGTGAGATTAACAGAGAGAGATTATACAGCGAGAGATTATACAGGGTGAGATTATACAGAGAGAGGTTATTCAGAGAGGGATTATACAGGGAGAGATTAAACAGAGAGAGATTATACAGAGAGAGATTATACAGGGTGAGATTATACAGAGAGAGGTTATTCAGAGAGGGATTATACAGAGAGAGATTATACAGAGAGAGATTATACAGAGAGAGATTATACAGGGTGAAATTATCAGAGAGAGATTATACAGAGTGAGATTATACAGAGAGAGGTTATACAGAGAGAGATTATACAGAGAGCGATTATAGAGAGAGAGATTATACAGTGTGAGATTATCAGAGAGAGATTATACTGAGAGAGATTATACCGAGAGAGGTTATACAGAGAGAGATTATACAGAGAGAGATTATACAGAGAGAGATTAATACAGAGAGAGATTATACAGAGAGAGATTATACAGAGAGAGATTAATACAGAGAGAGATTATACAGCGAGAGATTATACAGAGAGAGATTATACAGAGAGAGATTATACAGAGTGAGATTATACAGAGAGAGATTATACAGAGAGAGATTATACAGAGAGATGGATTATACAGAGAAAGATTATACAGAGAGAGATTATACAGAGTGAGATTATACAGAGAGAGATTATACAGAGAGAGATTCTACAGAGAGAGATTATGCAGAGAGAGATTATACAGAGATTGATTATACCGAGAGACATTATACAGAGAGCGGTTATACAGAGAGAGATTATACAGAGAGGGATTATACAGAGAGGGATTATACAGAGAGAGATTATGCAGAGAGAGATTATACAGGGAGAGATTATAGAGAGAGAGATTATACCGAGAGAGATTATACAGAGAGAGGTTATACAGAGTGAGATTATACAGAGAGATATTATACCGAAAGAGATTATACCAAGAGAGATTAGACAGAGAGAGACATTATACAGAGAGGGATTATACAGAGGGGAATTATAAAGAGAGTGATTATACAGAGAGCGTTTATACAGAGAGGGATCATACAAAGAGGGAATATAAATAGAGAGAGATTATACAGAGAGAGATTATACAAACAAAGATTATACAGAGAGAGAGATTATACAGAGAGGGATTAGAAAGAGAGAGATTATAAAGAGGGAGATTATACAGAGAGAGATTATACAGAGAGAGATTATACAGAGAGGGATTATACAGAGGGGGATTATTAAGAAAGTGATTATACAGAGAGCGTTTATACAGAGAGAGATTATACAGAGAGAGATGATACAGAGAGGGATTATACAAAGAGGGATTATAAAGAAAGAGAGATTATACAGAGACAGATTATACAGAGAGAGATTATACAAACAAAGATTCTACAGAGAGAAATTATACAGAGAGAGTTTATACAGAGAGAGAGAGATTATACAGAGGGGGGTTATACAGAGAGAGATTATACAGAGAGGGGTTATAAAGAGAGAGATTATAAAGAGAGAGATTATACAGAGAGAGATTATGCAGACAAAGATTCTACAGAGAGCGTTTATACATAGAGAGATTATACAGAGAGAGATTATACAGAGAGAGAGATTATACAGAGGGGGATGATACAGAGAGAGATTATACAGAGAGGGATTATACAGAGAGGGATTATACAGAGAGTGATTATAAAGAGAGAGAGATTATACAGAGAGAGATTATACAGAGAGAGATTATGCAGACAAAGATTCTACAGAGAGCGTTTATACATAGAGAGATTATACAGAGAGAGATTATACAGAGAGAGAGGTTATACAGAGGGGGATTATACAGAGAGAGATTATACAGAGAGGGATTATACAGAGAGGGATTATACAGAGAGTGATTATTAAGAGAGAGAGATTTTACAGAGAGAGATTATACAGAGAGAGTTTATACACAGAGAGAGATTATACAGAGAGAGATTATACAGAGAGAGGTTATACAGAGCGAGTTTATACAGAGAGAGATTATACAGAGAGGGATTATAAAGAGAGAGATTATACAGAGAGAGATTATACAGAGAGAGATTCTACAGAGAGAGTTTATACAGAGAGGGATTATACAGAGAGAGATTCTACAGAGAGAGTTTATACAGAGAGGGATTATACAGAGAGAGATTATACAGAGAGAGATTATACAGGCAAAGATTCTACAGAGAGAGATTATACAGAGAGAGATTATACAGAGAGAGATTCTACAGAGAGAGATTATACAGGGAGAGATTCTACAGAGAGAGTTTATACACAGAGAGATTATACAGAGAGAGATTATACAGAGAGAGATTATACCGAGAGAGATTATACAGAGAGAGGTTATACAGAGAGAGATTATACCGAGAGATTATACAGAGAGAGATTATACTGAGAGAGATTATACAGAGAGAGATTATACAGAGAGAGATTATACAGAGAGGGATTATACAGAGTGAGATTATACAGAGAGAGATTATACAGAGAGAGATTATACCGAGAGAGATTATACAGAGAGAGATTATACAGAGAGAGGTTATACAGAGAGAGATTATACTGAGAGCGTTTATACAGAGAGAGATTATACAGAGTGAGGTTATACAGAATGAGATTATACAGAGAGAGATTATACAGAGAGAGTTTATACAGAGAGCATTTATACAGAGAGAGATTATACAGTGAGAGATTATACAGAGTGACATTATACAGAGAGAGGTTATACAGAGTGAGATTATACAGGGAGAGATTAAACAGAGAGAGATTATACAGAGAGAGATTATACAGAGTGAGATTAACAGAGAGAGATTATACAGCGAGAGATTATACAGGGTGAGATTATACAGAGAGAGGTTATTCAGAGAGGGATTATACAGGGAGAGATTAAACAGAGAGAGATTATACAGAGAGAGATTATACAGGGTGAGATTATACAGAGAGAGGTTATTCAGAGAGGGATTATACAGAGAGAGATTATACAGAGAGAGATTATACAGAGAGAGATTATACAGGGTGAGATTATCAGAGAGAGATTATACAGAGTGAGATTATACAGAGAGAGGTTATACAGAGAGAGATTATACAGAGAGCGATTATAGAGAGAGAGATTATACAGTGTGAGATTATCAGAGAGAGATTATACTGAGAGAGATTATACCGAGAGAGGTTTTACAGAGAGGGATTATACAGAGAGAGATTATACAGAGAGAGATTATACAGAGAGAGATTAATACAGAGAGAGATTATACAGAGAGAGATTATACAGAGAGAGATTAATACAGAGAGAGATTATACAGCAAGAGATTATACAGAGAGAGATTATACAGAGAGAGATTATACAGAGTGAGATTATACAGAGAGAGATTATACAGAGAGAGATTATACAGAGAGTGGGATTATACAGAGAAAGATTATACAGAGAGAGATTATACAGAGTGAGATTATACAGAGAGAGATTATACAGAGAGAGATTCTACAGAGAGAGATTATGCAGAGAGAGATTATACAGAGAGTGATTATACCGAGAGACATTATACAGAGAGCGGTTATACAGAGAGAGATTATACAGAGAGGGATTATACAGAGAGGGATTATACAGAGAGAGATTATGCAGAGAGAGATTATACAGGGAGAGATTATAGAGAGAGAGATTATACCGAGAGAGATTATACAGAGAGAGGTTATACAGAGTGAGATTATACAGAGAGATATTATACCGTAAGAGATTATACCAAGAGAGATTAGACAGAGAGAGACATTATACAGAGAGGGATTATACAGAGGGGGATTATAAAGAGAGTGATTATACAGAGAGCGTTTATACAGAGAGAGATTATACAGAGGGAGATGATACAGAGAGGGATTATACAAAGAGGGATTATAAAGAGAGAGAGATTATACAGAGACAGATTATACAGAGACAGATTATACAAACAAAGATTCTACAGAGAGAGATTATACAGAGAGAGAGATTATACAGAGGGGGATTATACAGAGAGAGATTATACAGAGAGAGAGATTATACAGAGAGGGATTAGAAAGAGAGAGATTATAAAGAGGGAGATTATACAGAGAGAGATTATACAGAGAGAGAGATTATACAGAGAGGGATTATACAGAGGGGGATTATAAAGAGCGTGATTATACACAGAGCGTTTATACAGAGAGAGATTATACAGAGAGAGATGATACAGAGAGGGATTATACAAAGTGGGATTATAAAGAGAGAGAGATTATACAGAGACAGATTATACAGAGAGAGATTATACAAACAAAGATTCTACAGAGAGAAATTATACAGAGAGAGTTTATACAGAGAGAGAGATTATACAGAGGGGGGTTATACAGAGAGAGATTATACAGAGAGGGGTTATAAAGAGAGAGATAATAAAGAGAGAGATTATACAGAGAGAGATTATGCAGACAAAGATTCTACAGAGAGCGTTTATACATAGAGAGATTATACAGAGAGAGATTATACAGAGAGTGAGATTATACAGAGGGGGATGATACCGAGAGAGATTATACAGAGAGGGATTATACAGAGAGGGATTATACAGAGAGTGATTATAAAGAGAGAGAGATTATACAGAGAGAGATTATACAGAGAGAGATTATACAGACAAAGATTCTACAGAGAGAGATTATACAGAGAGAGTTTATACAGAGAGAGATTATACAGAGAGAGGTTATACAGAGAGAGTTTATACAGAGAGAGATTCTACAGACAAAGATTCTACAGAGAGAGATTATACAGAGAGAGATTATACAGAGAGAGATTATACAGAGAGGGATTATAAAGAGAGAGATTATACAGAGAGAGATTATACAGAGAGAGATTCTACAGAGAGAGTTTATACAGAGAGGGATTATACAGAGAGAGATTCTACAGAGAGAGTTTATACAGAGAGGGATTATACAGAGAGAGATTATACAGAGAGAGATTATACAGGCAAAGATTCTACAGAGAGAGATTATACAGAGAGAGATTATACAGAGAGAGATTCTACAGAGAGAGATTATACAGAGAGAGATTCTACAGAGAGAGTTTATACACAGAGAGATTATACAGAGAGAGATTATACAGAGAGAGATTATACCGAGAGAGATTATACAGAGAGAGGTTATACAGAGAGAGATTATACCGAGAGATTATACAGAGAGAGATTATACCGAGAGAGATTATACAGAGAGAGATTATACAGAGAGAGATTATACAGAGAGGGATTATACAGAGTGAGATTATACTGAGAGAGATTATACAGAGAGAGATTATACCGAGAAAGATTATACAGAGAGAGATTATACAGAGAGAGGTTATACAGAGTGAGGTTATACAGAATGAGATTATACAGAGAGAGATTATACAGAGAGAGTTTATACAGAGAGAGATTATACAGAGAGAGATTATACAGAGAGCGTTTATACAGAGAGAGATTATGCAGAGAGAGATTATGCAGAGAGGGATTATAAAGAGAGAGATTATACAGAGAGAGATTATACAGAGAGCGTTTATACAGAGAGAGATTATACAGAGAGAGATTATACAGAGAGCGTTTATACAGAGAGAGATTATGCAGAGAGAGATTATACAGAGAGGGATTATAAAGAGAGAGATTATACAGAGAGAGAGATTAAACAAAGAGAGATTATGCAGACAAAGATTCTACAGGGAGGGATTATACAGAGAGAGATTATACCGAGAGAGATTATACAGAGAGAGATTATACAGAGAGAGATTATACAGAGAGAGATTATACAATGAGAGAAATTATACAGAGAGAGATTATACAGAGAGGGATTATACAGAGAGAGATTATACCGAGAGAGATTATACAGAGAGAGATTATACAGAGAGAGATTATACAGCGAGGGATTATACAATGAGAGAGATTATACAGAGAGAGATTATACATAGAGAGATTCTACAGAGAGAGAGATTATACAGAGAGCGATTATACAGAGAGAGATTGTACACAGAGAGAGATTATACCAAGAGAGATTATACAGGGAGAGATTATACAGAGTGAGATTATACAGAGTGAGATTATACCGAGAGAGATTATACAGACAAAGATTCTACAGGGAGGGATTATACAGAGAGAGATTATACCGAGAGAGATTATACAGAGAGAGATTATACAGAGAGAGATTATACAGAGAGAGATTATACAGTGTGGGATTATACAGAGAGAGGTTATACAGAGATAGATTATATAGATTATCCCAATCTGTATAATCTCTGTCTGTATAATCTCTCTCTCTGTATGATCCCTCTCTTTTATAAACCCCCTCTCGATATAATCCCACTTTGTATAACCTGTATAGGAAACAGATATGGACAGAGAACTAGAGAGGCACAGACAGATGGGGAATGAAGCACTGCTTGGGGGAGAGGAGACAGACTGTACACAGAGAGAAAGAATGGCATTGTTAGTGGTTTAGCGAGAGGGACTGAGAGAAACACCAGGTCAGAGAGAGGCGGTGCGTGTAGAGAGAGCAAGGCTCGCACTGTGATGGGCTGAGGGTCAGAGAGGTGACGTCTGTCAGCCTATCTTCAGTCTGGGTGAGCTGCCCAGCCCTCCGTGGAGGGTCCTGTTTGACCGGATTATTTCAGCACTCATGCTCTGAGCATTGGGGAAGTGCCGCCACTCACATCACTGACCACAGGAATGTGCGGCGAGTGTCGCACCTGCTACCTCACTAGGCTGCAAACATATCCGCGCTCATGCTTTTGATTCCTGAGTGCTGGCTTCAGTGTACAAAGGAGAGTGGGGTGGGGGGAGGCGACGGGGGTTGATGCTGGAGGAGGACAGGGGCAGCCTCAGGCTCCATCTACATCAGCTAGCTCCGTTTAAAAACATATCTTCCTGGGATGTGGGCGTCGTTGGCAAGGCCAGCATTTATTGCCCCTCCCTAGTTGCCCTCGAGAAGGAGGTGGTGAGCCGCCTTCTTGAACCGCTGCAGTCCGTGTGGTGAAGGTGCTCCCACAGTGCTGTTAGGGAGGGGGTTCCAGGATTTTGACCCAGCGCCGATGAAGGATCGGCTGATATACTTCTAAGACAGGATGGTGTGTGACTTGGAGGGGAACTTGGAGGTGGTGGTGTTCCCATGCGCCTGCTGCCCTTGTCCTTCTTGGTGGAAGAGGTCGCGGGTTTGGGAGGTGCTGCCGAAGAAGCCTTGGCGAGTTGCTGCAGTGCATCTTGTAGATGGTACACACTGCAGCCACAGTACGCTGGTGGTGGATGGGGTGAATGTTTAAGGTGGTGGATGGGCTGCCAATCAAGCGGGCTGCCCCTCCTCCTCTGTAGGCCTTGGCTCTTTCTGGGGTACAGTTTCAAAGGCACTGGTTCCCCTTTAGCAAAGCGACTCCAAGTCACCATCCTCATCCTGTGAGCCTACAATGCTAGTGTGGGCGGGCAATTCAACCGCACGGGGCATCATAGCCAAGCCGCAATCCTGTCCTCGCCTGATGTCCGGGGGGTGCTGGCATCGTTCACTGGAGACCAATCAGGAGCAGGAACCATGGCTGACTTTGCTCCTACATAAGAACATCAGAAATAGGAGCAGGAGTCGGCCATTCGGCCCTTCGAGCCTGCTCCGCCATTCAATGAGATCATGGCTGATCTTCTGCCTCAACATTCACCGGCCCTATCGCCATATCCCTTGATGCCCTTACTAGTCAGAAATCTATCGACTTCTGTTTTGAATATACCCAATGACTGAGCCTCCACAGCCCTCTGGGGTAGAGAATTCCAAAGATTCACCACCCCCTGTGTGAAGAAATTTCTTCTCATCTCAGTCCTGAATGGCCTACCCTTTATCCTGAGGCTGTGACCCCTGGTTCTAGACTCCCCAGCCAAGGGAAACATTCTCCCAGCATCCACCCTATCAAGCCCTGTAATAATTTTGTATGCTTCAATGAGATCCCCTCTCATTCTTCTGAATTCAAGAGAATACAGGCCTAGTTTACTCAATCTCGTCTCATACGACAGTCCCGCCATCCCAGGAATTGATCTCGTGAACCTTCGCTGCACTCCCTCTATGACAAGTATATCCTTCCTTAGTTTGCAAGATGGACCGGGGGGTCCGAAGCTTTTGTTCTTCTTGGACTGTGGAGGACCTTGGAGGACTGTGTCGTGGGGGTGCCATATTACACGTCCGTAGGAGCTTAGGTGGCAACTACCAATGCTTCTCCAGCAGACATGGAAGAGTTGGAGGATGTGACCAAAGGCCAGATCACGGAGGTAGGTTTTCGAAGTGACTTCGGAAGGCGGGGTGGTAGGAAGCAAGGATGGAAGGGTTTAGGGAGGTAGTTCCAGAGACTTGGGTTGAGACGGCTGAAGGCTCTGCCACCAATTGGCGGGTGGAGGGAGCGAGGGAGGGACTGCACAAGAGGCCAGTGTCGGTTAGCACAGGCTGGGATGTACGGCTGGATTAGGGTTGCAGAGATAGAGTGGGGGGGGCGAGGTCAGGGAGGGGAACTTGTAAATGAGGACAGAGGGAGACGGCAGAGGTCAACAAGGACGGGGGGTGGGCGATGGGCGAGCGGGACATAGTACAGGATGGAGTGGGGTGGTGGGATGAGGAAAGGGTGGAGGTGGGCATTCTTAAGAAAGACTTGCATTTCTATAGCACCTTTCACGACCACCGGACGTCCCAAAACACTTCACAGCCAATGAAGTACCTTTTGAAGTGGAGTCACTGTTGTAATGTAGGAAACGCGGCAGCCAATTTGCGCACAGCAAGCTCCCACAAACAGCAATGTGATAATGACCAGATAATCTGTTTTTTAGTGATGTTGAATGAGGGATAAATATTGGCCCCAGGACACCGGGGAGAACTCCCCCCTGCTCTTCTTCGAAATACTGGCCGTGGGATCTTCTGCGTCCACCTGAGAGAGCAGACGGGGCCTCGGTTTAACGTCTCATCTGAAAGACGACACCTCTGACAGTGCGGCGCTCCCTCAGTACTGCCCCTCCGACAGTGCAGCACTCCCTCAGTACTGCCCCTCCGACAGTGCGGCGCTCCCTCAGTACTGCCCCTCCGACAGTGCGGCGCTCCCTCAGTACTGCCCCTCCGACAGTGCAGCTCTCCCTCAGTACTGCCCCTCCGACAGTGCAGCACTCCCTCAGTACTGCCCCTCGACAGTGCGGCGCTCCCTCAGTACTGCCCCTCCGACAGTGCAGCACTCCCTCAGTACTGCCCCTCCGACAGTGCAGCACTCCCTCAGTACTGCCCCTCCGACAGTGCAGCACTCCCTCAGTACTGCCCCTCCGACAGTGCGGCGCTCCCTCAGTACTGCCCCTCCGACAGTGCGGCGCTCCCTCAGTACTGCCCCTCCGACAGTGCAGCACTCCCTCAGTACTGCCCCTCCGACAGTGCAGCACTCCCTCAGTACTGCCCCTCGACAGTGCGGCGCTCCCTCAGTACTGCCCCTCCAACAGTGCGGCCCTCCCTCAGTACTGCCCCTCCGACAGTGCGGCCCTCCCTCAGTACTGCCCCTCCAACAGTGTGGCGCTCCCTCAGTACTGCCCCACCAACAGTGCGGCCCTCCCTCAGTACTGCCCCACCAACAGTGCGGCGCTCCCTCAGTACTGCACTGGGAGTGTCAGCCTAGATTTTTGTGCTCAAGTCTCTGGGGCGGGACTCGAACCCACAACCTTCTGACTCAGAGGCGAGAGCGCTAGCCACTGTCTGGCACTCAATTGTCCTGAATAGGATGTAGGGGTTGAAGCCCAGCTTGGTTGATTTGAACTTGGCATACATAAAACATCTGAGTGAGCCGCTGGAAAGTAGAATGGAATTGGGGGACAGGGTGGGAGTCTGACGAAAATGGCTTCTGTCCTCCCACTATTCACTTGAACAAAAGTTCTGGATAAGGAAGAAGAAAGAGAGAAAGATTTGCATTTCAAATAGCGCCTTTCACGACCTCAGGACATCCCAAAGCGCTTTACAGCCAATGAAGTACTTTTTTTGGAGTGTAGCCACTGTTGTAATGTAGGGAAACGCGGCAGCCAATTTGCGCACAGCAAGCTCCCACAAACAGCAAATGAGATCATTGCCAGATGATCTGTTTTAGTGATGTTGGTTGAGAACATAAGAATTCGGAGCAGGAGTCGGCCATACGGCCCCTCGAGCCTGCCAGTGCCAGTGCTGAGGGAGTGCTGCACTGTCGGAGGTGCCGTCTTTCGGATGAGACGTTAAACCGAGGCCCCCTCTGCCCTCCCAGGTGGACGTAAAAGATTCCACGGGAGCTATTTCGAATAAGAGCAGCGGAGTTATCCCCGGTGTCCTGGGGCCAATATTTATCGATATTTATCAATAAGATCATGGCTGAACTTCTACCACAACTCCACTTTCCCGCCCGATCCCCATATCCCTTGCTTCCCTTCGTGCCCAAGAATCTATCGATCTCAGCCTTGAATATACTCAACGACTGAGCATCCACTGCCCTCTGGGGCAGAGAATTCCAAAGATTCACCACCCTCTGAGTGAAGAAATTCCTCCTCATCTCAGTGCTAAATGGCCGACCCCTTATTCTGAGACTGTGACCCCTGGTTCTAGACTCTCCAGCCAGGGGGGAAACAGCCTCCCAGCATCTAACCCCATCAAGCCCTCTCAGAATCTTACACATTTCGTACGAGATCACCTCTCGTTCTTGAGGGATGAATTTTGCGATAAATGACCAGGTAACAGTTTATGACTAAGTCTCACCACCACCTTCTCAAGGGCAATGAACGCTAGTCTTGCCAGCAACCGCGAGAATGAATTTTTAAGAACCGGCTGAGAGCTCCCCTGCTCTTGGCCATGGGATCTCGTACATCCACCTGAGAGGGCAGACGGGGGGCCTCGGGTTTAACGTCTCATCCGAAAGATGGCACCTCCGACAGCGCGCCGCTCCCTCAGCACATGGCACCGGGAGTGTCGGCCTGGATTATGGGCTCAAGTCTCTGGACCCCGTGACCTTCTGACTCACTGGCAGGAGTCGCGGCCCGATTGAGCCCACTGGCTGCCGAGGTACTTCTTTTGAATTCAGCGAGGGAGTGCAAAGGTCACTGCACGAAGTTACCCTCTGATTGGCGCAGAGCAGCAGGTGTGCGACGTGTATTAGTTACATTCAAGCTAAATATACCGGCGCGTGCTATCTCAAAGGGGAGGTTTATTTTGGCTTCGGGTGCTGTCTCCTGACCGGTGACCGCATTGCTGAGATGACTGCATACTGTCCGCACTGCCCCCTGGTACAGAGTGTGCTGGCTGGAATAGGTGACATTAGGCCTCTCTGGCTGGCATCTCCTGGCACACTCCCAGTTTGGGTTGTGTCGGGTAATTTAGTGTCCCAGTATTGAGATGCAGCAACACACCCTTAAACTCATCTGGCCAGTTTGGGACATCAAGGCACCGACGAGCTCCAGAGATATACTATTCCTAGAATCATAGAATGGTTACAGCACAGAGGGAGGCCATTCGGCCCGTCGAGCCCGTGCCGGCTCTCTGCAAGAGCACTTCAGCTAGTCCCACTCCTCCGCCCTTGCCCCGTAGCCCTGCACATTTTTTTCCTTCAGGTACTTATCCAATTCCCTTTTGAAAGCCACGATTGAATCTGCCTCCACCACCCTCTCAGGCAGTGCATTCCAGATCCTAACCACTCGCTGCGTAAAAAAGTTTTCCCTCATGTCGCCTCTGGTTCTTTTGCCAATCCCCTTAAATCTGTGTCCTCTGGTTCTCGACCCTTCCGCCAATGGGAATAGTTTCTCTCGATCTACTCTGTCCAGACCCCTCATGATTTTGAAGACCTCGATCAAATCTCCTCTCAACCTTCTCTGCTCCAAGGAGAACAACCCCAGCTTCTCCAGTCTATCCACGTAACTGAAAACCCTCATCCCTGGAATCATTCTCGTAAATCTTTTCTGCACCCTCTCTAAGGCCTTAACATCCTTCCTAAAGTGGGGTGCCCAGAATTGGACACAATACTCCAGTTGAGGCCGAACCAGTGTTTTATAAAGGTTCATCATAACTTCCTTGCTTTTGTACTCTATGGGCTGGATTTTGTCTTGGGGTCGGGTTGGGGTCGTGTCATCCGCATTTCGTGTTCCCCCCCCGACTCCAGATTAATGTGGATGAATGATGCAATTTTCATTTAATTGGGAAATTGAGTTCCAGCATGTGGGAGAGAGAGAGAGAGAGAGAGAGAGAGAGAGATTGATTTTTTGCATCCAAGTCCTCTCACAGCAAAGGCCAGGCAGTCTCTGAAGACATTCAATGCAGCAGCATCAGAGGCAACTTTCAGACCTAATACTACTACTACCTTCATCACATCTCCGTTGTAATAGTGGACCTGCAGCTGATAGTCAGCTACCCACTTGTGCTCACGCCAGGTTTCACTGGCGTGTTTCACATCAGGCGTACTTCATGTGGGAAAAGGGTTAAACTAGCTAAAACGTTTCAAAATGGCATTACAGAGCCAATTTAGGGCTTGTTAAGGGCTTTAATGGCCTCTCCCGCCTCTTGGAGGCGGGACGGAGTCGGGAACCCCGCGACTGATTTTGTCAAAATTGCGTGGAGGTGGGATGGAGTCGGGACCCCCGATCCCGCAAATTTAACCCCCCACACGCCTCCAAACCCGACTCCATGGGTCATTCAAAATCCAGCCCTTAACCTCTATTTATGAATCCTCTTGTTAATATTTTTTTCTCTCCCTTGGAGGTTCTCCCCCTCTCTCCTGAAGGGGTGCGGTTCCCCCCAAAGGGCCCTCAGGTACCCCACCCGAGTGGTCATATGGCAATGCAGGTACAGAGGAGATTTACAAGGATGTTGCCGGGAGTAGAGAATCTTAGCTATGAGGAAAGACTGGATAGGCTGGGTCTGTTTTCCTTGGAACAGAGGAGGCTGAGGGGAGACCTTATTGAGGTGTACAAAATTATGAGGGGCATAGATAAAGTGGATAGAAAGGACCTATTTCCCTTAGCAGAAGGGTCAAAAACCAGGGGGCACAGATTTAAAGTAATTGATGGAAGGTTTAGAGGAGATTTGAGGGGAAATTTCTTCACCCAGCGTGTTGTGGGGGTCTGGAACTCACCGCCTGAAAGGGTGGTAGAGGCAGGAACCCTAACCACATTTAAAAAGTACTTGGATGTGAACTTGGGATGCTGTAACCTGCAGGGCTACGGACCAAGAGCTGGGAAGTGGGATTAGGCTGGATAGCTCTTTGTTGGCCGGCGCGGACACGATGGGCCGAAATGGCCTCCTTCTGTGCTGTAACTTTCCATGATTCTTCTTCTATGCAAGAGCCGGGACGCTGAGCGTCGAAAGGCTATTGAGACAATGCGGACGACGGAGGCCTCAGGAGCTCAGCGAGATCCCGCGTCCTTACCCGACCTACACGCACTCACACCCAGCCAAGATCGGCCGGGCATAACAAAGACCAGGGATTGAGTCTGGGAGCTTCTGCTCGGTCAGATTCAGTAGCAAACCCGGCGGGGGAGCAGTGCTCAAAAAGTTACAGATGAGAACCCGGGATTTATTTGATTGACAGGCTGAGTAAGAACCTGTAGACATTATGGAACTGATATGTTCTTGAAGAGAGAGTGATCTGATGCTCACATTATTTTAAGATTGCTTTGCATTTGTAAGACAGCACATATGTGAGGTCAGGAAAGAAAGGAAATAAATGCTTTCCTAATACGCCTTTCACGACCTCAGGATGTCCCAAAGCGCTTTACAGCCAATGAAGTACTTTTTTTGAAGTGTCGTCACTGTTGTAATGTGGGAAACACGGCGGCCAATTTGCGCACAGCAAACTCCCACAAACAGCAATAACACCAGAAAATGCTGGAAATACTCAGCAGGCCAGGCAGCATCCGTGGAGAGAGAAACAGAGTTAATGTTTCAGGTCTGGGACCCTTCGTCAGAACTGGAAAAAGCTGCAGATGTAACAGATATTAAGCAGGTGCAGAGACGGTGGGGGGGGGTGCGGGGGGTGGGTGGAGGGAGGAAGGAATTGAAAGAACATACTGTGCTTATGTAGGAGGCAGGAAAGATAAAATGTTGCAAATGGGAATGGCAAAATCATACAGCATGAAAAATGGGGGCAGGGATTATTGTCTGAAATTGTTGAACTCGATGTTGAGTCCAGAAGGCTGTAAAGTGCCTAATGGAAAGATGAGGTGCTGTTCCTCGAGCTTACGTTGAGCTTCATTGGAACAGTGTAAGAGGCCGAGGACGGAGAAATCAGAGTGGGAGTGGAGCGGAGAATTAAAGTGACAGGCGACCGGAAGCTCAGGGTCACCCTTGCGGACTGAACGGAGGTGTTCCGCAAAGCGGTCACCCAATCTGCGTTTGGTCTCCCCAATGTAGAGGAGATCGCATCGTGAGCAGCGAATACAGTATATTAAATTGCAAGAAGTACAAGTAAATCGCTGTTTCACCTGGAAGGGGTGTTTGGGGCCCTGGACAGTGGGAAGGGAGGAGGTAAAAGGGCAGGTGTTGCATCTCCTGCGCGTGCACGGGAAGGTGCCAGGCGAAGGAGAAGGGCTGTTAGGGGTGATTGAGGAGTGGACCAGGGTGTCGCGGAGGGAGCAGTCCCTTCGGAATGCTGAAAGGGGAGGTGAGGAGAAGATGTGTTTGGTGGTGGGATCACGCTGGAGGTGGCGGAAATGGCGGAGGATTATCCGTTGAATGTGGGGGCTGGTGGGATGAAAGGTGAGGACAAGGGGATCCCTATTGTGGCTCTGGGAGGGAGGGGAAGGGGTGAGAGCAGAAGTGTGGGAAATGGAACGGACACGGTCAAGGGCCGTGTCAGCCACAGTAGAGGGGAATCCTCGGTTGAGGAAAAAGGAAGACATGTCGGAAGCACTGGTATGGAAGGTGGCATCGTCAGAACAGATGCGGCGGAGACGGAGAAACTGGAAGAATGGAATAGAGTCCTTACAGGAAGTGGGGTGGGAGGAAGTGTAGTCCAGGTAGCTGTGGGAGTCAGTGGGCTTGTAGTGGATGTTTGTCGAAAGCCGATCGCCAGAAATGGAGACGGAGAAGTCAAGGAAGGGAAGGGAAGAGTCGGAGATGGACCATGTGAAGGTGAGGGAAGGGTGGAAATTGGAAGTAAAGTGAATGAACTTATCTAGTTCAGGTCGAGAGCAGGAAACGGCACCGATACAGTCATCAATGTACCGGAAAAAGAGGTGAGGGAGGGGACCTGAGTAGGACTGGAACAAAGAATGTTCCACATATCCCATGAACAGGCAGGCATAGCTAGGGCCCATGCGGGTTCCCATAGCAACACCTTTAATTTGGAGGAAGTGACTGGAGTCAGAGGAGAAGTTGTTTAATGTGAGAACAAGTTCAGCCAGGCGGAGGAGGGTGGTGGTGGATGGGGACTGGTTGGGCCTCTGTTCAAGGAAGAAGCGGAGCGCCCTCAGGCCGTCCTGGTGGGGGATGGAGGTGTAGAGGGATTGGACGTCCATAGTGAAAAGGAGACGGTTGGGGCCAGGAAACTGGAAACTGTTAAAGTGACGGAGGGCGTCGGAAGAGTCGCGAATGTAGGTGGGAAGAGACTGGACAAGGGGAGAAAAAATAGAGTTGAGATAGGAAGAGATAAGTTCCGTGGGGCAAGAACAGGCTGAAACGATGGGTCTACCAGGGCAGTCCTGTTTGTGGATCTTGGGAAGGAGGTAGAAGCGGGCTGTGCGGGGTTGGGGGACTATGAGGTTGGCGGCCATGGAGGGAAGATCTCCAGAGGAGATGAGGTCAGTGACAGTCTTGGAAACAATGGCCTGATGTTTGCTAGTGGGGTCATGGTCCAGGCGGAGGTAGGAGGAGGTGTCGGAGAGTGGCGTTCAGCTTCCGCACGGTAGAGGTCGGTTCGCCAAACAACAACAGCACCACCCTTGTCAGCAGGTTTAATGATAATGTTAGGGTTGGATCGGAGAGAACGGAGTGCGGCAAGTTCAGAGGGAGGTAGGTTGGAGTGAGAGAGGGGAGCAGAGAAATTGAGACGGCCGATGTCACGTCGGCAGTTAGCAATGAAAAGATCTAGAGAGGGTAAGAGGCCAGAGGGAGGGGTCCAAGTAGAACGAGAATTTAGAAAGCGGGAGAAAGGGTCAGCTGTGCGGGGGGAAGACTCCTGGCCAAAGCAATGTGATAATGACCAGATAATTGCTTTTTTTCAGACGTTGGTTGATTGATAAATATTGGCCCCAGGACACCAGAGTGAACTCCCCTGCTCTTCTAATAGTGGCCGTGGGATCTTTTACGACCACCTGAGAGAGCAGACGGGGCCTCGGTTTAACGTCTCATCCGAAAGACGGCACCTCCGACAGTGCAGCGCTCCCTCAGTACTGGCAGCTGTGTGGTTGATACTGAAGAAGAAAGCTGCAGACTGCAGGAAGATAGCAATAAATTGGTCAGGTGGGCAGAACAGTGGCAAATGGAATTCAATCCGGAGGAGTGTGAGGTAATGCATTCGGGGAGGGCTAACAAGGAAAGGGAATACACATTAAATGGTAGGACAGTGAGTAGTGTAGAAGAACAAAGGGACCTTGGAGTGCATGTCCACAGATCCCTGAAGGTAGCAGGCCAGGTAGATAAGGTGGTTAAGAAGGCATACGGAATGCTTGCCTTTATTAGCCATGGCATAGAATACAAGAGCAGGGGGGTTATGCTTCAACTGCATAAAACACTAGTTAGGCCTCAGCTAGAGTACTGCATGCAGTTCTGGTCACCACATTACAGGAAAGATGTGATTGCACTAGAGAGGGTACAGAGGAGATTTACAAGGATGTTGCCGGGAGTAGAGAATCTTAGCTATGAGGAAAGACTGGATAGGCTGGGTTTGTTTTCCTTGGAACAGAGGAGGCTGAGGGGAGACCTTATTGAGGTGTATAAAATTATGAGGGGCCTAGATAAAGTGGATAGAAAGGACCTATTTCCCTTAGCAGAGGGGTCAAAAACCAGGGGGCACAGATTTAAAGTAACTGGGGGAAGGTTTAGAGGGGATTTGAGGGGAAATTTCTTCACCCAGAGGGTTGTGGGGGTCTGGAACTCACTGCCTGAAAGGGTGGTAGAGGCAGGAACCCTAACCACATTTAAAAAGTACTTGGATGTGCACTTGGGATGCTCTAACCTGCAGGGCTACGGACCAAGAGCTGGGAAGTGGGATTAGGCTGGATAGCTCTTTGTTGGCCGGCGCGGACACGATGGGCTGAAATGGCCTCCTTCCGTGCTGTCACTTTCTCTGATTCTATGTGTTGGCCTAGATTCTTGTGCTCAAGTCTCTGGAGCTGGACTATGAACTCACGACCTTCTGATTCAGAGGCGAGAGTGCTATCCACTGAGCCACTGGCTGACACCTTATAAAACCAACACCTCCGCATTAGGAGACAGAGAAGCAAATAATGGTGGCGTACGTTTGATGACTTGGTAGACCGTTCACTCAAAAACTGGTTTGACTAGTCTGGAACTGGCCAAGTGGGAGTCGAATGTTGAGCCAGAGGTGTTTGCTGACCCAAGAAGATACTGCAGTTAATCTAGATACAAAAGCAAAAATACTGCGGATGCTGGGAATCTGAAATAAAAATAGAAAATGCTGGAAAGACTCAGCAGGTCAGGCAGCATCTGTGGAGAGAGAAACAGAGTTAACGTTTCAGGTCTGCAACCCTTCGTCAGAACTGGAAAAAGTTAGAGAACTAATAAATTTTTAAGCAAGTGTAGGGGCAGGGAAAGGGAGGAGGGGAGGAAAGAACAAAGGGAAGGTCTGTGATAGGATGGAAGGCAGGAGAGATTAAATGACAAAAGGGGTGACGGTGCGAGGCAAAAGGAGATGGTAATGAGACAAGTTAAGAAACAAAAGATGACTCTAGATGAGGTGTAAATGGGGATGGCAGAATGATCAACAGCCATCCGAAAAAATGGGGGGCAGAGATTATAGTTTGAAATTGTTGAACTCGATGTCGAGTCCAGAAGGCTGTAAAGTGCCTAATTGAAAGATGAGGTGCTGTTCCTCGAGTTTACGTTGAGCTTCATTGGAATAGCGTAAGAGGCCGAGGTCAGAGTGGGAGTGGAGCGGAGAATTAAAGTGACAGGCGACCGGAAGCTCGGGGTTCCCCTTACGGACTGAACGGAGGTGTCCTGCAAAGCGGTCACCCAATCTGCGTTTGGTCTCCCCAATGTAGAGGAGACCGCATCGTGAGCAGTGAATACAGTATATTAAATTGCAAGAAGTACAAGTAAATCACTGTTTCACCTGGAAGGGGTGTTTGGGGCCCTGGACAGTGGGAAGGGAGGAGGTAAAAGGGCAGGTGTTGCATCTCCTGCGCTTGCACGGGAAGGTGCCGTGGGAAGGGGAAGGAGTGCTGGGGGTGGTAGAGGAGTGGACTAGGGTGTCGCGGAGGGAGCGGTCCCTACGGAATGCTGAAAGGGGAGGGGAGGGGAAGATGTGCTTGGTGGTGGGATCACGCTGGAGGTGGCGGAAATGGCAGAGGATGATCCGTTGAATGTGGAGGCTGGTGGGGTGAAAGGTGAGGACAAGGGGATCCCTATTGTGGTTCTGGGAGGGAGGGGGAAGGGGTGAGGGCAGAAGTGCGGGAAATGGAATGGACACGGTCGAGGAGCCAGGTCAACCACGGTAGAGGGGAATCCTCGGTTGAGGAAAAAGGAAGACATGTCGGAAGCACTAGTATGGAAGGTGGCATCGTCAGAGCAGATGCGACAGAGACGGAGAAACTGGGAGAATGGAAGAGAGTCCTTCCAGATAATCTAGATAGTTATGCACGAGAAAGGCCATTCAGCCCATTAAATTCTACCATCCGGAAAGAGCCTGCTATCGCCCCCATAGCCCCTCCCACTTGTTTCTGAACCTATCCCAGTGCTTTCTCCTCCGTTCCTCTATCCTGGTCTCCATGCCTTGTGTCGGTCACTCGCTGTGTGAAGAAGGACTTCTTGAGATCAGCCCTAAATTTACCTTTTACCGGTCCAAACCTGTGTCCCCTTTCCCTGCACGAAAATTGGTGGAGTGGTAAATAGCGAGGAGGGAAGCCTCAGGCTACAGGACGATATAGACAGGTTGGTCAGATGGGCAGAACAGTGGCAAATGGAATTTAACCCTGAAAAGTGTGAGGTGATGCATTTTGGGAGGACTAACAAGGCAAGGAGTAGGAGGGTCACATAAGAACATAAGAAATAGGAGCAGGAATAGGCCACTTGGCCCCTCGAGCCTGCTCCGCCATTCAATAAGATCATGGCTGATCTTGGGCTCAAAGCCACTTTCCTGCCTGCTCTCCATAACCCTTCACTCCCTTATCTTGCAAAAATCTGTCTATCTCCACCTTAAATGTATTTAATGACCCAGCCTCCACAGCTCTCTGGGGCAGAGAATTCCACAGATTTACGACCCTCTGAGAGAAGAAATTCCACCTCATCTCAGTTCTAAAAGGGCTACCCTTTATTCTGAAACTGTGCCCCCGAGTTCTAGATTTCCCCACGAGGGGAAACATCCTCTCTGCATCTACCTTGTCGAGCCCCCTCAGTATCTTATATGTTTCAATAAGATCACCTCCCATTCTTCTAAATTCCAGTGAGTATAGGCCCAGCCTGCTCAACATTTCTTCATAAGTCAACTCCCTCATCTCTAGAATTAACCTAGTGAATCATCTCGGAACTTAAATAAGGAGACCAAAACTGTGCACAGTACTCCAGGTGTGGTCTCACCAATACCCTGTACAGTTGTAGCAAGACTTCCTTACTCTTATACTCCAACCCCCTTGAAATAAAGGCCAACATTCCATTTGCCTTTTTGGTTACTTGCTGTACCTGCATGATAACTTTTTGTGTTTCATGCACAAGGACCCCCAGGTCCCTCTGAACTGTAGCATTTTGTAATTGCTCTCCATTCTCTCCTTTCGAACGCACTCAAAGGGATGAGAGGAAGAAAAGGGTTAAAGCGGAGCGTAAGAGTCGACATTCTCGGCTGAGGGATTGGACGCTGGACTTTTCCTTTGCCCTGTAACTCTACCTCGGCTCAGCGAGCTAGTGTCCGTGTCATGCACACAAAAGCAGAAACAGGATTTCAAATGACCTTTGCTAATCTCATTCCCCACGTCACTACCAGTTATACCAAGCCAGAAGCAGCAACTTGCCATTATCAGAGTGACAGCTCTCCTCTCCGAAATGTTAATGCTCCCTGTCGATCTAATCCTGTTCCCCCGCGCCCCCCCAACCACCGCCTCCTCTCCATGTCCTTTCAGCTCCTGGCCTGCAACGTCAATCGGAATCCTCCGCCCACGCTTGTTGGCAGCAAGCCAACCTTCTGCAAGAGGAGGAGAACATCAGAATTAGGAGCAGGAAGAGGCCAGACAGCCCCTCGAACCTGCTCCGTCATTTAGGGGGCAACACGGTGGCATAGTGGTTAGCACTGTTGCCTCACAGCGCCAGGGACCCGGATTCGAATCCGGCCCTGGGTGACTGTCTGTGTGGAGTTTGCACATTCTCCCCGTGTCTGCGTGGGTTTCCTCTGGGTGCTCCGGTTTCCTCCCACAGTCCAAAGATGTGCGGGTTAGGTTGATTTGGCTATGATAAATTGACCCTTAGTGTTAGGGGGATTAAATACGTGGGGTTACGGGGATAGGGTGGGATATGTGTCGGTGCAGGCTCGATGGGCCGAAATGGCCTCTATCTGCACTGTGGGGATTCTGTGATTCTGTGATTCAATGAGATCATGGCTGATCCTTGACCTCAACTCCACTTTCCCGCCCCATCCCCATATCCCTTGATTCCCCTAGAGTCCAAAAATCTATCGATCTCAGCCTTGAATATACTCAACGACTGAGCCTCCACAGCCCTCTGGGGTAGAGAATTCCAAAGATTCACCACCCTCTGAGTGAAGAAATTTCTCCTCATCTCAGTCCTAAATGGCTGACCCCTTATCCTGAGACTATGCCCCCTGGTTCTAGGCTCCCCAGCCAGGGGAAACAACCTCTCAGCATCTACCCTGTCAATCCCCCTCAGAATCTTATATGTTTCAATGAGATCACCTCTCATTCTTCTAAACTCCAATGAGTATAGGCCCAATCTACTCACTCTCTCCTCATAGGACAACCCTCTCATCCCAGGAATCAATCTAGTGAACCTTCGTTGCACCGCCTCTAAGGCATGTATGTCCTTCCTCAGTTAAGGAGACCAAAACTGTGCACAGTACTCCAGGTGTGGTCTCACCAAGGCCCTGTACAATTGTAGTAAGACTTCCTTACTCTTGTACTCCAACCCTTGAGCAATAAAGAACAACATGCTATTTGCCTTCTGGATGGGACTCGAACCCACAACTTTCTGACTAACACAGAACAATAGTCCAGCTTCGATGTGGTGTGTCTGAAGTCTGTACTCTGCATTAATTCCTGTAGCTCAAATCTGAACCCATTGTGGTTAATCAGCTTTTAAATCTTTCAACTTTGTTATCAGACAGAGCATGAAAGAAAGAACTTGCATTTCTACAGCGCCTTTCACAACCTCAGGACGTCCCAAAGTGCCTTACAGCCAATGAAGTACTTTTGAAGTGTAGTCACTGTTGTAATGTAGGAAACGCAGCAGCCAATTTGCACACAGCAAGATCCCACAAACAGCCGGGAAAAGCTCACGATGGTGTGGGACTGGAATCAAGTATAGGCCCAGACCGTGCAAGGACGGTAGGTTTCCTTCCCTAAAGTGCATTAGTGAAGCAGTTGGGTTTTTATGACAATCCGACATCTTCATGGTCACTTTTTTCTGGTACCAACTTTTCACCCATTCGGCCCATTGAACCTCAGCCATTCGGCCCATTGAATCTCAGCCATTCGGCCCATTGAACCTCAGCCATTCGGCCCATTGAATCTCAGCCATTCGGCCCATTGAATCTCAGCCATTCGGCCCATTGAATCTCAGCCATTCGGCCCATTGAATCTCAGCCATTCGGCCCATTGAACCTCAGCCATTCGGCCTATTGAATCTCAGCCATTCGGCCCATTGAATCTCAGCCATTCGGCCTATTGAATCTCAGCCATTCAGCCCATTGAATCTCAGCCATTCGGCCCATTGAATCTCAGCCATTCGGCCCATTGAATCTCAGCCATTCGGCCCGTGAGTCTCTCCCATTCGGCCCGTGAGTCTCTCCCTCTAGTACCCTAAGTATCCCATCTGCCTCATCATGAATGCTCCTAGTGTCTCTATCTCCACTACCTTGCCTCCCAGTCCAGACATCATAGGAACATGAGGAGGCCATTCAGCCCCTCGAGCCTGATCCGCCATTCAATTCGATCATGGCTGATCTGCGACCTACCTTCATCTACCCGCCTTTGGCCCACATCCCTTTTAAAGCCTTTTGGTTAACAGAAAGCTATCAATCTCCGATATAAAATGAACAATTGATCTCGCATCAATTGCCGTTTGCGGAAGAGAGCTCCAGACTGCTATCACCCTTTGTGTGTGAACCATTACAAAATATTTCTCACTCAAGTGATACTTTCTAATATCCGTATTAAACTTCCTCGTCACCAACTAATGACAACCTTCAGTATTGGTCAATCCTTCAGACCTGGTGTTGAATGAGCCCACCCCAACAGTGACCATCAGCCCTCAGTCCAATGATCACCAGCAGCTCTCCTACATGTTAAGATGTCAGATATATATTATGCGGTGTCTTAATTTGGGATCCGATTACTTCCTATGGTGCCCTCGTCATTTAGTGAGCTTCCTTTAAAATTGCCTCTTAGTGCTTTTCTAAAGAGAGATAGAGAGAATGTGCATTTATATAGCATCTTTCACATCCTCAGGACATCCCAAAGTGCTCACAGCCAATGATCACCTATGAAGTGTGGTCACTGTGGTTAATTAGGCCAAGATGAGTGGCAATTTGCGCACAGCAAGGTCCCACAAACAGCAATGAGATAGATGACCGGATAATCTGATTTTTCGTGATGTTGACCGAGGGATAAATATTGGCCCCAGGACACCGGGGATAACTCGACCCCTGCTCTTCTTCCAATAGTGGCCGTGGGGATCTTTTACATCCATCCGAGAGGGCAGACGGGGGCCTCGGCTTAACGTCTCATCCGCAAGACGACACCGCCGACAGTGCGGCGCTCCCTCAGCGCTGGCACTGGGCGTGCGCACGGCTTAGATTGTGGCTCAAGCCCCTGGAGCGGGACTCGAACCCACGACCTTCAGGAAAGGAGGGGAGATAATCGGAGGGAAGAGACTCGTAGGATCCAAGTCTGAACAGACAGTTCTTTCCTGCGAGGAAAAATGCCTGGCTGCATCTCCTGCCCGTGAACATTGACAAGTGCCCCAGATGAGTGCAATAGGATTGATCCAGGGCCGTATATTCACAACATAAGTGATGGCAGATTGAGCGGTGACGTTCCATTACTCCCTCAACACGGGACTCCAGAGCAGCTGTCAAAAATACTCTGGCAAAAAGCCCCGCAGCCGCGGGCATGTCTGGGTTGAACTTAATGACCCACAATCGCCCATAAAAAAAAACTCTTTCATAACAGGAAGATCTCCGAGAGTATTTCCAGCATTTTCTGTTCTTTCGATTAGGCACTTTACAGCCTTCAGGACTCAACATCGAGTTCAACAATTTCAGACCAGAACCTCTGCCTCTTTTTTTTCTTCATTTTTTTTTCTCTCTCACATGGCAGCTGTCGATCATCCTGCCATTACCATTTATACTTCATCTAGAGCCATCTTTTGTTTCTTAACTTGTCCCATCACCATCTCCTTTGGCCTCGCACCATCATCCCTTTTGTCTCTTAATCTCTCCTGCCTTCCACCCTATCACAGACCTTCCCTTTTGTTCTTTCCTCCCCTCCCCTCTTTCCCGGCCCCTACACTTGCTTAAAAACCTGTTCTATCTCCAACTTTTTCCAGTTCTGATGAAGGGTCATCGACCTGAAATGTTAGCTCTGTTTCTCTCTCCACAGATGCTGCCTGACCTGCTGAGTGTTTCCAGCATTTTCTGTTTTTTATTTCAGATCTCCGAGAGAGTTTTACTTACGGTACAGCGCGGGATCTTTCCATACGGTTTCGATGCTCCTCGTATTGCCTACAAAGGAGAGGAGTATTTCCACACCGGTGGTCCCCAAACACCTGACAGAGAGGAAGGTGCTCGAGGTCAAGTTCTGGGGCAGAAGGGCTCTGCCGTCAACAGGGGAGAGGTGGACCACTTTACCCTTGCCCAGAATTTCTCCCCCTTCCTCTCCTGTGCTGACTCTTGACCTTCGGGGGGGGGGGGGGGGGGGGGGGGCGGGGAGATGTTTGTGCACAAATCTTTGAAGGTGACAACTGAAAGGATTCGCAAAATTTCATGTGTTCCCCCCCCCGCCCCCCCGAAGATTTTATTGGACTTATTAAAAGGAACCCTGGTCAGACTGAGTTTTAAAATCCAGGGCATAACAAAATGGCTGCGGTCGGACCTCGTGACCGAGAGCCTGGCAGTTTCATTTCAGACTCTGGCAAGCTATCAGCTTGTGTATTCCGATGTCTGCAGCAGGAAGTTCACGAAACCAGACAGGACCTTTCCTTATGCATTACAATCAGGTCTACGCATAAGGCTTTCAAGGTGTTTGCTCAAATAATCAGCGGGAACATTGAGACTGGGCTGGCCCCCATCAACGAACCTGTCGGACAATAGGGAGCAGTTGGAGAACTGGCATGATACAATTACCGGCCATCTAACAGGATGGGCCAAGATCGGAACCTTTTGTTAAAATTCATTATGCCCAGATCAGACAATAGAAATGAGCTGATCTGGCGGGAGATTACGAGGACCGGGAGGGTATAACTGGGAAGACCCAGCCACTCTCTCTCTCTCTCTCTCTCTGCCTGGGTCCCGGTTCACCCTGTCTGTCTGCGAGCAGCCAAGAAGGAAGACCATCCAGAAACTTCGTAGCCACGTTTTCGACGGCAGAGACAGGGTACAGGGCCAGGTTTTCCATCCAGTTCACCGGTGAGCATTATCTCCTTCTGGCTGTCGCAAGACAATTTTAGTTAGGCGTAAGGGTGGGAATTAATGGGGATATTGCTAAAATTGTAATTTTAGGATTTTCCCTCGATGTGTCCGTTCTCCTCCCCTGTTAAGTGTAAAACCGTACTGCATAGTGATTTCGTTTTCTTCATATAATACTGTTTCTCTGCAGTTTTACTTCTGTAAATAAACATTGGTTTTCCTCGCACCAATCCACGGGTCTGTTCGTTTGTCCTTATCGCCGCTCGATAAGTCCTGGGCTCAGAACTAGGAAGGGGATAGCGATTCGCAACCGCACAGCGGGCAGGACAGCCCAGGAAAACATAACTGGCTGACCTACAAATAAGCCGCTGAGACAAAAACCCCTTACACAGGACAGGTTAACAAAACAGTTAATAAAGCATTTGGGATCCTGGGCTTCATAAATAAAGGCACAGAGTACAAAAGCCAGGAAGTTATGCTAAACATTTATAAAACACGAGTTCGGCCCTCAGCTGGAGTATTGTGTCCAATTCTGGGCACCGCACTTTAGGAAGGATGTCAAGGCCTTGGAGAGGGTGCGGAGCAGATTGACTAGAATGGTTCCAGGGATGAGGGACTTCAGTTAGGTGGAGAAACTGGAGAAGCTGGGGTTGTTCTCCTTAGTGCAAAGAAGGTTAAGTGGAGATTTAATAGAGGCATTCAAAATCATGAAGGGTTTTGATCGCGTAAATAAGGAGAAACTGTTTCCAGTGGCAGGAGGGTCGGTAACCAGAGGATGCAAATTGAAGATAATCGGCAAAAGAACCAGAGGGGAGATGAGGAGAATTTTTTTTACGCAGCGAGTTGTTGCGATCTGGAACGCGCTGCCTGAAAGGGCGGTGGAAGCAGATTCAATAGTAACTTTCAAAAGGGGGAATTAGACAAACTTGAATAGGAAAAATTAGCAGGGCTATGGGGAAAGAGCAGGGGGGGAGTGGGACTAATTGGAGAGCTCTTTCAAAGAGCCGGCACAGGCACGATGGGCCGAATGGCCTCCTTCTGTGCTGTCTGATTCTATGATGCGGCTTGCAGTTCAAAGTTGCCGGGGACAACGAGTCAATAAGAACACGGCCCCTTCGCCTCTGGAATCGAGGTTCGAGTCCAGCCCAGACTGCTAGGGATGAATGTTTTCTTTGTCTGTACAGATCCTACGTGTATGTAGGCCCAAGCCCAAGGCTGGCCTTAACTGAGAGATGCTGAGGTAAATGGATAGAGTGGAGCTAAGGTGCAACATCCTTTCTCTCTCTCTCTCTCTCTCTCTCTCGCGCTCTCTCTCTCTCTCTCTCTCGCTCTCTCTCGCGCGCTCTCTCTCTCTCGCGCGCTCTCTCTCTCTCTCTCGCGCTCTCTCTCTCTCTCTCTCTCTCTCTCGCGCTCTCTCTCTCTCTCTCTCGCGCTCTCTCTCTCTCTCGCGCTCTCTCTCGCGCTCTCTCTCTCTCTCGCGCACTCTCTCTCTCTCTCTCGCGCACTCTCTCTCTCTCACGCTCTCTCTCTCTCTCGCGCTCTCTCTCTCGCGCTCTCTCTCTCTCTCTCGCGCTCTCTCTCTCTCTCTCGCGCTCTCTCTCTCTCTCGCGCTCTCTCTCTCTCACCGCGCTCTCTCTCTCGCTCTCTCTCTCTCTCTCAGGCCCTGCTGCCTCCTATCATGGAAAAGTATCAAGCAGGTCAACAACAACAACTTGCATTTACATAGCACCTTTAATGTAGTAAAACATCCCAAGGTGCTTCACAGGAGCGATTATCAAACAAAATTTGACACCAAGCCACATAAGGAGATATTGGGACAGGTGACCAAAAGCTTGGTCAAAGAGGTAGGATTCAAGGAGCGTCTTAAAGGAGGAGAGAGAGGCGGAGAGGTTTAGGGCCCAGGCAGCTGAAGGCACGGCCACCAATGGTGGAGTGATTGAAATCGGAGGATGCGCAAGAGGCCAGAGATTGTAGGGCTGGAGGAGGTTACAGAGCTAGGGAGGGGGGCGAGGCCATGGAAGGATTTGAAAAGAAGGATGTGTATTTTAAATCTGAGGCGTTGTTGGACCGGGAGCCAGTATAGGTCAGCGAGCACAGGGGGTGATGGGTGAACGGGACTCGGTGCATAGAAACATAGAAACTAGGAGCAGGAGTAGGCCATTCGGCCCGTCGAGCCTGCTCCACCATTCAATACGATCATGGCTGATCATCCAAATCCAGTACCCTGTCCCTGCTTTCTCCCACAGAATCCCCATCGAGCCTGCACCGACACATATCCCACCCTACCCCCGTAACTCCACGTATTTAATTCCCCTTAACATATCCCATCCTATCCCCGTAACCCCACATATTTAATCCCCCCCTAACACTAAGGTTCAATTTATCATAGCCAAATCAGCCTAACCCACACATTTTTGGACTGTGGGAGGAAACCGGAGCACCCGGAGAAAACCCACGCAGACAATGTGCAAACTCCACACAGACAGTCACCCGAGGCCGGATTCGAACCCGGGTCTCTGGCGCTGTGAGGCACCAGTGCTAACCACTATGCCACCGTGTTAGCCGAAACTAAAGGTAACAAAGGCATGGGTTTAGAAGAATGAGAGGGAGTTTAGAAGAATGAGAGGTGATCTCATTGAAACGTACAAAATTCTTACAGGGCTTGACAGGGTAGATGCTGGGAGGATGTTTCCCCTGGCTGGGGAGTCTAGAACCAGGGGTCGCAGTCTCAGAATAAGGGGTCGGCCATTTAGGACTGAGATGAGGAGGAATTTCTTCACTCAGAGGGTGGTGAATCTTTGGAATTCTCTACCCCAGAGGGCTGTGGAGACTCAGTCGTTGAGTATATTCAAGACAGAGATCGATAGATTCTTGAATATTAAGGGAATCAAGGGATATGGGGATAGTGCAGGAAAGTGGAGATGAGGTAGAAGATCAGCCATGATCTTATTGAATGGCGGAGCGGGCTCGAGGGGCCGAATGGCCGACTCCTGCTCCTATTTCTTATGGATGAGGGTTTCAGCAGCAGATGAGCTGAGGCAGGGGCGGAGACAGGCGATGTTACAGAGGTGGAAATAGGTGGTCTTAGATGGAGCGGATTTTGGCGGACACTGATTCAGGAGTCAGATCGGAGTAGGTTTCCCAGCGGTTTGCCTTTGTATCTCCCTTGCTGAGTCGGGAAATAACACTTCAGGTGGGGGGTGGGTAAAGACCTTGGTTGGGACACAGTTGGGGCACTGTGTGCAGTTAACGGCGCCCCAATATAGAGAGGACACTAAAGCCATAGAGAGTGCACAGTGTAGATTCACCAGTGATGGGAAACTATAGCGATGAGGAGAGACTTGAGATACTGGGACTATTCCCATTGCAGCAGGCAAGGCTAAGAGAAGATTTATTGGAAGTTTTTGAAGTTAGGAATAGTTTTGATAAAGTGAATAGGGAAATATTGTTTCCTCTGGTTGGGAAGTCGGTGATGAGAGGTCCTCCAATTAAAATTGTCACTAAGAGTGAGGAGAGAGGTTAGGAGAGCATCCACACTGACCCATCTAACCACTGCTGTACCTGCCCTGGGAGTGTTTGATGGGACAGTGTAGAGGGAGCTTTACTCTGTATCTAACCCGTGCTGTACCTGCCCTGGGAGTGTTTGATGGGACAGTGTAGAGGGAGCTTTACTCTGTATCTAACCCGTGCTGTACCAGCCCTGGGAGTGTTTGATGGGACACTGTAGAGGGAGCTTTACTCTGTATCTAACCCGTGCTGTACCTGCCCTGGGAGTGTTTGATAGGACAGTGTAGAGGGAGCTTTACACTGTATCTAACCCGTGCTATACCTGCCCTGGGAGTGTTTGATGGGACAGTGTAGAGGGAGCTTTACTCTGTATCTAGCCCGTGCTGTACCTGCCCTGGGAGTGTTTGATGAGACAGTGTAGAGGGAGCTTTACTCTATATCTAACCCGTGCTGTACCTGCCCTGGGAGTGTTTGATGGGACAGTGTAGAGGGAGGTTTACTCTATATCTAACCCGTGCTGTACCTGCCCTGGGAGTGTTTGATGGGACAGTGTAGAGGGAGCTTTACTCTGTATCTAACCACTGCTGTACCTGCCCTGGGAGTGTTTGATGGGACAGTGTAGAGGGAGCTTTACTCTGTATCTAACCCGTGCTGTATCTGCCCTGGGAGTGTTTGATAGGACAGTGTAGAGGGAGCTTTACTCTGTATCTAACCCGTGCTGTACCTGCCCTGGGAGTGTTTGATAGGACAGTGTAGAGGGAGCTTTACACTGTATCTAACCCGTGCTGTACCTGCCCTGGGCGTGTTTGATGGGACAGTGTAGAGGGAGCTTTACTCTGTATCTAACCCGTGCTGTACCTGCCCTGGGAGTGTTTGATGGGACAGTGTAGAGGGAGCTTTACTCTGTATCTAGCCCGTGCTGTACCTGCCCTGGGAGTGTTTGATGGGACAGTGTAGAGGGAGCTTTACTCTGTATCTAATCCGTGCTGTACCTGCCCTGGGAGTGTTTGATGGGACAGTGCAGAGGGAGCTTTACTCTGTATCTCACCCGTGCTGTACCTGCCCTGGGAGTGTTTGATGGGACAGTGTAGAGGGAGCTTTACTCTGTATCTAACCCGTGCTGTACCTGCCCTGGGAGTGTTTGATGGGACAGTGTAGAGGGAGCTTTACTCTGTATCTAACCCGTGCTGTACCTGCCCTGGGAGTGTTTGATGGGACTACTGGTTACTAAAAGTTGTCCAGTTTTCCTCGTTTAGACTGACCACTGTCAGCTCGGAACCAAAAAATTAACCCCTTCCTCTCCCGACACAACTTGCCTTTCTAATGAGTAAACAGGAAGATGCAGCTGAACTCAATGACTTTGGGAAAGGAATTCCTGTCCCCAAATAGATTGCTAAGGAAAGCATTGATTCATGTACCGGCTTGGCTCTTGGCTGACCTCACACGTACGGTCCCGTTCCTTGAAAAACGTAAATAAAATTGGCATCTTTATCTATGAATAGCCAAAGTCACGCAGGAATTAGTCCCACAATTCTCTGGGTCTATTTACAAATGCCACCCACCCATCCCCACCATCCCACTTTCCAGGGAAGATACACCAAGCAGATCTAGAGGAGGCTGCACTGGTACTTCAATCATCTCCCGCTCCTCCCAATGTCAAGATGGGTCCGACAGAGACAGGGTTGTACAGTCACAAGAGCTTCTCTTTTAAAAAAATTCTTTCATGGGACGTGGCCGTCACTGGCAAGGCCAGCATTTATTGCCCATCCCTAATTGCCCTAGAGGTGGTGGTGGTGAGCCGCCTTCTTGAACCGCTGCAGTCCATGTGGTGAAGGTGCTCCCACAGTGCTGTTAGGGAGGGAGTTCGAGGATTTTGACCCAGCGACGATGAAGGATCGGCCGATATATTTCCAAGTCAGGATGGTGTGTGACTTGGAGGGGAACTTGGAGGTGGTGGTGTTCCCATGCGCCTGCTGCCCTTGTCCTTCTAGGTGGAAGAGGTCGCGGGTTTGGGAGGTGCTGCCGCAGAAGCCTTGGCGAGTTGCTGCAGTGCATCTTGTAGATGGTACACACTGCAACCACGGTACGCCGGTGGAGGAGGGAGTGAATGTTTAAGGTGGTGGATGGGGCGCCAATCAAGCGGGCTGCTTTGTCCTGGATGGTGTCGAGCTTCGAGTGTTGTTGGAGCTGCACTCATCCAGGCACGTGGAGAGCATTCCATCACACTCCTGACTTGTCGATCATGAACTAACGGCCACTGTCTGCTTCCGAAACGCTTAGTGGGACACGAGGGGCGTGCGCTAGCTTGGCTGATGCTGCCCCCCCCCCTGTCTGAACGACTGAACAGGCTGGGGCTCTTTTCTCTAGTGAAGGGAAGGCTGAGGGGTGACCTGATAGAGGTCTTTAAAATTATGAAAGGGGTTCAATAGGGTTTATGTAGAGAAGACGTTTCCACTTGTTGGAGGGGGGTGGGGGGGTGGGGGGGGGGGAGTGGGGGCTGGAGAATGAAAGAGTCCAAAACTAGGGACCATCAATATAAGTTAGTCACTAATAAATCCAATCGGGAATTCAGGAGAAACTTCTTTACCCAGAGGAGTGGTGAGAATGTGGAAATCGCCAACACAGCGGGTCAGCCAGTGGCTCAGTTGTAACACTCTCGCCTGAGTCAGAAGGTTATGGGTTCAAGTCCCACTCCAGAGACAGGAGCACAAAAATCTAGGCTGATGCTCCAGTGCAGCACTAAGGGAGCGCCGCACTGTCGGAGGTGCCGTCTTTCGGATGAGACATTAAACCAAGGACCCATCTACTCTTATGTGGATGTTAAAGATCCCACGGGCACTATTTCAATAGAAGAGCAGGGGAGTTCTCCCCGGTGTCCTGGGGCCAATATTTGTCCCTCAATCAACATCACTAAAAATAGATTATCTGGTCACTATCACAGTGCTGTTTGTGGGGGCTTGTTGTGCAAATTGGCTGCTGCGTTTCCTACATTACAACAGTGACTACATTCCAAAAAGTACTTAATTGGCTGTAAAGCACTGTGGGACAGCTAGTGGCTGTGAAAGGCGCTATAGAAATGCAAGTCTTTCTTTTACATGAAGTAGTTGAGGCAAATAGCATAGATGCATTTAAGGGGAAGCTCGATAAGCACGAGGGAAAAAGGAATAGAGGGTATGTTAATGGGGTGGGAAGAGGCTCACGTGGAGCATTAACACCAGCATGGACCAGTTGGGCCGAATGGCCTCTTTCTGTGCTGTGCATTCTATGTAAGTCGATATAATGTCTGATCCCTACAGTAGGTGAAGCTCAGAACTGGTCCATCATATCAAGACTGACCTCTTGAGGAGAGCGGAAGGAATTGTTACTCATGGTCCATCATTCTACAAGACCGCATAGAAACAGGCCGTTTGGCCCAACTGGTCTATGCCAGGGTTTATAACCCACGTGAGCCTCTTCCAACCCCAAGCACCTCTATTTTAAAATTATCCTCCTGTTTAAATCCCTCCATGGCCTCACCCCCTCCCTATCTCTGTAACCTCCTCCAGCCCCACAACCCTCAGAGTTATCTGCACTCCTCCAACCCTGGCCTCTTATTCATCCCCCACTTCCTTCGCCCCATTGGCTGCTGTGCCTTCTGTTGCCTGGGCCCTAAGCTCTGGAATTCCCTCCCTAAACCTCTCCGCCTCTCTCTCCTCCTTTAAGATGCTCCTTAAAACCTACCCCTCTGACCAATCTTTTGGTCACCTGTCCCTAATATCTCCTTTGGCTCAGTGTCAAAGACATGTTTGATTACACTCCTATGAAGCACCTTGGGATGTTTTATTATGTTAAAGGCGCTATATAAATGCAAGTTGTTGTTGCCCCCCGCCCTCTATTCCCTTCTCCCTCATCTGTGCTACAAGCCTCCCCTTACATAGGAACAGGAGTCCATTCAGGCCCTCGAGCCGGTTCCGCTATTCAATTCGATCATGGTCGATCTGTATCTCAACTCCATATGTATCTGCTTCAACCACTCCATGTTCCACATTCTGTGTAAAGAATGTCCTCCTAAAGTCTTAATTTGATCTGTTAATGGCCATCTTATATCCCTGCCCCTTTGTCCTCCCCAGCTTGTTGCAGTGGTGCCTTGTTACACCACCCGATGTTCAATTAAGCAAAGCGCTTAACTCACGTAAATCAGACAAAAACCAGACAGAGTCAAAAGGAGGAGACATTAGGACAGGTAAATGCTTGGACAAAGATGTAAGTTTTAAGCAATGTCTTAGGAGGAGAGAGGTTGAGGGCTTTAGGGGCTAGATGGCTGAAAGCAGGGTCACCAACAAAGGTGATGGGAGGTGGCGTGGGCGAAGGAAGTTGGGGGGGCGTGGCGGAATGCACCAGAGGCCAGAGTGAAATGAAAATATAATTGATCATTTGCCAATCCCCTCAGCACTGTTTGACTCCACTAACCACCCATGTGTACATCACTATATTCAAAAAGGCAATTGTAACTAACCTTTAAGGGATGTTAAATGTGGAACAGAGCCAGCAGTGAGACAGTACAAGGCCAAGACACACCTACCTCCAGTGGACATGGAGCAAGATGGCCAATTAAGGAGATGCTGCTTTGGTCTACTCCCTTGACCCTGGTGTGGGACTAGAACCTGCTCACAGCGGACTCCTAGCTGGGTGTCTAACCCCATCAACTTGCTCTAGAAAGATGGCAGAAGCTCACCATTGCTTTCATCCCTTTACAAACGGTCACAATATTACTGCAGAGAAGCTGGGATTGTTCTCCTTAGAGCAGAGAAGGTAAAGGGGAGATTGAAGGGAGGTGTGCAAAATGGTAAGAGTTTTGATAAAAGTAAATAAAGAGAAACTGTTTCCACTGGCAGAAGGGTAAGTAAATAACATCATTGGCAAGAGAGCCGTCCATAGTCCTTCACTATGGAGAAGGACGACGTAGGCATAGAAATCAGGCAGGGGGATTGTGATATACTTGAACAAATTAGTATTGAGAGGGAGGAAGTACTAGCAGTTTTAGCAGGCTTAAAAGTGGATAAATCCCCAGGCCCAGATGAGATGTATCCCAGGCTGCTGTGTGAGGCAAGGGAGGAGATTGCAGGGGCTCTGACACAAATTCAGAACCTCTCTGGCCACAGGGGAGGTGCCAAAGGACTGGAGGACAGCTAACGTGGTACCATTATTCAAGAAGGGTAGTAGTGATAAACCAAGGAATTATAGGCCAGTGAGCCTATCAGTGGTAGGGAAATTATTGGAAAAAATTCTGAGGGACAGAATTAGTCTCCACTTGGAGAGGCAAGGATTAATCAAGGATAGTCAGCATGGCTTTGTCAGGGGGAGATCATATCTAACCAATTTGATTGAATTTTGAGAGGGGGTGACTGGGTGTGTGGATAAGGGTAGTGCAGTTGATGTAGTCTACATGGACTTCAGTAAGGCTTTTGACAAAGTCCCGCATGGGAGACTGGTCAAGAAGGTAAGAGCCCATGGGATCCAGGGCAATTGGCTTAGTGGCAGGAGGCAGAGGGTGATGGTCAAAGGTTGTTTGTGACTGGAAGCTTGTGTCCAGTGGTGTACCACAGGGATCGGTACTGGGTCCTTTGCTGTTTGTAGTTTACATTAATGATTTAGATATGAATGCAGGAGGTATGATCAGTAAGTTCGCAGATGACACAAAAATTGGTGGAGTGGTAAATAGCGAGGAGGGAATCCTCAGGCTACAGGATGATATAGATGGGCAGAACAGTGGCAAATGGAATTTAACCCTGAAAAGTGTGAGGTGATGCATTTTGGGAGGACTAACAAGGCAAGGGAATACACAATGAATGGTAGGACCCTAGGAAGGACAGAGGATCAGAGGGGACCTTGGTGTGCATGTACATAGATAAGGTGGTTAAAAAGGCATATGGGATACTTATATTCTATGCCTCGGCTAATGAAGGCAAGAGCAGGGAGGTTATGATGGAGCTGTACAAAACGCTAGTTAGGCCACAGCTGGAATACTGTGTGCAGTTCTGGTCACCACACTATAGGAAGGATGTGATTGCATTGGAGAGGGTGCAGAGGAGATTCCCCAGGATGTTACCTGGGCTGGAGCACTTCAGCTATGAAGAGAGACAGGACAGGCTGGTGTTGTTTTCCTTAGAGCAGAGAAGGCTGAGGGGGGACCTGATTGAGGTGTACAAAATTATGAGGGGCATAGATAGGGTAGATAGAAAGGAACTTTCCCCCTTAGTAGAGGGGTCAATAACCAGGGGGCATAGTTTCAAGGTAAGGGGCAGGAGGTTTAGAGGGGATTTGAGGAAAAACATTGTCACCCAGAGGGTGGTTGGAATCTGGAACTCACTGCCTGAAAGGGTGGTAGAGGCAGGAACCCTCACAACATTCAAGAAGCATTTAGATGAGCACTTGAAACGCCACAGCATACAAGGCTACGGACCAAGTGCTGGAAAATGGGATTAGAATAGACAGGGCTTGATGGCCTGCGCGGACACGATGGGCCACTTTCTGTGCTGTATAACTCTATGACTAAGTGAACCAGGAGGTGAGATGAGGAGACTTCTAATGTAAAGAGCAAGTTGTGATCTGGAACGCGCTGTCTGAAAGGGCAGTGGAAGCAGATTCAATAGTAGCTTTCAAAAATGGGAATTGGAGAAATACAAAGCTAAAGAGGTGAAAAAGCCAGAGATATGGGGAAAGAGCCAGGGGGTAGTGGGACTAATTGGAGAGCTCTTGCAAAGAGCCAGCACAGGCACCATGGGCCAAATGGCCTCCTTCTGTGCTGCATGATTCTAGTTGCCATCCTATAAGGCCACAATATTATTCCAGGTGCAGATGCCAATTTCAACTACCCAAAACTGAGTGGTGTGGGGTGAAAGTGTCAGTTAAATATAGGCCTCCAAAAAACTGGTCTAGTGTCATTTAGACAACTTAGTTCAAACCACCATGACAGTGTATTTAAAATCCAGTTCAAACACCAAAGACTATAACTCAACCAAGTCACATTTCAATTTTATTGAAGCATTTTGACAAATAAAGCAGCTCAGTTGAGGGAGAGGATTCAGCTGGGTTTCCTGGACAGTAGGAAGGCCACCAGAGAGGCCGAGATCAGGACCCCAGCTGCCAACGTCACAGCCACGACCAGAAGCACCTCAGAACTCACATCACCTGCGGAGAACGAGAAGCCAATATGGAGTCAGGAGTCACAGGACTGGAGTTGGGTTTTCATAGAATCAACACTCACCTCGAGAAGAGCTCTGAACCTCCTCACGATTCCCGACAGCTTCACTTTCCACCGAATGATCCAGGTTCAGATCTGCATCCAGAACGATCAGGGGTCTGAGGGAGGCCTCACCCTCCCACACAGGCTCAGACTCTGCAACAATTAGTTCCATCCAGTTACCAAACATCCATCTTCACCCTCAACACCCACCACCACCACAACATACCAAGCTCAGATAGGACCTCCCTCCTGCCCCTGGAGTGTGGTCTTCCTCCAGATCGCAACCTCTGGGCCCTGCAGTTGCCCCCATCACAACAGGCACAAACCTCATTGGATCCTTCCACCAGGGACAGGCCCAACTCGTTCACCAAGGACCATCTAAACAAGGAAGCAAGCCATCGGTCAGAATGCATCCATACGCCAAAAAGAAAGGAGGTCCACCATTCGGGGGTAGATTTCTCACCGGTTGGCTGGCTTCTGGAAGGAACAGGCTTTGTTGACTGAATCTGGCCTTTGATCTGCTGCAGCTACTCTCAGGTGGCAACTGATGAAGATCTGCAGGAGACACATCCAGGAGTTACTCAGCGTCAACGCTCACCGTCTTACCTTCCAACATCTGGCCAACTCTTACCAGGTCCCTGGCATCCTCAAAGAAGCGGAACGCATCCAGGTTGAGCCGGAGCTTGTCCCGGTGATCTCGCGGCGACACGAAAGACGAAAGGGAGTCTTCGCCTCGGCTGTCCAACAGGCAACTGGAAAGAGGGTGGGAAAGAGCTGCATTGTCAAGAACGGATCCCATCAGCCAACCAGTTCTGGGATCAGCTCGCGGAGCCCAGCTAAAGACCTTACCCGTTGAAGTCAATGATGTGGTATCTGGGGGTGGAGTCCTGGTCCGGGCTCAGTGTAGCTACACAGCGGTCAATGTAGAGCCTCAGGGGCATGTGGTTCACCGTCACAACAGAGGCCTCGATGTGAATGAGGTCACCCAGGTGGTAGATATTGGAGGCACGCTCTGCACTCCAGTCATCTGGAACACACACACACACACACACACGAGAGAGACAACGAGCTTTGGGTACCTCACTCAGTTCCAAGGAATGGGTAAAAACAGGCAAGGTAGACAAATGGCCCTCACTTACCAGTCATCAGACGCAGGGAGAACGACAGACGTCCCTCTGCCCCCTTGGTGGAGGAGAATGGGACCCAGGTGGGCGCGATGGCATTGCTGCTCACCGTCCTCTTCCTGTGGGAAAGGAGCAATGCTAGCTTTACATCCAGGTCACAACACCCCACCCTCATTGGAGGAAAGGAGAGCCTCAATCATCCACCTTACCTGGGATAATGGCACTCAATAGGGACAACTGCTCCACTGGTTCTCACAATGACTCCTCCAATAGGGCTCGGCCTGTAGTGCAGGTGGGTGGTGTAAATCAACAGGTCCTCAGTCATCTGGGAGAGAGAGAGAGCGCGAGGAGAGAGAGAGAGAGAGAGAGAGAGAGAGAGATCTGGTTAGGGTCAGGTACAGAACAATGGAGTTTATTCTCAGACAAGAGTGCAATGTTCTGCTGAATAAAGAAACTCAGCCCCTCATACTTTTGCCAACTTACTATTTCTTACATCTTTTGTTCTGATTAGAATCTTACAGCACAGAAGGAGGCCACTTAACTAGTCCTGCCTGTGCCAGCTCCTAGAGACAGCTGTCCAATTTATTCCCAGAACCCTGCAAGTTATTCCTCCTCAAGTACATGTCCAATTGCTTTTTGAAAGTTCCTGTGGAATCTGCTGCCACCACCTGGTCAGGTCATGTGTTCCACATCTTAACCTCATGGGGGAAAAATCCAACTCATTTCCCTTCTAGTTCTTGCCAATTATTTTAAATCTATGACCTCTGGTTACTGACCCACTTACTCAAGGAAACCCTTTCTCCCTACTTTGTTCTATTAAAAGATGAAGGTTGAATCAGAAAAAACCCTCCACAATTGGCTCCTTGTCTAAGGAGGCCTTAATAGTCTGAACATTTAGTGCAATCAAAACTAAAGCTTATATTAAAACTAAATCACACTGTTACCAATGGATCATTACAGGTCATAGAATGGACAGCACAGAAACAGGCCATTCAGCCCAACTGGTCCACACCAGTGTTTATGCTCCACACCAGCCTCCTCCCAGGCGTCCACTGTTTGCAGAAGGTTTTAGTCAAGACTCACGTTACCTTCACTGTGCTGCCACACTCATGGAGCCCGTAGTCAAAGAGGACGGTGTGGTTCGGAGAGTAGATCCCGGTTGGCCGACAACCTGCCGTCCCCAGGGTCAGGTCAGCAGCTTTAATCAGGTGCCTGGTTCCAAATAAATCCATGTTTACCCTGACCAGCAGGTTGTGCTCTCCACACTGCACCATCACAGTCTGCAGTGGAGACACACTGTGCCCCTCAGACACACTGAAACCGGAGCCAAAGGGAGACCCAGGAGGGACACGAGTGGCCTTCTCGATGCTCCATGGGAAGTCCCAGGGTCTGAACTGCTGCCGAGTATCAGAGCAACAAACAGCTCCGACCAAAACCAACAGAGGAACCAAACCCTTCACCAGTTGCCCCATAATACTAACTAATGCAGCTCCACTGTGACCTGTGCTGGAGCCACTGCTCCCCTTTTATACACACAGCCTGTAGTCACCTGGAACCAATTGGACCAGGTGTGGCCAAACTAAACCAGGAGACTAACCTCATGACATCAATTCCATCCAACAATCTTACTAATGATGCCAGTAGGACTGGCGTAAAATGGGTTTTTTCTTGGTTTATTGGAATAAGTGTTATCTGTAGCATTTAATTGGATTATGATGGTGCTATGTGTTTATACACTGTGGTGTTGAAATGGTTTGTTTTATGTGGAGTTAACTTTGAGATTTATTATTTTAAATCTAAAAAGTTGTGTGGTATTGTTTAAGGGTATTTGTACTGTAAACATTATTGATTATTTGTAAAATTAATCATTGCATTTATATTAACTATAAGGCTGTTTTTAAGGCTTTATTTTTTACTGTGATGGATGAATGTAATGGATTTTCTATGTAATGGATTTACTATGTAATTGATGAGTTGTATAAGTATTATTGTATTTGAATAAATAGATTTATCAAAATGCAAAAAAAAAACGGGTTTTTCTTGGTTTATTGAAATAGTGCTAGTTTTTTCTTTGGTTGAAAGTAGTAACTATTTCAGGGTATTTGTATTGTAAACATTATTGATTTATTTGTAAAATTTATCATTGCATTTATATTGTTAACCATAAAACTGTTCTCAAGGCTTTATTATTTTATTGTGGTCAATGAATGTGATGGATTTACTATGTATTTGATGAGTTGGAAAGTACCATTGTACTTGAATAAAATATTAACAATCTTAATGACCAGATCATAAGATGATCAAGGAGCTTGGAGATCACATCACCAACTTGTAGAGACTGAGTTCCCTGCCTTGTAGGCAATGATGGCTTGTGACTTTGTACAAAGAGCTGAACTTGAGCTCTGTAATGTCATTAACTGTAAATAAAATGTTCACAAAAAAAATAAATAAATAAAAGGTTCAAAAAAAAAAGTCTTAGCAACTGACCCTCGGGCAAAAAAAAAATGACCAGATCATCTGTTTTTAGTGAGGTTGATTGAGGGATAAATATTTGCCAGGACACCGGGGATAACTCCCCTGCTCGTCTACGAAATAGTGGCCGTGGGAACTTTTATGTCTATCTGAGAGAGCAGACGGGGCCTCGGTTTAACGTCTCATCCGAAAGACGGCACCTCCGACAGTGCAGCACTCCCTCAGTACTGCCCTGGAGCGTCAGCCTAGATTTTTGTGCTCGAGTCTCTGGAGTGGGACTTAAATCCACAACCTTCTGAGTCAGAGGCAAGGGTGTGACAGTGGGATGAGTTTGGGATTGATACAGGACTATGGGGAGAGAGCGGGGCAGTGGGATTAGTTTGGGATTGATACAGGGCTATGGGGAGAGAGCGGGGCAGTGAGATTAGTTTGGGATTGATACAGGGCTATGGGGAGAGAGCAGGGCAGTGGGATTAGTTTGGGATTGAAACAGGGCTATGGGGAGAGAGCAGGGCAGTGAGATTAGTTTGGGATTAATACAGGGCTATGGGGAGAGCACAAGGCAGTGGGGTTAGTTTGGGATTGATACAGGGCTATGGGGAGAGAGCGGGGCAGTGGGATTTGTTTGGGATTGATACAAGGCTATGGGGAGAGCGGGGCAGTGGGATTAGTTTGGGATTGATATAGGACTATGGGGAGAGTGTGGGGCAGTGGGATTAGTTTGGGGTTGATACAAGGCTATGGGGAGAGCGGGGCAGTGGGATTAGTTTGGGATTGATATAGGACTATGGGGAGAGTGTGGGGCAGTGGGATTAGTTTGGGGTTGATACAGGGCTATGGGGAGAGTGCGGGGCAGTGGGTTTAGTTTGGGATTAATATAGGGCTATGGGGAGAGTGCGGGGCAGTGCGTTTAGTTTGGAATTGATACAGGGCTATGGGGAGAGTGCGGGGCAATGGGTTTAGTTTGGGATTATACATCAATTCCATCCAATCTTACTAATTGGTATGTTTCCAGGAAGGTTTTCCACACAGAGACTGGGTTGCTCTTTTTTTAAATTTAAACTTGAACAATTTATTTGCAGTAAAAGACATTTTTTTTTTGAGTTGCTGACAAAAAACAAGTTGGTTTATTTTTTTTTTATTTCAACATTTTATTTACAGTAAATGACATTACAGAGCTCAAATCTCAGCTCTTTGTACAAAGTCACAAGCCATCATTCCCTACAAGGCAGGGGTCTCACACACAATTATATAAACACCAGTACTAACCACAATAAGCTTGATCCCAGTAGTCACTTTAATCGCTCTCTCAGAGTGAGTTCGTCAAACAGGTTCTCTCCCACGCCACTCTCAGGGGGCTCCCAGTCTCCTCAAGTCGGCGACGCGACCCCCAAGCCCCTCGATCATCCCCACTTGCTCATCCAAACAATGGGTCTTCAGGAAGTCACACAAGTGAGGGTCGGTGCTCCCAGCGGAGAGTCCGTGCAGGTCCAGCAGACTCCGGTCGACACCCCTCTCCATCCGCAGAGCTCTCCGCACCGCCCCCAGACCACCGCTCCACCCATCCTGCTCTGGCCTCTTGATGGCCACCAATACGATTCGGCCTCCACGCCGATTCTGGAACCTCATCAGCCCCTCCTCTTCTCTCTCTCTCTTGGCACCTCAGTAGCAGCAACAGTAGTGGTGGTCTCCACTCTGCCCTCTGTCTCTCTGGCTCCTCCTCTTCCTCCTGGTTACAGAGAGAGACCAATCCTCTCCTCTCCTTGCTGAAACAGCTCGAGGCAGTTGTTCCTCTTTTGATGGGTGGTTAACAACTCACCTGTAACTTAAGAAAACGTCAAACAAAACTTAACAAGTCAAATCAAGATATTGTTGGCCGAGGTGATGATGCACTCCAGTCCCCGTGGTGCCCACCGGTCGTGGAAGGCCTCGAGCGTGCCGGCGGACACCGCGTGCTCCATCTCCAGGGCCACCCAGCCGCGAACATAGCCACGGAAGAGAGGCAGGCAATCGGGCCAAACGACCCCCTCGACCGCCCGCTGCCTGGACCAGTTAATGGCACTTTGGCCAGGCCCGGGAGCAGTCCTACGAGGAGGTCCCCCGACCTGCCCGCTCCACCCCCACCGCAACGGATGACCAAAAATCAGGAGCATGGGACTGAAGTGCAGCCAGAAATCGAGGAGCAGCCCCTTCAAATATTGGAATACTGGGTGAGTGATTGGGAGATTGTCCAATGGAACTGCTCCAGGTTGGAGACCATCTGGGTCCATGGGAACGAGACATGTTCAGCATTCGTTTCTTGATGTACTGAAGATGAAAATGTACAAATGACCCAAACAGAATATAAGGAAAGAAACCTGCACAGCCTCTAAAAGAACATACATTCTATTCAACCGATGTAAATGTCGTCACACTTTACAACTTCAAATTAATACCGACCTACATTTTCTTAAGTGATATGATAACGTTTAACTGAAAGAAGTCTATTTCCACCTCGGTCACATCGCCCGTCTCCGCCCCTGCCTCAGCCCATCCGCTGCTGAAACCCTCATCCTCGCCTTTATAACCTCTAGACTGGACTATTCCAACGCACTCCTGGCTGGCCTCCCATCTTGCACCCTCCGTAAACTTGAGCTCATCCAAAACTCTGCTGCCCCCGTGTCCTAACTCGCACCAAGTCCCGTTCGCCCATCACCCCCTGTGCTCGCTGACCGGCAATGCCTCGATTTTAAAATTCTCATCCTTGTTTTCAAATCCCACCATGGCCCTCGCCCCTCCCTATCTCTGGAATCTCCTTCAGCCCCACAACCCTCCGAGATCTCGGCGTTTCTCCAATTCTGGCCTCTTGCGCATCCCCGATTTTCATCGTTCCACCATTGGCGGCCGTGCCTTCAGCTGCCTGGGCCCCAAGCTCTGGAATTCCCTCCCTAAACCTCTCCGCCTCTCTCTCCTCCTTTAAGACGCTCCTTAAAACCTACCTCTTTGACCAAGCTTTTGGTCACCTGCCCTAATATCTCCTTATGTGGCTCGGTGTCAAATTTTGTTTGATAATCGCTCCTGTGAAGCGCCTTGTGACATTTTAATACGTTAAAGGCGCTATATAAATGCAAGTTGTTGTTTTTAAAGCTGCGCAGGGGCTCTTTTGCAACCCATTTTGTGCAAGGCCCTGAAAAGATTGGAGAGAAGTTCAGCGTGAGATTGGATCCAGATCTAAACAGGGTAAACTCGCCTACGGCCTGATGTAATCTGCAGTGCTCTGTTGAGGTAAGGAAGCTGATTGGATGAGGAGAATTGGTCAGATTGCAGAGCTCTGAGATGCAGAGGGATCTGGGTGTCCTCGTGCATGAATCACAAAAGGTTACTATGCAGGTACGGCAAGTAATTAGGAAAGCTAATAGAATGTTATCGTTTATTGCGAGGGGAATTGAATACAAAAGTAGGGAGGTTATGCTTCAGTTATACAGGGCATTGGTGAGACCACATCTGGAGTACTGTGTACAGTGTTGGTCTCCTGATTTAAGGAAAGATGTAAATGCGTTGGAAGCAGTTCAGAGAAGGTTTACTAGACTAATACCTGGAATGGGCGGGCTGTCTTATGAGGAAAGGTTGGACAGGCTAGGCTTGTATCCGCTGGAGTTTAGAAGAGTAAGAGGTGACTTGATTGAAACATATAAGATCCTGAGGGGTCGGGACAGGGTGGATGTGGACAGGATGTTTCCTCTTGTGGGAGAATCTAGAACTAGGGGTCACTGTTTAAAAATAAGGGGTCGCCCAGTTAAGACACAGTTGAGGAGAAATTTCTTCTCACAGAGGGTCGTGAGTCTTTGGAACTCTCTTCCTCAGAGGGCAGTGGAAGCAGAGTCTTTGAATATTTTTAAGGCAGAGGTCGATAGATTCTTGATAAGCAAGGGGGTGAAAGGTTATCGGGGGTAGGCGGGAATGTGGAGTAATCAGATCAGCCATGATCTTATTGAATGGCGGAGCAGGCTCGAGGGGCCGAGTGGCCTACTCCTGCTCCTAATTCGTATGTATGTATGGTCAAGTCTTGGCTTATTTTATATAAACCAATAGGGGTGATGCTAGGTTGCTCCAGTGCCCCTCAAACTGAGGCAACGGCACAAGTGTCCCTCAAACTGAGGCGCCACCCCTAATATAATTAAACATCAACTCCAGTTAAACAAAAATAAACTCATGATTTAAATCATAATATTATTACTCGTGTCGATAAGACTCTCCATTCCTTCGGGGCCCACTGGTCGCGGGAGGCCTCGACTGTACCAGTGGGCACCGCACGCTCCCTCGCCAGGGCCACCCGGGCACAGACAAGACCGCGGAGGAGAAGCAGGGAGCCAGAGCGACCCCTATCCTCCCCCTCCCCCACCCCACGGCCCGCACCCATCCTAGGCCTGTGAATGTCCGTCTTCGCCGAGCCCCGTGTCAGCGGTCAAGTCCTTGCAGAGTTTTCCTTGTCTCTGAGGAACTGGATTATCATTGGGAAATCTTGCGGCAACTGAGGCCCCCGCAGCCCCCGCTCCTGCCCCACCTCTCCCCCCCCCCACCCCCGCACTCCTCAACCCCTGTTCCTGCCTCCCACACCCGCCCCCTGGCTCCTGATGCCTGACCCCAACCACATGACCTCGCCCCTCCGCTCCTTGCTCCCTGATGACACCCCGTGCGTCCGTCCCCAGCCCCGTGCCCACTGCTCGCTATCTGCCGCTGCCCCTCACCCTTGCTCCCCACCCACACTCCGCTCCTTGCCATTGCCAGCCGGCTATGCCCTGCACCACTGCCCCCCCCCCCCATCCCTTCCTGCCCCCCGCACCCTGCCCTTACTCTGTCCCCCAGCCCCGGACCCAATGCCTCACGGACACTGTGGAACTGAACCATACAGGTAAGCAGGCCCCACGATTAACTAGTGGTTTGTCCTGAGCTTACTAATCTTGGCCATGGCAGGTCATCGGTTTGCCTCAGTGTCTCGAGGTTATGGAAGGGGGGACAAGGTCAGCCAATGACCCGGCTGGAATCCCTGGCCTTGCTGATTAATTGTCTTACGGAGTGCTGGGGAGTGTCGTTGATCAGCTTGGCAGGAAGATGTGGAGGAAGCTGGTTCTGGTTTATCGGGGATCTCCCTCAGGGTCGTGCGGTCTGGGTTCGGCAGAGGCCGTGCTCAGGTGGTGGGGCGCGGCCCCGTTGGAAGGCGTGCCTCGATGCGCCATGTTTTATTGCGGTTACACTGCGGCACAATGGAAAACCCATTTCTCCGCCCAATGAAAAGAAAGAAAGAACTCGCGTTAATATAACGCCTTTCACCACCTCGGACGTCCCAAAGCGATTTACAGCCAGTGAAGTATTTTTGAAGTGTAGTTAGCTGCAATGTAGGAATCACAGACCGGGCCCTCGGTTTAACGTCACATCCGAACGACGGCACCTCCGACAGCGTGGCGCTCCCTCAGCACGGCACTGGGACTGTCGGCCTGGAGCACTGCGTACAGTTTGGGTCTCCATATTTAAGGAAGGATATACTTACATTGGAGGCAGTGCAGAGAAGGTTCACTAGGCTGATTCCTGGGATGAAGGGGTTGCCGTATGACGAAAGGTTGAGCAGGTTGGGCCTATACTCATTGGAGTTTAGAAGAATGAGAGGTGATCTTATTGAAACATGTAAGATTCTGAGGGGGTTAGACAGGGTAGATGCTGAGAGGATGTTTCCCCTCGTGGGGGAATCTAGAACTAGGGGGCATAGTTTCAGAATAAGGGGTCGCCCATTTAAGACGGAGATGAGGAGGAATTTCTTCTCTCAGAGGGTCGTGAATCTTTGGAATTCTCTACCCCAGAGAGCTGTGGAGGCGGAGTCATTGAATATATTCAAGGCGGATATTGACAGACATTTGAACTACAAGGGAGTCGAGGGGTATGGGGGAGAGAGCGGGAAAGTGGTGTTGAGGCCAAGATTGGATCAGCCATGATCTTATTGAATGGCGGAGCAGGCTCGAGGGGCCGATTGGCCGACTCCTGCTCCTGTTTCTTATGTTCGTGCTCCAGTCTCTGGAGCGGGACTTGAACCCACAACCTTCTGACTCAGAGGCGCGAGTGCTACCCACAGAGCCACGGCCGACGAGTCAGGCCTCTGTTGTGTCGAGGTGGCCGCAGGGCCCGTGTAGGGATCGAGAGAGAGCTGCTGAACTCCCCACGAGCAGCACCACGAGAGAGGGACTAGTCTGATCAATAAAACTATTGTCTGAATGGAGAAGGTGCAGAGGCGGTAACCCAGTCGGTGTGTTTGGACAGCGAGGTCGGGCCGCTAACTCTGGTTGGACGTATTCCTGGAGGATTCATCACATGACACAACCGCCCCGCCCCCCCCCCCACCGGTCCCCCGACACGTCCATCCTCGCGGGGCCCCGCCCTCCCCCCCTCATTGGAGAGCGGACAGACCCTTCCTTACTCGATTGGGTGATTCTTGACTCTGTCCAACAGCCGACTGACCCCTTCTCCAATATTTTCATCGTTAATAAAAACAGAAGCAGGCAAAGGAAATTTATTTTAAGGCCCCTGCGATTTTCCCACTGGGGGCAGTGTGCTAGAGATTAATCTTTCATTCCAGGAGACTCCAGGCCAATCCTGGAGGGTTGGTAACACGATATCCAGGACACATTGTCGCTCGCCCACACCAAGTCCCTGCAACTTTACAACGTCGGGGTGGAGAGAGCAATGCCGACCCTCAACAATGACCCTTAACCCCCGACCTCACAAGGTGAAGAGCCCCGACCCCAGTGTGGCATTGCCCCATCGCGCACCAGTCACCCCTCGTGAGCTGGGAGAGCGAGGGCGGCCATTTTAGCACCACTTTTATCGCTTGGCTGCGAGTTCGTTTTGTGTTGTGGGGCCGGGGGGGTGAAGAGGGTCGAGGTTATCCTCAAACTTTATCACCCGCGACCGTTAAAGCCAGCAGAGAGAAAGAGAACACTTCCATTTCATCAGCCTGGGTTGAATTCATACCTCGACTCCCAGAGGCCGAAGGTGAGAGGTCAATCTGTTTTAGTTTGGGTTTCTCCCCCCTTCTCCACTCCAATGTTCTCCTCTCCTGAAGACAGGGATTCTGACTGAGGTACCTCACCCTGATTGGCTATTGTTCTTGTGCGAGCCCAGCCAATGATTGTTCTCACTACATTTGACCCTGGTGGGGGTGGGGAAGGGGACAGGGAGAGCAGATGGGGTGGGTGGGGCATGGGTAATGGGGGAGAGATTGAGTGTGACACGGGGAGTGTGGGTGGAGGAGGGGCGGATGGATTGAGAGTGTGACACAGGAGAGTGGGTGGGGAGGGGAGGGGTTGGGGAGTGGCAGAGGGAGAGTGGAGCGACACGGAGAGTAGGTGGGGGAAGGGCAGGCAGAGGGCGAGGTTGGGGAGTGGCAGAGTGAGTGGGTGGGGGAGGGGTGGAGGGAGTGTGGGAGGGGGGTGAAGAGAGAGAGAGAGAGAGAGAGAGAGAGAGAGAGAGAGAGAGAGAGAGAGAGAGAGAGAGAGAGAGAGAGAGAGAGAGAGAGAGAGAGAGAGAGAGAGAGAGCATCAAATATGAATCCTGTCCTAACCTGCATTTTCCAAGCGGGGAAGGGGGGTGTCCAGATGGTGGGAATCTTGGGCTGACTTGCCCCGTCCCTACCCCAGGGCACTGAGCTAACTGTATTTGCCTACACTGCTCCCTAGCCCAGAATGCCTCACTCCAAGCAGTATCGAACCAGGGATCTTCTGCTCCGTTGGCCTCAGTACCACAAGAGGCAGTGCCTTTAAAAATGCTTTGGTACAGAGGAGATCAGGGATTCAGGCAGCAACTTTGCCTCAGTGGGCAGCACTCTCACCTCTGGGTCTGAAGGTCACAGGTTCAAGTCCCACTCCAGAGACTTCAGCCCGACACTCCCAGTGCAGAGGGAGTGCTACACTGTCGGAGGTGCCGCCTTTTGGATGGGACGTTCAATTGAGGCCCCGTCTACCCTCTCTGGTGGAAGTAAAAGATCCCACTGACACATTTGGACAAACAGGGGAGTTCTCCCTGGTGTCCTGGCCAATATTTAGCTCTCAACTGACGTCAAAACAGATTATCTGGTCAGTTACCTCACTGCTGATTGAGGGATCGTGCTGTGCGCTAATTGCTGGACTACAGCTCAAAAGTACTTTGTTGGGTAGGGAAGTGGTGAGGAGGCAAAGAGTCGGCATAACGTCTACATTCTCCAATTGGTAGGATGTGAACAGTAGTCTCCCCCCAGTGATCTGTACTGGGGCCACGGCTTTTCACTATTTATAGAGGACTTAGATGAAGGAAGAGCTTGTTGAGGACACCAAGTTAGATGGCACAGAGAGGAGAGAGATTGAGGGGTCTGTGTACAGAGATCAAAGTTATTACACAGGGGCAAAAACATTAAAAAAATGCTAATGGTATGATGGTCTTTATCTCGACTGCAAAGGGTGGAAGTTACGCTTCAGTTGTACAGAACTCTGGTCAGATCCCATCGGGAGCGCCGCATTCAGTCCTGGGCACCGCAGGAAGGATATATTGGCCTTGGAGGGGGTGCAGCGCAGATTCACTAGAATGATACCGGGTCCAACAGGGTTAATTTAAGAGGACAGGTTGCACAGACTGGGCTTGAATTCACAAATGTAGAAGATTAAGGGGTGGTTTAAAGTATGATGATTAAAGGAATGGAGAGAGTAGATAGACAGAAAACCATTTCCTGGGGGGGGGGGGGGGAGAAAGGAACTGAAGATACAGACAGCTATGCTCTAATTGTACTGTGGTACAGGCACGTGGGGCTGAACGGCCTCCTCCTGTTCAGGTAAATGTAGAGGATGACATGGAGAGCAAGTTCTCCTGTTGCCTGAATACAAACCTTCAACCAACACATTCTACTGACCAAGAAGCAGTCCTGCCAACTTGGAGAATTGACATTCCTTCTAAAGCTCCCAGAGGAACAGCTGTGGACAGGGTGCATTTATATAGCGCCATTAACACAGCAAGATATCCCAAGGTGCTTCACAGGAGCATAAGCAGACAAAATTGACAGAAACAAAGACTGCTTCAGGACAGGTGAACAAACTCTTGGGCAAAGAGGAAGTTTTAAGGAGTGTCTTAAGGTGGAGAGAAGGGGTAATGCCAGAGATTGGGGGCCTAGACACAAGGCACAAGATGGCAGCATTCAATAAAAAAAATTGGTTTTACCAAAACTACTGTTTGCCTTCACTGACTGCCCTTGTGTAACTAACAGTTTGGGTGGTGGGGAGTACGTTACATCAATAAAGGATGTTGTTAAATGTGGAACAGAGCCAGCAGAGTGACAGTACAAGGCCAAGACACACCTACCGCCAGTGGACATGGAGCAAGATGGCCAATTAAGGAGATGCTGCTTTGGTCTACTCCTTGACCCTGGCGTGGGACTAGAACCTGCTCACACAGCGGACTCCTAGCTGGGTGTCTAACCCCATCTACTTGCTCTAGAAAGATGGCAGCAGCTCCCCATCGTTGTCATCCCTTAACAAAGGTCACAATATTACCGCAGAGAAGCTGGGCTTGTTCTCCTTAGAGCAGAGAAGGTCAAGGGAGGGGTTCAAAATGGTAAGGGTTTTAATAAAAGTAAATGAGAAACAGTTTCCACTGGCAGAAGGGTTAGTAAATAACATCATTGGCAAGAGAGCCAGAGGTGAGATGAGGAGACTTCTAATATAAAGAGCAAGTTGTGACCTGAAATGTGCTGCCTGAAAGGGCGGTGGAAGCAGAGTCAATAGTATCTTTCAAAAGAGAATTGGATAAATACTAAGGGGTGAAAACAGCAGGGCTATGGGGAAGAGCCAGGGGGAGTGGGACTAATTGGAGAGCTCCTGCAAAGAGCCAGCACAGGCACAATGGACCGAATGGCCTCTTGCTGTGCTGTACAAGTCTAGGTGCCATCCTTTTAAAGGCCGCAATACTCCAGGAGCAAGTGTCCAGTTTCAACTGCCCAAAACAGCAGCATGTGGTGATATTGTCGCAGTTAAATATAGGCCTCCAAAACTGGTCTAGTGTCAATTAGACACCTTAGTTCAAGTTCAAACACCAAAGACTATAACTCAACCAAGTCACATTTCAATTTTATTGAAGCATTTTTTGACAAAGCAGCTCAATTGAGGGACAGGATTCAGCTGGATTTCCTGGACAGTAGGAAGGCCACCAGAGAGGCTGAGATCAGGACCCCAGCTGCCAACGTCACAGCCACGACCAGAAGCACCTCAGAACTCACATCACCTGCTGAGAACGAGAAGCCAATATGGAGTCAGGAGTCACAGGACTGGAGTTGGGTTTTCATAGAATCAACACTCACCGAGAAGAGCTCTGAACCTCCTCACGATTCCCGACAGCTTCACTTTCCACCAAATGATCCAGGTTCAGATCTGCATCCAGAACGATCAGGGGTCTGAGGGAGGCCTCACCCTCCCACACAGGCTCAGACTCTGCAACAATTAGTTCCATCCAGTTACAAAACATCCATCTTCACCCTCAACACCCAACACCACCACAACATACCAAGCTCAGATAGGACCTCCCTCCTGCCCCTGGAGTGTGGTCTTCCTCCAGATCGCAATCTCTGGGCCCTGCAGTTGCCCCCATCACAACAGGCACAAACCTCATTGGATCCTTCCACCAGGGACAGGCCCAACTCATTCACCAGGGACCATCTAAACAAGGAAGCAAGCCATCGGTCAGAATGCATCCATACGCCAAAAAGAAAGAGGTCCACCATTCGGGGGTAGATTTCTCACCGGTTGGCTGGCTTCTGGAAGGAACAGGCTTTGTTGACTGAATCTGGCCTTTGATCTGCTGCAGCTACTCTCAGGTGGCAACTGATGAAGATCTGCAGGAGACACATCCAGGAGTTACTCAGCGTCAACGCTCACCGTCTTACCTTCCAACATCTGGCCAACTCTTACCAGGTCCCTGGCATCCTCAAAGAAGCGGAACGCATCCAGGTTGAGCCGGAGCTTGTCCCGGTGATCTCGCGGCGACACGAAAGACGAAAGGGAGTCTTCGCCTCGGCTGTCCAACAGGCAACTGGAAAGAGGGTGGGAAAGAGCTGCATCGTCAAGAACGGATCCCATCAGCCAACCAGTTCTGGGATCAGCTCGCGGAGCCCAGCTAAAGACCTTACCCGTTGAAGTCAATGATGTGGTATCTGGGGGTGGAGTCCTGGTCCGGGCTCAGTGTAGCTACACAGCGGTCAATGTAGAGCCTCAGGGGCATGTGGTTCACCGTCACAACAGAGGCCTCGATGTGAATGAGGTCACCCAGGTGGTAGATATTGGAGGCACGCTCTGCACTCCAGTCATCTGGAACACACACACACGAGAGAGACAACGAGCTTTCAGTACCTCACTCAATTCCAAGGAATGGATAAAAATTTACAAGGTAGACAATCGGCCCTCACTTACCAGTCATCAGCCGCAGGGAGAACGACAGACGTCCCTCTGCCCCCTTGGTGGAGGAGAATGGGACCCAGGTGGGCGCGATGGCATTGCTGCTCACCATCCTCTTCCTGTGGGAAAGGAGCAAGGCTAGCTTTACATCCAGGTCACAACACCCCACCCTCATTGGAGGAAAGGAGAGCCTCAATCATCCACCTTACCTGGGATAATGGCACTCAATAGGGACAACTGCTCCACTGGTTCTCACAATGACTCCTCCAATAGGGCTCGGCCTGTAGTACAGGTGGGTGGTGTAAATCAGCAAGTCCTCAGTCATCTGGGAGAGAGCGAGGAGAGATCTGGTTAGGGTCAGGTACAGAACAATGGAGTTATTCTCAGACAAGAGTGCAATGTTCTGCTGAAGAAAGAAAGTCATCCCCTCATACTTTTGCCAACTTACTATTTCTTACATCTTTTGTTCTGATTAGAATTTTACAGCACAGAAGGAGGCCACTTAACCAGTCCTGCCTGTGCCAGCTCATAGAGACAGCTGTCCAATTTATTCCCAGAACCCTGCAAGTTATTCCTCCTCAAGTACATGTCCAATTGCTTTTTGAAAGTTCCTCTGGAATCTGCTTCCACCACCTGGTCAGGTCATGTGTTCCACATCTTAACCCCCATGGGGGAAAAACCCAACTTATTTCCCTTCTAGTTCTTGCCAATTATTTTAAATCTATGACCTCTGGTTACTGACCCACTTACTCGAGGAAACCCTTTCTCCCTACTTTGTTCTATTAAAAGATGAAGGTTGAATCAGAAAAAAAACCTCCACAATTGGCTCCTTGTCTAAGGAGGCCTTAATAGTCTGAACATTTAGTTCAATCAAAACTAAAGCTTATATTAAAACTAAATCACACTGTTACCAATGGATCATTACAGGTCATAGAATGGACAGCACAGAAACAGGCCATTCAGCCCAACTGGACCACACCAGTGTTTATGCTCCACACCAGCCTCCTCCCAGGTGTCCACTGTTTGCAGAAGGTTTTAGTCAAGACTCACGTTACCTTCACTGTGCTGCCACACTCATGGAGCCCATAGTCAAAGAGGACGGTGTGGTTCGGAGAGTAGATCCCAGTTGGCCGACAACCTGCCGTCCCCAGGGTCAGGTCAGCAGCTTTAATCAGGTGCCTGGTTCCAAATAAATCCATGTTTACCCTGACCAGCAGGTTGTGCTCTCCACACTGCACCATCACAGTCTGCAGTGGAGACACACTGTGCCCCTCAGACACACTGAAACCAGAGCCAAAGGGAGACCCAGGAGGGACACGAGTGGCCTTCTCGATGCTCCATGGGAAGTCCCAGGGTCTGAACTGCTGCCGAGTATCAGAGCAACAAACAGCTCCGACCAAAACCAACAGAGGAACCAAACCCTTCACCAGTTGCCCCATAATACTAACTAATGCAGCTCCACTGTGACCTGTGCTGGAGCCACTGCTCCCCTTTTATACACACAGCCTGCAGTCACCTGGAACCAATTGGACCAGGTGTGGCCAAACTAAACCAGGAGACTAACCTCATGACATCAATTCCATCCAACAATCTTACTAATGATGCCAGTAGGACTGGCGTAAAATGGGTTTTTCTTGGTTTATTGAAATAGTGCTAGTTTTTTCTTTGGTTGAAAGTAGTAACTATTTCAGGGTATTTGTATTGTAAACATTATTGATTTATTTGTAAAATTTATCATTGCATTTATATTGTTAACCATAAAACTGTTCTCAAGGCTTTATTATTTTACTGTGGTCAATGAATGTGATGGATTTACTATGTATTTGATGAGTTGTATAAGTACCATTGTACTTGAATAAAATATTAACAATCTTAATGACCAGATCATAAGACGATCAAGGAGCTTGGAGATCACATCACCAACTTGTAGAGACTGAGTTCCCTGCCTTGTAGGCAATGATGGCTTGTGACTTTGTACAAAGAGCTGAACTTGAGCTCTGTAATGTCATTAACTGTAAATAAAAGGTTAAAAAAAAAAAAAAAAACGTCTTAGCAACTGAACCTCGGGCAAAATTAAAAAAAAAAAATGATCAGATCATCTGTTTTTAGTGAGGTTGATTGAGGGATAAATATTTGCCAGGACACCGGGGATAACTCCCCTGCTCTTCTACGAAATAGTGGCCGTGGGAACTTTTACGTCCATCTGAGAGAGCAGACGGGGCCTCAGTTTAACGTCTCATCTGAAAGACGGCACCTCCGACAGTGCAGCACTCCCTCAGTACTGCCCTGGAGCGTCAGCCTAGATTTTTGTGCTCGAGTCTCTGGAGTGGGACTTAAATCCACAACCTTCTGAGTCAGAGGCAAGGGTGTGACAGTGGGATGAGTTTGGGATTGATACAGGGCTATGGGGAGAGAGCGGGGCAGTGGGATTAGTTTGGGATTGATACAGGGCTATGGGGAGAGCAGGGCAGTGAGATTAGTTTGGGATTGATACAGGGCTATGGGGAGAGAGCGGGGCAGTCGGATTAGTTTGGGGATTGTTAGAGGGCTATGGGGAGAGAGCGGGGCAGTGGGATTAGTTTGGGATTGATACAGGGCTATGGGGAGAGAGCGGGGCAGTGGGATTAGTTTGGTATTGATACAGGGCTATGGGGAGAGAGCGGGGCAGTCGGATTAGTTTGGGGATTGATACAGGGCTATGGGGAGAGAGCGGGGCAGTGGGATTAGTTTGGGATTGATACAAGGCTATGGGGAGAGAGCGGGGCAGTGGGATTAGTTTGGGGATTGATACAGGGCTATGGGGAGAGAGCAGGGCAGTGGGATTAGTTTGGGATTGATACAAGGCTATGGGGAGAGATCGGGGCAGTGGGATTAGTTTGGGATTGATACAAGGCTATGGGGGGAGAGCGGGGCAGTGGGATTAGTTTGGGATTGATACAGGGCTATGGGGGGGGGGAGCGGGGCAGTAGGATTAGTTTGGGATTGATACAGGGCTATGGGGGGGGGGAGAGCGGGGCAGCGGGATTAGTTTGGGATTGATACAAGGCTATGGGGAGAGTGCGGGGCAGTGGGATTAGTTTGGGATTGATACAGGGCTATGGGGGAGGGAGAGCAGGGCAGTGGGATTAGTTTGGGATTGATACAAGGCTATGGGGGGGGAGAGCGGGGTAGTGGGATTAGTTTGGGATTGATACAGGGCTATGGGGCGGGATAGCGGGGCAGTGGGATTAGTTTGGGATTGATACAGGGCTATGGGGGGGGGAGAGCGGGGTAGTGGGATTAGTTTGGGATTGATACAGGGCTATGGGGCAGGAGAGCGGGGCAGTGGGATTAGTTTGGGATTGATACAGGGCTATGGGGAGAGAGCGGGGCAGTGGGATTAGTTTGGGATTGATACAGGGCTATGGGGAGAGAGCGGGGCAGTGGGATTAGTTTGGGATTGATACAGGGCTATGGGGAGAGAGCGGGGCAGTGGGATTAATTTGGGATTGATACAGGGCTATGGGGAGAGAGCGGGGCAGTGGGATTAGTTTGGGATTGATACAGGGCTATGGGCGGGGGGGAGAGCGGGGCAGTGGGATTAGTTTGGGATTGATACAGGGCTATGGGGAGAGTGTGGGGTAGTGAGATTAGTTTGGGATTGATACAGGGCTATGGGGGGGGAGAGCGGGGCAGTGGGATTAGTTTTTGACAGTGACGACTGATTGACCATTTTGGACAGGTGTGGCCTACAATGCCTAACCAAGCCAGCTTGTTCCCATGGCAACGGGGCCTTGGCACAGTCCTCCTGCCACTTTTTGCGTCGTCTTCGTGATGAAATGCCAAAGAGAAAGGACAGGACTGAAGCGGGAACTGCCCGACCATCGTGAGGCGGAACGCTCAGCCGCTGCGAGTCGAGGACATGACTACCACCCCAGCACTGGAAGTCTCGGAGAGGCAGGTTTGGATTGCTCCAGCGGAGAGAGAGAGAGCTGGCACAGATTTGATGGGCTGAACGGTCTCCCGCTGCGCTGCGAACCTCGGGGGTTCAGAGACACCAAAGCCAACAAACTCATCTGATTGGCGGTCCAACAGAAAACCGCCCCCACCGCCCATGCTCAACGGATTCTACCCCCATCGCAGGCAGAAGAGTCTCTGATCTTCAAATGTAATTCACTGCCTGAAGTGTTGTGAGGCATTTTAATGTGGTAAGGAACCATATAATTGTAGATGTTATTCATAAACCTGCCCCAACAGTAGATTATCTTAAAGGTGTCGGCTGGTAGCACTCTCGCCTCAGAGTCAGAAGGTTGAGGGTTCAAGCCCCACTCCAGAGACTTGAGCACAAAATCCAGGCTGACACTCCCCAGTGCAGTGCTGAGGGAGTGCTGCACTGTCAGAGGTGCCGTCTTTTGGATGAGACGTTAAACCGAGGTCCCTCTCAGGTGGATGTAAAAGATCCCACGGCTGCTATTGGAAGAAGAGCAGGGAAGATCTCCCCAGTATCCTGGGGCCAATATTTATCCCTCAATCAACATCACTAAATACAGATTATCTGGTCATTTTCACATTGCGCACAGCAAGATCCCCCAAACAGCAAAGAGGCTGCCGCGTTACCCACATTACAACAGTGACCACACTTCAAAAAGTACTTCATTGGCTGTAAAGCGCTTTGGGACATCCTGAGGTCATGAAAGGCGCTGTAGAAATGCAAGTCTATCTCCCAATCTACATAATTATAGAAGGAGTTATAAAAAAGACTGACTTGCATTTATATAGCGGCTTGCACGACCACTGGACATCCCGAAGCACTTTTCAGCCAATGAAGTACTTTTTGAAGTGTGGTCACTGTTGTAATGTAGGAAACGCAGCAGCCAATTTGCGCACAGCAAGCTCCCACAGACAGCAATGTGATAATAATCGGATAATCTGTTTTTTGTGATGTTGGTTGAGGGATAAATATTGGCCCCAGGACACCGAGGAGAACTTCTCCGCTGCTCTTCTTCGAAATAGTGCCACGGGATCTTTTACATCCACCTGAGAGCAGACGGGGCCTCGGTTTAACGTCTCATCCGAAAGACGGCACCTCCGACAGTGCGGCGTTCCCTCAGCACTGCACCGGGAGTGTCGGCCTGGATTAATGTGCTCCAGTCTCTGGAGTGGGACTCGAACCCACAACCTTCTGGGAATACCGCACCTTTCGTCATCTCAGGGAGTGCCAGGCTCCCGGAGATGAATCTTTTAATTCCTGGAGACTCTGGGACAACCCAGGAGGGCATCTAACCCCAGCACAGACCCACAAAATAATACATCAACTTGGCTTTGATGGCAGCTGTTTGCAGGGGTGGGGCCCTGGGTGTGAATAAAATGTTAACTGATTAACCAAACAAGAGCCTGTGTGATTATACAGATGTATTGGGAGACTCCAGTATAAATGCACATCAACTTTTTGTATGTTGTGCATGAGGCTTTGTGTAGACACTCACTAAACCCAGGTGAGACTGACTGCCACATCTCTATTCACCTGTAGTCTCGACTATTCCAACGCACTCCTGGCTGGCCTTCCACACTCCACCCTCCATTATCTTGAGGCTGTCCAAAACTCTGCTGCCCGTATCCTAACTCGCACCAAGTCCCGTTCACCCATCGCTGACCTACATTGATTCCCACTTAAGCAACACCTCGATTTTAAAATTCTCATCCTTGTTTTGAAATCCCTCCATGACCTCGCCCCCTCCCTATCTCTATAACCTCCTCCAGCCCCACAACCCTCCGAGATCTCTGCGCTCCTCCAAATCTGGCCTCTTGAGCATCCCCGATTTTAATCGCTCCACCATTGGCGGCCGTGCCTCCAGCTACCTGGGGCCTGAGCTCTGGAATTCCCTCCCTAAACCTCGCCAGCGCTCCCTGCTCCTTAAAACCTACCTCTTTCACCAAGCTTTTGGTCATCTGCCCTAATATCTCCTTATGTGGCTCAGAGTCAAATTTTATTTGATAGCACTTCTGTGAAGCACCTTGGGACATTTTACTATGGTAAAGGTGCTACATAAATGCAAGTGGTTAAGCATTCACAGCAGTTCTACTGCAGATTTCAGCCAGCATTCACTGAGCAGGGTCGGCCACTAGAGATACAAAAGTGTGCCTGTTAAGTTGGTGTGGATTCTAACCCCACCTGCTGTTGGAGATCCAGTATGGCAACTGAATCCCAATTGGGGACCTAGTACGTTGGTTAGGCATAATTATTTTTTATTGTAGGTCCCACACTCACGTCAGAGATGTTTAGAAAGAACATTTTATTTGTACAGCACCATACCCAGGCTCGGGCTGTCCCATCCACCACCTTAAACATGCACTCCCTCCACCACCGGCGTACCGTGTCTGCAGTGTGTACCATCTACAAGATGCACTGCAGCAACTCGCCAAGGCTTCTTCAGCAGCACCTCCCAAACCCGTGACCTCTTCCAACTAGAAGGACAAGGGCAGCAGGCCCATGGGAACACCACCACCTCCAAGTTACACACCATCCTGACTTGGAAGTATATCGGCTGTTCCTTCATCGTCGCTGGGTCAAAATCCTGGAACTCCCTCCCTAACAGCACACTGACTGCAGCTGGACTAGAAGACAGCTCACCACCACCACCACCTTCTCAAGGATAACTAGGGATGGGCAATAAATGCTGGCCTTGCCCGGGACACCCACATCCCATGAACGAATAAAAAAATGCACTTCATAACCAATGAGTTACTTTTGAAAAATAGTCACTGTTGTCAGAAACATGGCAGCCAGCAAGAGCCTACAAACAGCAATGTGATAATGGCCAGATCATCTTATGATGTTGGCTGATGGATAACAATTGGTCAGAGGGAAGAACGCCCCTGTTCTTCTTCCAAAAGTGCCATAGGATCTTGTACATCCACCCGAGGGGGCAGAAGTGGCCTCGGTTTAACTTCTCATCTGAAAGATGGCACCTCCGACAGTGCAGCACTGGGAGTGCCAGCCTGGATTTGTACAAGTTTTCTATAGTGGGATTTGAACCTACGACCTTCTGACTCAGGCTAGAATGCTGTCCACTGAGCCACGGCCAACACCTAAAGCCAGTTAAGGGGCCTTCAGAGATGCAATTCCTCAGGTGACTAATCCTGCAGGTTAACAAGCCATTGACAGCACAGAAACAGGTTATTCAGCCCAACTAGTCCAGGCCAGTGTTTATGCTCCACACGAGCCTCCTCCCACCCCTTCATCTCTCCCCATCAGCATCTGCTTCTATTCCTTTCTCCCTCATGCTTAGAGCTCCCCTTAAATGTATCTATACTATTCGCCTCAACCACTCCGTGGTAGCGAGTTCCACATTCTCACCACTCTCTGGGTAAAGAAGTTTCTCCTGAATTCAATATTGGATTCATTAGTTAGTTACTACCTTGTAGTTACGGCCCTAGCTCTGGTCTTGCCCACAAGTGGAAACATCTCTACATCTAACCGTCATAATTTTAAACACCCTCAGCCTTCTCTTTCCCAGGTCAATCTTTCCTAATCAGTATAATCTCAGTTCTGGTATCATCCTAGTACATTTTTTCCACACCCTCGCTAGTGCCTCTATCATTTTTATAATATGGAAATCTACCCCATTTAGACTCATTATCCCAGTCAGTTATAGAGGACTAAACAACCTCCACTTTTAGTAACAAACTAATCCCAGCATGAAAATTTCCAGGAACATTGCAATTTCATGGGACTCAATAGTCAGGCCCACTAACCTCACTCCACAAAGAGTCCCACAAACCTCCTTAACAAGAGACAAAGGGCAGTCCACGATAACTAGCTCCAGGCAAACACTGCCAAGTTGCTGTTAATAAACTAGTGAAATGGGGCACAGATACCCCAGTAGCTTGATATCTGGTGAAAAGCTTAAATGCACTCAGCAGGCATGCCACTGGGTCAAGAATCATTAATGGAAGTAAATAAATATGGAAAACTTCCCGTATTCAGAACGCAAATCCCCAGCCTTAAGCAATGACCAAAGGAAAGTAATAACCATTGCAGATTAGGTGCTAATTTCACCACTTTATTAATCACAAGTTGTTAACAGGGTTTGCTTGTGTTTCCTGTACAGGAACAAGGCGATCAAAGAAGCAGAGATCAGAGAGACAGCTGTCACAGTCAGGGCCACCATCAGGACCACCTCAGACTCCACACCTAAAAAGCAATGAGAAACCAACAGTGAGTGAAGGAAATACTGAGGGGGAAATGGAAACTAGCAGTCGGCCAACTCACCACCTGGAGACCTCTCCTGCATCCGTTGCTCAACCTCATTCAGGGACTCAGTTGCCAGGTCTGTCACATCAGTGTCCAGAATGACCAGGGGTCCAAGTGAGGCCTCACCCTCCCACTTCAATTCAGCATCGCTCCCTGCAATATCAAACATTCCAGTTAGAGAGGGGAAAGGGCAACCTCCAACATCTAGAGGATCAATGTCCTACCAGCTTCAGGTACAAGATCCCTCCTTCCTCTGGAATCAAATCCGAACTCCCTTGTGGCACCGCAGTTGCCCAAATGACAACAGGCGCAAATGTCATTGTTGGATACTTCCAATGGGGTCCAGCTAAACAAGAGAATCAGTTTCACAATCAGGTTGGCATCACTTCTCCACACAACACATCCCGGAGGGAGAGAACTTACACATTCTGCATCTTCTGGAAAGTACAAGCTTTGCTCATGGAATCTCTCCGATCCACTGCAGCAACCTTCAGGTGACAGGTGATGAAAATCTGAGGGACACATTCAACACAAGTTGTTATTCAGTGACTCCCTCCCAACTTGGGAACTCAATGACCATGTGGTGTCAGGGTGGACAAGTAACAGGATGGATCACAAGCTGGTTATAAATCAGAACAGTGAGTGGCAGTTAGAGGTAGTTACACAGATTGGTAAATGGTGGGAAGTGGGGTTCCAGTGATCTGTGCTGGGACCACTGTTGTTCACCATTTACACAAACAATTTAGACTTGGGAATCCAAAGTACAATTTCAAAATTTGCAAGTGACACCAAATTGGGAGGCAGTGGGTGTAGTTAATAGAGCAGGACTGCAACAAAAATACAACTAGACATGAATAAACCTGCAGAATGGGCTTGTAATGGGCAAATGAACTTCCAGCATAGGCAAGTGTGAAGTCAAATTTTGGTGGGAAGCATAAAGAGGCCACATACTCCTTGGAAAATAAAGAGGGGAAGCGAAACAGAGGGATCTTTGGGTACAGATACCTAGACCACCAAAGGAAGCGACACAGGTTAAGGCGGCCATAAATAAAATAAAGTACGGGTTCATTTCTCAAGGGATAGAATTGATAAGCAGAGAAGTTCTGTTCAACTTGTATAGAACCCTGGTTAGATCACACTGCATATTGTGAACAGTTCTGGTCTCCATACAAGAAGGATATAGAGAAACTGGAGAAAGTGAAAAATGCTTTAATAGAATGATAGCAAACCCAGGAGGTTATACCCATCAGGAAAGATTGATCAGGCTGGGGGCTCTTCTCTAGAAAAAGAGACTGAGGGGGTGACCTGATGTTTAAAATTATGAAAAGGTTTGATAGAATAGACAGATGTTTCCATTGGTGGGAGAGACCAGAACTAGGGGCCATAAATACAAGGTCGTAACTAATGAATCCAATAAGGAATTCAGGAGAAAAATCTCCACCGACAGTGGAACTCGCTACCACATGGAGTGGTTGAAGCAAATAGCACAGATGCACTTAAGCAGAAGCTAGACAAGAACATGGATAAAGGACTAGAAGGAGATGGTGATGGGGGTTGGATGAAGATGGGTCAAGAACGCTCATGTGGAGCATAAACATCAGCATAGACCAGTTGGGCCGAATGGCCTGTAAATACTTTGCAATCGTCAGCTCCCGCTTACCAAGGAACGGTCATCTCCAAAGAAGCGGAACGCATCCACGTCAAAGTGGAGCTTGTCCAGCTCACGCTCGTCTCTTGGCAACACGAAGGTTGAGAAGGAGTCCTCAGCTTTGCTGTCCAGGAGGCAACTGAAGGAATAATTAAAAAAGGGACATGGAGTGAATCAAGTGAAGCCATGGAGATGGGACCAGCTGGAGAAAGCAGCGCTCTCCTTACCCATTGTAGTCAATGATGTTGTATCTCAGGGTGGAGTCCTTGTCTGGGCTCAAGGTAGCGACACAGCGGTCAATGTAGAGCTTCAGGGGCATGTGGTTGGTCATTGAAACAGAGGCCTCAATGTGAATGAGGTCGCCCAGGTAGTAGACAGTCGAGGTGCGCTCTGTAAGCCAGTCATCTGAAGTACAAGAGGCACAAGGGTTGGAGACAGTGGATGCAACTCCCAGTGGGTGACTATAGGAAATCACTCCCCATCCACCCATCACATACCATTCATTAGGCGTAGAGAGAATGACAGAAGCCCCTCTCCAGACTTGGTGGAGCTGAACGGGATCCAGGTGGGCTTGATCGGGTTACTGCTCACATTGCCCTTCCTGGAAAGACAATGGAGCCATTTTAGGACAAGGTCAGAGAACTGCACTAGCTGTAGACGTTATTTGCGACAGTGTAAAGAACCTTACCTAAAATAGTGGCACTCAATGGGAACGACAGCTCCATTAGTTCTCACAATGACAGATCCATGGGCCTTGGGGGTGTGGTTCAGGTGGGTGGCGTAGACCAGGAAATCTCCAGACATCTGAAAGACATCAGGTTCAGAAATGGACAACATTCTACTCAGGTGGTTGGAAGTTGTGCAGCCTCAGCAGCTAATGCAAGGAGGGGGATTGCAAGCACAAGACAATTAAACAGAATAAAAGACTCAATGAAAGGACAGCTTCACTTCAATAAAGGAGCCACAGGTTGCTAATAATTTGGAGCAATGACTAGAACAAATTTAAGCTTCATTTAATCCAGGCTCCCTATATTCTAATACAAGGAGAGCAGGAAATGAAACTGAATATTGTAAATAACTGAACCATTAAACTGAATACCCAGTGACCTGAAAATCCACAGACAGGATGTATGGAAGGAAAAGTTTGGAAGAACCAAGTGCAGGCTCAAGGCCAACAGGGCTGAGGTCACAAGGTTGGAGAGACTCAGGAAGACCAGTTAAAACAAAGGACAATGCATAATTCCAAAGCACTTTTGAGTTCTAAAAGCAGGAGACAGGAATCTCCCCAACATCAATGCCATTTCACCAAGGGTAGGAATAAAGAGTTGGGTCTAATACAGACACCAAGCTTAGAGCAAGAGCTGAGGAATCACATTACCTTCACTGTGCTGCCACACTCATGGAGCCCATAGTCAAAGAGGACGGTGTGGTTCTGAGAGTAGATCCCCGTTGGCCGACAACCTGCCGTCCCCAGGGTCAGGTCTGCAGCTTTAATCAAGTGTCTGGTTCCAAATAAATCCATGTTTACCCTGACCAGCAGGTTGTGCTCTCCACACTGCACCATCACAGTCTGCAGTGGAGACACACTGCGCCCCTCAGACACACTGAAACCAGAGCCAAAGGGAGACCCAGAAGGAGGGACTCTCTGAGGCCCAGGGATGGCTTTTACTCTTCTCCATGGAAACCTCTGGCCCCCAAACTGTTGCCAAATATCAGAACAACAAACAGCTCCAACTAACACCAATAATTGGAACCAACCCCTCACTACAAAATCCCCCATAATGCCAAACAACTCAACTATACCTTCAACCACCAACCAGGACCTTTTATACACACAACTGACACCAATGATCCCAGAAGCAGGCACATTGAGCCAATTAAACACAAGCTCCACAATTTCTACCCAATGACAGAACTCCTGGATTTATTGCCAGGAGGGGCTATTTTAATTCGACCAATAGGGGTGGCAATGAGTTGCCCCGATGTCACCTGACACAAGGGTTGATTTTGAAGGGCACCGTTAATACAATAGTCTAACAAGACTTTTTCATTGATGCCTCACAATGACATGGGTTGTCCCAGTGTCATCAACAGAGAAACAAATTTACACCTGACCTCCCTCTTTAAGGTGGCACAACTGATAAAGGAACTCAAACACAGAATGTTCTTTCGACAAAACTAAAGGAATCTCATAAAAGTAAATCATAATATTATTACTGGTGTCGATAAGACTCTCCAGTCCCTGCGGTGCCCACCTGTTGTGGGAAGCCTCGAGTGTACCGATGGGCACTGCCCGCTCCCTCTCCAGGGAGCCTGGCGCGCAAACACTCGGAGTCCAATGGGTTTTTCAGAAGCTTCTACAGGTGGCCAGATCCAGACGGGATCATTGCCTCATTGAACCGGATCGAAAAGTTGGACCTTAACCAGTTGATATGTACTGTGGGACATTAGTTCGGACAGACTCTTTGTTCTTGTTAGTGGTGTCCTGTCCCTTGTGGGGAGGACCCCTTATAGATGATCAGTATGGGACTGAGCTTCACCCACTGCCCCTAACTCGTAGTCTGCAAAACAGGACAAGCTCCCCCGTCCCTGCTGATAACTGAAAGGACATCATGAGGGAGAAACAATCTATCTAAACTAAAACCCCAAAATAGAGAGAAAGTCACTCTAATTACAATTGTCCAGTTTCATCCAGACTGATAAAGGGAGCGATGGGAAATGGAGACTGTCACACTGGAACAACAACAACAACTTGTCATCATATCGCACCTTTAATGCAGAAAAACATCCCAAGGTGCTTCACACTGGCGTCATGAGAGAAAAATGGACGCTGAGTGAAAGAAGGAGATATTAGGAAGGGTGGCCAAGAGCTTGGTCAAAGTTCTGGGTTCTAAGCAGGGTCGTAAATGAGGGGAGACAGGTGGAGAGGCAGAGGTTTAGGGAGGGAATTCAAGAGGGTGGGGCTTAATCAGCAGTCGGCACAGCCGTCAATGGTGGAGTGAAGGAAGGGGAGGATCCAAAACTGGCCCGAGCTGGGGGGAACTTGAGTTCTGAGCGGGTTACAAATAGGGAGCGATCCTCTGAGGTTGGGATTTGAGAGAGTTTTTTAAATTCATTCCTAGGATGTGAGCATCGCTGGCAAAGCCAGCATTTATTGCCCATCCTTAATTACCCTCGAGAAGATGGTGGTGAGCTGCCTTCTTGAACCTCTGCAGTCCGTGTGGTGAAGGTGCTCCCGCAGTGCTGTTAGGGAGGGAGTTCCAGGATTTTGACCCAGCGACGATGAAGGATCGGTGATATATTTCCAAGTCAGGATGGTGTGTGACTTGGAGGGGAACTTGGAGGTGATGGTGTTCCCATGCGCCTGCTGCCCTTGTCCTTCTCGGTGGTAGGGATGGTGGGTTTGGGAGGTGCTGCCGAAGAAGCCTTGGCGAGTTGCTGCAGTGCATCTTGTAGATGGTACACACTGCAGCCACGGTGCACCGTTGGTGCAGGGAGTGAATTTTTAAGGTGGTGGACGGGGTGCCAATCAAGTGGGCTGCTTTGCCTTGGATGGTGTTGAGCTTCTTGAGTGTTGTTGTAGCTGCACTCATCCAGGCAAGTGGAGATTATATCATCACAATCCTCACTTGTGCCTTGTCGATGGTGGAAAGGCTTTGGGGAGTCAGGAGCTGAGACACTCGTCGCAGAATACCCAGCCTCTGACCTGCTCTTGTAGCCACAGTATTTTTGTGGCTGGTCCAGTTAAGTCTACCACAGAAGACAGTTGAGTCCAATTCATTAACTATATTCAAGAAGGAGTTAAATATATTTCTTAAGGCTAAGGGGATCAAGGGATATGGGGAGAAAGCAGGGACAGGGTACTGAATTTGGATGATCAGCCATCATCGCCTTGAATGGTGGAGCAGGCTTGAGGGGCCAAATGGCCTACTCCTGCTCCTATCTTCTATGTTTCTGGTCAATGGTGAACCCCAGGATGTTGATGGTGGGGGCTTCGGGACTGGTAATGCCGTTGAAAGTCAAGGGACGGTGGTTAGACTCTCGCTTGTTGGAGATATAGTCATTGACTGGCACTTGTGTGGAGCGAATGTTATCTGCCACTTATCAGCCCAAGCCTGAATGTCATCCAGGTCTTGCTGCATTCGGGCATCGACTACTTCATTATCTGAGGAGTTGCGAATGTAACTGAACACTGTGCAGTCATCAGCAAACATCCCCACTTCTGACCTTATGTTGGAGGGAAGGTCATTGATGAAGCAGCTGAAGATGGTTCGGCCCAGGACATTGCCCTGAAGAACTCCTGCAGTGATGTTCTGGGGCGGAGATGATTGACCTCCAACAACTACAACCATCTTCCTTTGTGCTAGGTATGACTCCAGCAAGTTTCCCCTGATTCCCATTGACTTCAGTTTTACTAGGGCTCCTTGATGCCACACTCAGTCAAATGCTGCCTTGATGTCAAGGGCAATCACTCTCACCTCACCTCAGGAATTCAGCTCTTTTGTCCATGTTTGGACCAAGGCTGTAATGAGGTCTGGAGCCAAGTGGCCGTGGCGGAACACAAACCGAGCATCGGTTATTGGTGAGTGCGTGCCGCTTGATAGCACTGTCGACGACACCTTCCATCACTTTGCTGATGATTGAGACTAGAATTCTGGGGTGGTAATTGGCCGGATTGGATTTGTCCTGCTTTTTGGGGACAGGACATACCTGGGCAGTTTTCCACATCATCAGGTAAATACCAGTGTTGTTGCTGTACTGGAACAGATTGGCTAGAGGCGCGGCTAGTTCTGGAGCACAAGTCTTCAGCACGACAGCCGGGATGCTGTCAGGGCCCATAGCCTTTGCTGTACCCTGTATCTAACCCATGCTTTACCTGTTCTGGGAGTGTTTGATGGGACAGTGTAGAGGGAGCTTTACTCTGTATCTAACCCGTGCTGTACCTGTCTTGGGAGTGTTTGATGGGACAGTGTAGAGGGAGCTTTACTCTGTATCTAACCCGTGCTGTACCTGCCCTGGGAGTGTTTGATGGGGCAGTGTAGAGGGAGCATTACTTTGTATCTAACCCGTGCTGTACCTGCCCTGGGAGTGTTTGATGGGACAGTGTAGAGGGAGCTTTACTCTGTATCTAACCCGTGCTGTACGTGCCCTGGGAGTGTTTGATGTGACAGTGTGCAGGGAGCTTTACTCTGTATCTAACCTGTGCTGTACCTGCCGTGGGAGTGTTTGATGGGACAGTGTATAGGGAACTTTACTCTATATATATTCCATGTTGTACCTACACTGGGAGTGTTTGACAGGGCACTGTAGAGTTGGACTTACTCTATCTAACCCATGATGTACCTGCTCCAGGAGTGCTTGATGGGACAACACAGAGGAAGCTTTACTATGTATCTAACCTGTGCTGTACCTGCCCTTGTAGTGTTTAAAGGGAGAATGTAAAAGGTGCTTTATTCTGTATCTAACTTGTGTTGTACCTCCCTGGAAGTGTTTGAATGGATTGCGTAGTGGGAGCTTTACTCTGTATCTAACCCGTGCTGTACCTGCCCTGGGAGTGTTTGATGGGACAGTGTGCAGGGAGCTTTACTCTGTATCTAACCCGTGCTGTACCTGCCCTGGGAGTGTTTGATGGGACAGTGTGCAGGGAGCTTTACTCTGTATCTAACCTGTGCTGTACCTGCCGTGGGAGTGTTTGATGGGACAGTGTAGAAGGAGCTTTACTCTGTATCTAACCCGTGCTGTACCTACCCTGGGAGTGTTTGATGGAACAGTGTAGAGGGAGCTTTACTCTGTATCTCACCCGTGCTGTACCTGCCCTGGGAGTGTTTGATGGACAGTGTAGAGGGAGCTTTACTCTGTATCTAACCCGTGCTGTACACTCCAATTGGAACGTGTCCTATTCTCCAGCACTAAGGTCTCTCACCTCAATGAGAATAAAATTCACACCAGGAGGAGATAACACTCACTTCACAAATGCACCTGTATTAATGAACTCTCCAACATATTGTTCACTAATATGCAATGACCCTTTACTTTCCAGGACAGAATCCAACATCTCCCAGTGAAGTCGAGTGTAGCTGGGTTGGGTTCCGAGAGCTCCTTCTTTCTGGGTCAATGGGTCCCATTCTCTGCTGACGGGCTTACACCAGCTCATCTGTGCCCCCGCTGTGCCACCCTAGAAAACCATTACACCGACTCGTGGGGAGGTCCCCAGGGATGGGTTTTATTGATACACCTGCTAACACACTATGTAAACTACTGGGACAGTTATGGTCTGTAACTTGGAGTTGATGAGGTTGTGGTGGGCAGCTGCTGTATTACAATGCAGTAACCATGGAGACAGCCCATAATCAAACAAGCAGCATCCACAGGGCATTGGGAGGAGCAGCCAGAGTATAAAAGATGGCGATCCTCAGGCTGGGCCCACTCAGGGTAAATGCAGTGAAGTTATTTAACAGTAGCTCCATCAGCCTCTCAGCTCAGACCATCCTACACCTGGGATTAGGGACAGATGTGACAGGGAGCCAGTTTTGTTCAGTGTGTGTAGAATGTTCTGCTTTTTGACATTAGGTGTAGGTTCAGTGCAGTAAGGTTTTCATTCACAGACTGAGATGAACCTGGGTTTGCTGTATTAGACCCAGAAAATTGTCAATTCCCACCCACCACCCCTCCATATTTTAAAAGAGAGGTTTCCATCCCTTCCTGGGAAAGTTATTTTTGGCTTGTAGAGTAAAATGACAGTAGGCAAACTGGAAAACAGCACATCGAGTAAAGTTCCAGGTACCTGTAGAAAATAAACCCACCTCCACGATTCATCTCCTGGCCGTGAGTTTCTAACATCACTACTGACACCAACTGTTCTTGTTAAGGTTCCCCTCCCAGGGTACCTACCACTCACATTGGAAGAAGCCCATGTTTCTCTGCATTTTCACTCTAATCCTTTGTCTTCCTACATTGGGAGACTGTATTCAGGGCTCTATTTAGTCTGTACAAGATGTCTTGTGGAATTCACCCTTCAGCTTCTTGCTTCTGTTCCAAGTTGACTCATTGGGAGCACTGAAGACGCAATAGAGACCACTGACACTGGAGGCTACATTTAAAAAAAGGAGTCCACCGTAAGCTCATTCCAATCGAGACAGGAGCAGGTGGTGTAAAAAAAAAAAGCTCAAGCAGGAGATGGTCCCCTCCCTAGTTCAAGGTGGGGTGGGGCTGGGCAAGGAGAGGTTACAAGTTCCCAATTAGAAGCCCCTTCTTTCCCTTCACTGAGAGAAGATACCAACTTAATCAGAACCCAACCCTCTGCCAACTTGTTCAATATTCTAATCTCTGCCATCATTTGGTTCCCAGCAAAGGTGAGGTCCTACCCTTCACCCAGGGGAAGATGCAGCCAATGACTGAGCTGTATATTAGGGCTCTGAACAGTGCCAGCTCCCATTGGCACCCAGTCACCCCACAGGGCCTGTTAAGTAAACACTAACTACAGCAACATGAAAAGCCAGATACTGGAGCCAGTGGAACAGAGACATGATCGCACCATTCAAAGTGCATCAGTGCCTCTACTAGAGAAAGCTGCCAGAACAATGGAGCCAATGAGATGCTTGAGCCCATCAACCAGCATGCACCAGTACCTCAGTCCATTCACAGATTGTTGACCTGCACAGTTGCTGTAGTCACCAGCCAACCAAATTCTGTGCTTGGATAAGACATTATAACCACTAGCTACATGGTCCAATTAAAACCCATCTCATTGTTCTGTGGGTTCTGGATCAGACATTGTGACAAATAAGCAACAAGACACAAGATACAAGTAGTCACTGCTTTATTGATCATTTAGTAAGTAGTTGAACAGGGTTTGCTTGTGTTTCCTGCACAGGAACAAGGCGATCAAAGAAGCAGAGATCAGAGAGACAGCTGTCACAGTCAGGGCCACCATCAGGACCACCTCAGACTCCACACCTAAAATGCTAATGAGAAACCAAACAGTGAGTGAAGGAAATACTGAAAGGGAAATTGGAAAATAGCAGTCGGCCAACTCACCACCTGGAGACCTCTCCTGCATCCGTTGCTCAACCTCATTAAGGGACTCAGTTGCCAGGTCTGTCACATCAGTGTCCAGAATGACCAGGGGTCCAAGTGAGGCCTCACCCTCCCACTTCAATTCAGCATCGCTCCCTGCAATATCAAACATTCCAGTTAGAGAGGGTAAAGGGCAACCTCCAACATCTAGAGGATCAATGTCCTACCAGCTTCAGGTACAAGATCCCTCCTTCCTCTGGAATCAAATCCAAACTCCCTTGTGGCACCGCAGTTGCCCAAATGACAACAGGCGCAAACGTCATTGTTGGATACTTCCAATGGAGTCCAGCTAAACAAGAGAATCATGTCACAATCAGGTTGGGCATCACTTCACACAACACATCCCTGAGGGGGGAGGGGGACTTAGACATTCTGCATCTTCTGGAAAGTACAAGCTTTGCTCATGGAATCTCTCCGATCCACTGCAGCAACCTTCAGGTGACAGTTGATGAAAATCTGAGGGACACATTCAACACAAGTTGTTATTCAGTGAGTCCCTCCCAACTTGGGAACTCAATGACCATGTGGTGTCAGGGTGGACAAGTAACAGGATGGATCACAAGCTGGTTATAAATCAGAACAGTGAGTGGCAGTTAGAGGTAGTTACACAGATTGGTAAATGGTGGGAAGTGGGGTTCCAGTGATCTGTGCTGGGACCACTGTTGTTCACCCATTTACACAAACAATTTAGACTCGGGAATCCAAAGCACAATTTCTAAATTTGCAAGTGACACCAAATTGGGGGGCAAATGGTGTCGTTGATAGAGCAGGACTGCAACAAAAATACAACTGGACATGAATAAACCTGCAGAATGGGCTTGCAATGGGCAAATGAACTTCCAGTATAGGAAAGTGTGAATTCAAATTTTGGTGGGAAGCATAAAGAGGCCACATACTCCTTGGAAAATAAAAAAGGGGAAGCGAAACAGAGGGATCTTTGGGTACAGATACATAGACCACCAAAGGAAGCGACACAGGTTAAGGCAGCCATAAATAAAATAAAGTACTGGGTTCATTTCTCAAGGGATAGAATTGAAAAGCAGAGAAGTTCTGTTCAACTTGTATAGAACCCTAGTTAGATCACACTGTATTGTAAACAGTTCTGGTCTCCATACAAGATATAGAGAAACTGGAGAAAGTGAAAAATGCTTTAATAGAATGATAACAAACCCAGGAGGTTATACCATCAGGAAAGATTGATCAGGCTGGGGGCTCTTCTCTAGAAAAAAGACTGAGGGGGGGTGACCTGATGTTTAAAATTATGAAAAGGTTTGATAGAATAGACAGATGTTTCCATTGGTGGGAGAGACCAGAACTAGGGACCATAAATACAAGGTAGTAACTAATGAATCCAATAGGAGAAAAATCTTCACCTAGAGAGTGGAACTCGCTACCACATGGAGTGGTTGAAGCAAATAGCACAGATGCACTTAAGCAGAAGCTAGACAAGAACATGCAGAAAGGACCAGAAGGATATGGTGATGGGGGTTGGATGAAGATGGGTCAAGAACACTCGTGGAGCATAAACACTAGCATAGACCAGTTGGGCCAAATGGCCTGTATCTGCTGTCAATTTGCAGTGGTCGGCTTCCTCTTACCAAGGAACGGTCATCTCCAAAGAAGCGGAACGCATCCAGGTCAAAGTGGAGCTTGTCCAGCTCACGCTCGTCTCTTGGCAACACGAAGGTTGAGAAGGAGTCCTCAGCTTTGCTGTCCAGGAGGCAACTGAAGATTAAAAAAAGGGACATGAAATGAATCAAGTGAGGCCATTGAGACAGGACCAGCTGGAGAAAGCAGGGCTCTCCTTACCCATTGTAGTCAATGATGCTGTATCTCAGAGTGGAGTCCTTGTCTGGGCTCAACGTAGCGACACAGCGGTCAATGTAGAGCTTCAGGGGCATGTGGTTGGTCATTGAAACAGAGGCCTCAATGTGAATGAGGCCACCCAGGTAGTAGACAGTCGAGGTGCGCTCTGTGAGCCAGTCATCTGAAGTACAAGAGGGACAAGGGTTGGAGACTGGGTACAACTCCCAGTGGGTGACTATAGGAAATCACTCCCCATCCACCCATCACATACCATTCATTAGGCGCAGAGAGAATGACAGAAGCCCCTCTCCAGACTTGGTGGAGCTGAACGGGATCCAGGTGGGCTTGATCGGGTTACTGCTCACATTGCCCTTCCTGGAAAGACAATGGAGCCATTTTAAGACAAGGTCAGAGAACTGCACCAGCTGTAGACATTATTTGCGACAGTTTAAAGAATCTCACCTAAAATAGTGGCACTCAATGGGAACGACAGCTCCATTAGTTCTCACAATGACAGATCCATGGGCCTTGGGGGTGTGGTTCAGGTGGGTGGCATAGACCAGGAAATCTCCAGACATCTGAAAGACATCAGGTTCAGAAATGGACAACATTCTACTCAGGTGGTTGGAAGTTGTGCAGCCTCAGCAGCTAATGCAAGGAGGGGGATTGCAAGCACAAGACAATTAAACAGAATAAAAGACTCAATGAAAGGACAGCTTCACTTCAATAAAAAGGAGCCACAGGTTGCTAATAATTTGGATAAATGAATAGAACAGCAGATTTAAGCCTCATTTAATCCAGGCTCCCCTGTATTCTGATACAGGGAGAGTGGGAGATAAAACTGAATATTGTAAATAACTGAACCATTAAACTGACTCCCTAGCGACATGAAAATCTACAAGACAGGATGTACAAAAAGTAAACTTGAGGGACCCAAGTGAAGGCTCAAGGCCAATAGGGCTGAGATCTCAAGGTTGGAGAGACTCAGGAAGACCAGTTAAAGCAAAGGACAATGCATAATTCCAAAGCACTTTTGAGGTTTTAAAAGCAGGAGACAGGAATCTCAACATCAATGACATTTCACCAAGGGTAGGAATAAAGAGTTGGGTCTAATCCATACACCAAGCTTAGAGCAAGAGTTGAGGAATCACATTACCTTCACTGTGCTGTCACATTCATGGAGCCCATAGTCAAAGAGGACGGTGTGGTTCTGAGAGTAGATCCCGGTTGGCCGACAACCTGCCGTCCCCAGGGTCAGGTCAGCAGCTTTAATCAGGTGCCTGGTTCCAAATAAATCCATCTGTACCCTGACCAGCAGGTTGTGCTCTCCACACTGCACCATCACAGTCTGCAGTGGAGACACACTGCGCCCCTCAGACACACTGAAACCGGAGCCAAAGGGAGACCCAGGAGGAGGGACTCTCTGAGGCCCAGGGGTGGCTTTTACTCTTCTCCATGGAAACCTCTGGCCCCAAACTGTTGCCAAATATCAGAGGAACAAACAGCTCCAACTAACACCAGCACTGGGAGCAAACCCCTCACTACAAAATCCCCCATGATACCAAACAACTCAACTATCCCTTCACCCACCAACCAGCACCTTTTATACACACAACCTGCAGTCACCTGACACCAATGCTGCATTGAGCTCATTAACCGGCCCCAATCTCCACAATTTCTGACCAATCACAGAACCAATGGATTTATTTCCAGGAGGGCCAATTTAAATTGGACCAATCGGAGTGACTCTTTTGATTGGGTGGTTGCTCTTTTGATTAAACAAATCAACTGTAAATTAATAAAACTTTAAATAATACTTAACAAATTAAAGTAAAATCACATTGGCCGAGGTGATGATGCACTCCAGTCCCCGCGGCGCCCACCGGTCTCGGAAGGCCTCGAGCGTGCCGGCGGACACCGCGTGCTCCATCTCCAGGGCCACCCGGGCGCGAACATAGCCGCGGAAGAGAGGCAGGCAATCGGGCCGAACAACCCCCTTGACCGCCCGCTGCCTGGACCTGTTTATGGCCACTTTGGCCAGGCCCAGGAGCAGTCCTACGAGGAGGTCCTCCGACCTGCCCGCTCCCCTCCGCACCGGGTGACCGTAGATCAGGAGCGTGGGACTGAAGTGCAGCCAAAAATCGAGGAGCAGCCCCTTCAGATAGTGAAAGAGGGGCTGCAACCTCTCGCATTCCATGTAAATATGGAAGACAGACTCCTCTAGGCCGCAGAAAAGGCAGGCGGCCTGGGAGTCCGTGAACCTGCTTAAAAGCTTATTGCACGGGACTGCTCTGTGCAACACCCTCCAGGCCAAGTCCCCAATAGATAAAGGGAGGACTCCCGCGTAGAGAGCCCTCCATTGGGGACCTCCGCCTCCACCGGACGGCAAGATGGCACGCCAAGGCGTGTCCAGACGGCAGGCGAAGATGGCAAAGTGGAGAGTGTGCAGGAGCAGCCCGTACAGGAAACCCCTCCGCGCAGAACTAAAGGGCACGGAGGGCATTTCCCCGAGATGGCTCAAGTTGTGAGGCGCCGGTTCCCGAGAGGGGTTTCGGGGCCGCGCGCCGATGAGGAATTCCGTCCGAACGGAGGTCAGTTCGGACAGGATCGCCCCACGTGCTTGAGCCTCCTCGATACACCGAGTGGAGTCGGGGCCCAGTGCTGCTTTCAGCGACTCGACGGCTTCGGCCGCGAGCCGGACGTGGGTCCAGGACAGGCGCTGCGCCAACTCCTCCGGCGCCATCCAGCCCGCTCCTCTACCATCGAGCAGGTCCCCGACCCTGGTCACCTTGCCAGGCACGGCCCTGCCCTCCGCCAGCCGTCCAATCCAGCGGTCGCGGAGGTGCGGATTCCTGAGCAGCGGCTCCCGAAGGAGAGCCGCCACTCCTGACGGGGGAGAACTCCGCCTGGAGGTGACGTTGTTCCAGACCCATAGCAGTTCCTGGTAGAAGACAGGCAGCTCCCGCAGGTAGGCATGTGTACGGCCCAATTCCACAAACAGGAGCTGCGTGTCGTAATTGAGGCCGTGCAGCTGGCGGAAGAAATACGTCACCAGCGCACACCATCGAGGAGGATTCTCGACGTAAAGGTATCTCTGCAGCGTCTGAAGACGGAAAGTCGCCGCCCGGGTGTGAAGGCACACCAGCGCCTGACCGCCCTCCCTAAGCGGGAGACTCAGAACCGCAGCAGAGACCCAGTGCTTCCCTTTGTCCCAGAAGAAGTCGATGAGCTTCTTCTGCATCTTGGCGACAAACGCATGGGGAGGGATCAAAGTGACCAACCGGTACCACAACATGGCGGCCACCAGCTGGTTTATGACCAGCGCTCGACCCCTGTAGGACAACACTCGGAGCAGTCCTGTCCAGCGTCCTAGGCGAGCGGTGACTTTGGCCTCCAGCTCTTGCCAGTTCGCCGGCCAGGCGTCCTCGGCGGGGCTGAGGTAGACTCCCAAGTAGAGGAGGTGCGTGGTGCTCCAATAGGAGTGGCACGGAGTTGCCCGGTGTCCCCTGACAGAGAAGAGCAGCATAAGGACACCATTAATACAATAATCATCCACTTTGGGTCCATAAAGGATCGATCAGAGTACTTTCTAAATGGTAAAAAGCTAGGAATTTAGAATGTTACTGTGTGATTTGATCCAAGTTCTCAAGATATTAAGGGGAACTGATCGGGTAAATAGAGACAAACTATTTCCGCTGGTTGGGAGTTTAGGACAAGGGGACATCACCTTAAAATTAGAGCCAGACCTTTCAGGAGTGAAGTTAGGAAAAACTTCTACACAAAGAAGTTTGGAACTCTCTTCTGCAAAGAGCATTGATGTTCAATCACTTGTTAATTTTAAATCTGAGATTGATAGATTTTTATTAACCAAAGGTATTAAGGGATATGGGCCAAAGGCGGGTATATGGAGTTAGGTCCCAGATCAGCCATGATCTCATTGAATGGTGGAACAGGCTCGAGGGGCTGAATGGCCTCCTCCTGTTCCTATGGATAATGTGGATTTTTTTTAATTGATCCATTAAATGACAGGGGTTGTCCCGGTGTCATCAACAGAGGAACGGATTTACACCTGGCCTCCTCTTTAAGGTGGCACAACTGATAAAGGAACTCAAATGACAGATTTGAGGATTTGAGTCCAGGAGCAAGGATGTCTTACTAGAGTTGTACAGGGCCTTGGTGAGACCACACCTGGAGTACTGTGTGCAGTTTTGGTCTCCTTACCTAAGAAAGGATATACTTGCCATAGAGGGAGTGCAGCGAAGGTTCACCAGACTGATTCCTGGGATGGCAGGACTGTCGTATGAGGAGAGATTGGGTCAACTAGGCCTGTATTCACTAGAGTTTAGAAGAATGAGAGGGGATCTCATTGAAACGTGTAAAATTCTGACAGGGCTTGACAGACTGGATGCAGGGAGGATGTTTCCCCTGGCTGGGGGGGTCTAGAACGAGGGGTCACAGTCTCAGGATACGGGGTAGGACATTTAGGACTGAGATGAGGAGAAATTTCTTCACTCAGAGGGTGGTGAACCTGTGGAATTCTCTACCACAGAAGGCTGTGGAGGCCAAGTCACTGAATATATTTAACAAGGAGATAGATAGATTTCTAGACACAAAAGGCATCAATGGCTATGGGGAGAGAGCGGGAATATGGTATTGAGATAGAGGATCAGCCATGATCATATTGAATGGCGGAGCAGGCTCGAAGGGCCGAATGGCCTACTCCTGCTCCTATTTTTCTATGTTTCTATGTTTCAAACACAGAATGTTCTTTCGACAAAACAACAGGAAAGTCATAAAAGTAAATCATAATATTATTACTGGTGTCGATAAGACTCTCCATTCCCTGCGGTGCCCACCGGTTGCGGGAGGCCTCGAGTGTACCGATGGGCACTGCCCGCTCCCTCTCCAGGGAGCCTGGCGCACAAACACTCAGAGTCCAATAGGTTTTCCAGAAGCTTCTACAGGTGGCCAGAACCAGATGGGATCATTGCCTCATTGAACCGGATCGAAAAGTTGGACCTTAATCAGTTGATATGTACTGTGGGACATTAGTTCGGACAGACTCTTTGTTCTTGTTAGTGGTGCCCTGTCCCTTGTGGGGAGGACCCCTTATAGATGATCAGTATGGGACTGAGCTTCACCCACTGCCCCTAACTCGTAGTCTGCAAAACAGGACAAGCTCCCCCGTCCCTGCTGATAACTGAAAGGACATCACGAGGGGGAAACAGTCTATCCAAACTAAAACCCCAAAATAGAGGCAAAGTCACTCTAATTACAATTGTCCTGTTTCATCCAGACTGATAAAGGGAGCGATGGGAAATGGAGACTGTCACACTGGAACAACAACAACAACAACTTGTCATCATATCGCACCTTTAATGCAGAAAAACATCCCAAGGTGCTTCACACTGGCGTCATGAGAGAAAAATGGACGCTGAGTGAAAGAAGGAGATATTAGGAAGGGTGGCCAAGAGCTTGGTCAAAGTTCTGGGTTCTAAGCAGGGTCGTAAATGAGGGGAGACAGGTGGAGAGGCAGAGGCTTAGGGAGGGAATTCAAGAGGGTGGGGCTTATTCGGCTGAAGTTACGGCCACCAATGGTGGAGTGAAGGAAGGGGAGGATCCACAAATGGCCGGAGCTGTGGGAACGTCAATTCTGAGGGAGGGGGTTAATAGGGTGTGATCCTCTGAGGTTGGGATTTGGTACCTTGTTTGCGCAGAGCAGAGGGAGCTTTACTCTGTATCTAACCCGTGCTGTATCTGCCCTGGGAGTGTTTGATGGGACAGTGTAGAGGGAGCTTTACTCTGTATCTAACACGTGCTGTACCTGCCCTAGGAGTGTTTGATGGGACAGTGTAGAGGGAGCTTTACTCTGTATCTAACCCGTGCTGTACCTGCCCTGGGAGTGTTTGATGGGACAGTGTAGAGGGAGCTTTACTCTGTATCTAACACGTGCTGTACCTGCCCCGGGAGTGTTTGATGGGACAGTGCAGAGGGAGCTTTACTCTGTATCTAACCCGTGCTGTACCTGCCCTGGGAGTGTTTGATGGGACAGTGTAGAGGGAGCTTTACTCTGTATCTAACCCGTGCTGTACCTGCCCTGGGAGTGTTTGATGGGACAGTGTAGAGGGAGCTTTACTCTGTATCTGACCTATGCTGTACCTGCCCTGGGAGTGTTTGATGGGACAGTGGAGAGGGAGCGTTACTCTGTATCTAACCTGTGTGTAGAGTTTCGCAATTATTGCGATTCAAAAATAACATGAGAGAAGCAGATCAATTGATCATTTTTATTAAACGAAATGCTGTCCTGATAATAAAGGACACAGAAGCCTGTAAAATGGCCACCGCGCATCGTGGCAGAAGCTTCCAGAGACACAGTGGGCAGACAAGATAGCGTCGAATATACATTCAGTATGAGATCGGATCATACTCGGTACACATTGTAAAGACAGGTGGCAACCCGTTTGCATCTTGAACAATAGCAATGATATAAGTGCTGGAATCGTTTCCTACGCACAGTAAGGATCATTGAACGGGGCCATCGAGAACCCATCTAGACACATCAATACACAAATACCCCCCGGCTCAACAATGAGAGAGACATTGGCGGGTGATTAAGCCAGTATTCGGGGGGCCCCAAAACCAGTCGAGGAGACGATTCATACAGATCCTGGCTGGCTCAACAATGGAGAAGGTATTAACGGATAGTTGGCCAGTTTCAGGTGTTACCGAAACCCGTTAAGAAGATAATCGCCCCATGCTGGGAGTTTTGGGCGCCAAAAATCACACAAAGGATAACATTTAGATTTGAGCGGGAGATAAGGCCGACATAACAGTATAACTATAGAGGACAAATGTCCATCGGTCTCTTCCTTGACTCTGGGCTCTGGATTCGCTTGATTCTCTTGACTCGGGCTGAACCCTCTCTCTTCCTGAAGCTCTTGCTGGACTCTCTTGACTCTTGACTCTTAGCCGTGCTGGTCGGTTATTCGAGTGTTGGGTGGAGCTCAATCGGAACGAGCCGCCTCGACAGGGCAAGTAACAGGGTACACCATCCCGAGTGTCGGTAAACGGTGTCCGGACCCAGAGGCCCGAGTGACGAGAAGAAAGACGAGAAGAAAGACGAGAAGAAATTCCACGTGCCGCCACGGTCAGTAAACCCCGACCGCGCCCGAAGATATAACGACAGAACCCATCTTTGAATTCTACCGACTACTACATGTACCGTTTCTTTTGAATTCTACGGATTACTGCACGATCCGGTCTGAATCCATCGACTGCTTCATGACATCAGGGAGTCTGGCTTGCCTTTCACGGCAGCGAGAGTAAACAAGTGGGGTGCAGAAACCCTCACAACCACGTGACAGTCAGGCGCTGCAGCGAAACGAGCCCGAGTGCCTCACTTTAAATTTCCGAAGTGAGCCGAGTGGTGATCATGTTTTCCGATCCTACAAATCCAGACGTAGTTTAGGTATATTGAGGGAGGGTGGTTTTTCTAAGGTTAATGTATAATGTGTTCCCCCTTTTACGGTGTGCCGTGTGTTCCCCATTTCCATAGACCAAGTTTTATGAACGTGTGTATACTTGTACTCTCTTTGATCTGCGCCTATGACATGTATTTCATGATTTTAGACGCCATGCAATAAAGACATTCATTTCGTGCTATTCAACCGGGTCTATTTGAGTCTTTTCTCTGCATTACTGCTCCTTGCATCTAAGTCCAGGTGTCAGAACTGTAAGGGCGAGTGGGTCGAACCACTCACAGGTGCTTATTGCAAAAGTCTGGCCGGAGACCAGAGCAAGCAATAGTATAGGCAACGAAGGCCTCACCTCGCACCAGTACCGTGACCCCTTACATGTGCTGTACACTCCAATTGGAGCGTGTCCCATTCTCCAGCACTAAAGTCTCTCACCTCATTGAGAATAAAATCTACACCAGGAGGAGATAACACTCACTTGACGAATGCACCTGTATTAATGAACTCTCCAACATATTGTTCACTAATATGCAATGACCCTTTACTTTCCAGGACAGAATCCAACATCTCCCAGTGAAGTCGAGTGTAGCTGGGTTGGGTTCCGAGAGCTCCTTCTTTCTGGGTCAATGGGCCCCATTCTCTGCTGACGGGCTTACACCAGCTGATCCTGTGTCTCCGCTGTGCCCCCCTAGAAAACCATTACACCGACCCGTGGGCAGGTCCCCAGGGATGGGTTTTATTGATACACCTGCTGACACACCATGTAAACTACTGGGACAGTTATGGTCTGTAACTTGGAGTTGATGAGGTTGTGGTGGGCAGTTGCTGTATTACAATGCAGTAACCATGGAGACAGCCCATAATAGAGCAAGCAGCATCCACAGGGCATTGGGAGGAGCAGCCAGAGTATAAAAGATGGCAATCCTCAGACTGGGCCCACTCAGGGTAAATGCAGTGAAGTTATTTAAAAGTAGCTCCATCAGCCTCTCAGCTCAGACCATCCTACACCTGGGATTAGGGACAGATGTGACAGGGAGCCAGTTTTGTTCAGTGTGTGTAGAATGCTCTGCTTTTTGACATTAGTGTAGGTTTATTGCAGTAAGGTTTTAGTTCCGCAAGATAAAATGAACCGGGGTTTGATTTACTAGACCTGGAAAATTGTGTCGATTTCCCCCCCTCCCCTCCAGATTTTAAGAGGTATCCATCCCTTCCCGAGAAGCTATTTTTGCCTGTATAGTAAAATGACAGTAGCGAAACTGGAAAGCAGAGCATCGAGTAAAGTTTCATGAACCTGTAGAAAATAAACCCACCTCCACGACTCATCTCCTGGCCATGAGATTCTAACACCACTACTGACACCAATTGTTCATGTGAAGTTATCCGCTTTGGTAGGAATAATAGAAAAGCAAAATATTTTTTAAATGCTGAGAGATCAGGAAATGTTGGTGTTCAGAGGGACCTGGGTGTCCTTGTACACGAATCACTGAAAGTTAACATGAAGGTACAGCAAGCAATTAGGAAAGCAAATGGTATGTTGGCCTTTATTACAAGAGGATTTGAGTAGAATAGTAAAGACGTCTTACTGCAATTATATAAGGCCCTGGTGAGACCACACCTGGAGTATTGTGTAATGTTTTCGGCCTCCTTACCGAAGGAAGGATATACTTGCCATAGAAGGAGTGCAACAAAGGTTCACCAGACTGATTCCTGGGATGGGGGGGGATTGTCCTATGAGGAGAGATTGAGTAGACTAGGCCTATATTCTCAAGTTTAGAAGAATGAGATGTGATCGCATTGAAAGAAACAAAATTCTTGCAGGGCTTGACAGAGAGGATGTTGCCCCTGGCTGGCGAGTCTGGAACCAGGGGTCACAGTCTCAGGATAAGGGGTCGGCCATTTAGGACTGAGATGAGGAGAAATTTCTTCTGAGGGTGGTGAAACTTTGGAATTCTCTAGCCCAGAGGGCTGTGGAGGCTCAATCGTTGAATATATTGAAGACAGAGATCGATAGATCTTTGAATATTAAGGGAATTAAGGGATATGGGAATAGTTCAGGAAAGTGGAGATGAGGTAGAAGATCAGCCATGATCTTATTGAATGGCGGAGCAGGCTCGAAGGGCCAATTGCCCTACTTCTGCTCCTATTTCTTATATCGTTGAGGCTCCCCTCCCAGTGAACCTGCCACTCAAGTTAGAAGAAGCCCATGTTTCACTGCATTTCCACTCGAATCCTTTGTCTTCCTACATTGGGAGACTATATTCAGGGCTCTATTTACTTGTGGAACTCACCCTTCAGCTTCTTGCGACTGTTCCAGGGTGAGTGACTCATTTGGAGCACTGACGACCCAATAGGGACCACTGACACTGGAGGCTACATTTAAAAAAGGAGCCCACCGTGAGCTCATTCCAATCGAGACAGGAGCAGAAGGTTTAGTAAAAGCTCAGTGCAGGAGATAGTCACCTCCCCAGTTCACGGTGGGGCTGGGCAAGGAGAGGTTTAGTAAAAGCTCAGTGCAGGAGATGATCACCTCCCCAGTTCAAGGTGGGGCTGGGCAAGGAGAGGTTTAGTAAAAGCTCAGGGCAGGAGATGGTCACCTCCCCAGTTCAAGGTGGGGCTGGGCAAGGAGAGGTTTAGTAAAAGCTCAGGGCAGGAGATGGTCACCTCCCCAGTTCAAGGTGGGGCTGGGCAAGGAGAGGTTTAGTAAAAGCTCAGGGCAGGAGATGGTCACCTCCCCAGTTCAAGGTGGGGCTGGGCAAGGAGAGGTTTAGTAAAAGCTCAGGGCAGGAGATGGTCACCTCCCCAGTTCAAGGTGGGGCTGGGCAAGGAGAGGTTTAGTAAAAGCTCAGTGCAGGAGATGGTCACCTCCCCAGTTCAAGGTGGGGCTGGGCAAGGAGAGGTTAAGAGTTCCCAATTAGAAGCTCCTTCAGTAAGAGAAGATACCAACTTAATCAAAACCCGACCCTCTGCCAACTTGTTCAATATTCTAATCTCTGCCATCATTTGGTTCCCAGCAAAGGTGAGGTCCTACCCTTCACCCAGGGGAAGATGCAGCCAATGACTGAGCTGTATATTAGGGCTCTGAACAGTGCCAGCTCCCATTGGCACCGTCACCCCAGTCACACCACAGGACGAGTTAAGTAAACACTAACCACAGCAACATGAAGAGCCAGATACTGGAGCCAGTGGAACAGAGACATGATCGCACCATGCAAAGTGTCGGTGCTTCTACTAGAGAAAGCTGCCAGAACAAAGGAGCCAATGAGATGCTTGAGCCCAGCATGCACCAGTACCCCTGTCCATTCAGAGATCATTGACCTGCACAATGAGGGCTGTACAGTTGCTGTAATCACCAGCCATCCAAATTCTGTGCCTGGATAAGCCATTATAACCACGAGCAACATTGTCCAATTAAAACCCATCTCATTTTTCTGTGGGCTCTGGGACAGACATTGTGACAAATGAGCAACGAGACATAAGATACAAGGAGTCACTGCTTTATTGATCATTCAATAACTAGTTGAACGGGCTTGGCTTGTGTTTCCTGTACAGGAACAAGGCGATCAAAGAAGCAGAGATCAGAGAGACAGCTGTCACAGTCAGGGCCACCATCAGGACCACCTCAGACTCCACACCTAAAAAGCAATGAGAAACCAACAGTGAGTGAAGGAAATACTGAGGGGGAAATGGAAACTAGCAGTCGGCCAACTCACCACCTGGAGACCTCTCCTGCATCCGTTGCTCAACCTCATTAAGGGACTCAGTTGCCAGGTCTGTCACATCAGTGTCCAGAATGACCAGGGGTCCAAGTGAGGCCTCACCCTCCCACTTCAATTCAGCATCGCTCCCTGCAATATCAAACATTCCAGTTAGAGAGGGTAAAGGGCAACCTCCAACATCTAGAGGATCAATGTCCTACCAGCTTCAGGTACAAGATCCCTCCTTCCTCTGGAATCAAATCCAAACTCCCTTGTGGCACTGCAGTTGCCCAAATGACAACAGGCGCAAACGTCATTGTTGGATACTTCCAATGGGGTCCTTCTAAACAAGAGAATCAGATTAACAGGTTGGGCATCACTTCTCCACACAACACATCCCTGAGGGAGAGAGGGGCACTTACACATTCTGCATCTTCTGGAAAGTACAAGCTTTGCTCATGGAATCTCTCCGATCCACTGCAGCAACCTTCAGGTATTCAGTGACTCCCTCCCAACTTGGGAACTCAATGACCATGTGGAGTCAGGGTGGACAAGTAACAGGATGGATCACAAGCTGGTTATAAATCAGAACAGTGAGTGGGGGTTAAAGGTTGTTATTCAGATTGGTAAATGGGGTTCCAGTGATCTGTGCTGGGACCACTATTGTTCACCACTTACACAAACAATTTAGACTCTGGAATCCAAAGTACAATTTCAGAATTTTGTAGAATACACCAAATTTTGGGGGTGGCGGATGTAGGTAATAGAGTAGGACTGGAACAAAAATACAGCTAGACATTGATAAACTTGCAGAATGGGCTTGTAATGGGCAAATGAACTTCCAGTATAGGCAAGTGAGGTCATGTGTTGGTAGGAAGCATAAGGAGGCCAAATACTCCTGGGAAAATAAGTGTCTACATGGGGTAGAGAAACAGAGGGATCTGGGGGTACAGATACGTAGATCACCAAAAGGAGCAACACAGGTTAAGGCGGCCATAAATAAAACAAAGCACAGGGTTTATTTCTCAAGGGATAGAATTGAAAAAGAAAGAAGTTCTGTTAAACATGTATAGAACCCTGGTTAGAGAACAGAGTATTGCGAACAGTCCTGCTCTCCATATTATAAGGATATAGAGGCACTGGAGAAAGTGCAGAAATGCTTTAATAGAACGATAACAAACCCAGGAGGTTATACCCATCAGGAAAGATTGAACAGGCTGGGGGCTCTTTTCTCTAGAAAAAAGACTGAGGGGTGACCCGATAGAGGTCTTGAAAGATTAAAGTGTTTGATAGAGTGGACAGAGAAGAGGATTCCACTTGTGGGCGAGACTAGAACGAGGGGCCATAAATACAAAGTCATAACTAATGAATCCAATCGGGAATTCAGGAGAAACATCTTCACCCAGAGAGTGGTGAGAATGTGGAAATTGCTACCACGGAGTGATTGAGGCAAATAGCACAGATCCATTTAAGGGGAAGCTAGATAAACACGAGGGAGAAAGGAATAGAAGGATATGTTAATAGGTTAGATGTAGAGGGGTGAGGATGCTCGTGTGGAGCATAAACCAGTTACGCAGAATGGCCTGTTTCTGTTGTAAATACTTTGCAATGGTCGGCTTCCTCTTACCAAGGAACGGTCATCTCCAAAGAAGCGGAACGCATCCAGGTCAAAGTGGAGCTTGTCCAGCTCACGCTCGTCTCTTGGCAACACGAAGGTTGAGAAGGAGTCCTCAGCTTTGCTGTCCAGGAGGCAATTGGAGAAATAATTTTTAAAGAAGGGACATGGAGTGAATCAAGTGAAGCCATTGAGACGGGACCAGCTGGAGAAAACAGACCTCTCCTTACCCATTGTAGTCAATGATGCTGTATCTTGGGGTGGAGTCCTTGTCTGGGCTCAATGTAGCGACACAGCAGTCAATGTAGAGCTTCAGGGGCATGTGGTTGGTCATTGAAACAGAGGCCTCAATGTGAATGAGGTCGCCCAGGTAGTAGACAGTCGAGGTACGCTCTGTGAGCCAGTCAACTGAAGTACAAGAGGGACAAGGGTTGGAGACAGTGGGTGCAACTCCCATTGGGTGACTACAGGAAATCACTCCCCATCCACCCATCACATACCAGTCATTAGGTGCAGAGAGAATGACAGAAGCCCCTCTCCAGACTTGGTGGAGCTGAACAGGATCCAGGTGGGCTTGATCGGTTTACTGCTCACATTGCCCTTCCTGGAAAGACAATGGAGCCATTTTAGGACAAGGTCAGAGAACTGCACCAGTTGTAGACATTATTCGCGACAGTGTAAAGAATCTCACCTAAAATAGTGGCACTCAATGGGAACGACAGCTCCATTAGTTCTCACAAATGACAGATCCATGGGCCTTGGGGGTGTGGTTCAGGTGGGTGGCGTAGACCAGGAAATCTCCAGACATCTGAAAGACATGAGGTTCAGAAATGGACAACATTCTACTCAGGTGGTTGGAAGTTGTGCAGCCTCAGCAGCTAATGCAAGGAGGGGGATTGCAAGCACAAGACAATTAAACAGAGTAAAAGACTCAATGAAAGGACAGCTTCACTTCAATAAAGGAGCCATAGGTTGCTAATAATTTGGATAAATGAATAAAACCAGATTTAAACCTCATTTAATCCAGGCTCCCCTGTATTCTGATACAGGGAGAGTGGGAAATACAACTGAATATTTTAAATAACTGAACCATTAAACTGAATCCCCAGTGACCTGAAAATCCACAAGACAGGATGTATGGAAGGAAAAGTTTGGAAGAACCAAGCGAAGGCTCGAGGCCAATAGGGCTGAGATCTCAAGGTTGGAGAGACTCAGGAAGACCAGTTAAAGCAAAGGACAATGCAGAATTCAACACAACTCTGAGGATTTAAAAACAGGAGACATGAATCTCGTGATCACCAATGACATTTCACCAAGGGTAGGAATAAAGAGTTGGGTCTAATCCATACACCAAGCTTAGAGCAAGGAGTTGAGGAATCACATTACCTTCAATCTGCTGCCACATTCATGGAGCCCATAGTCAAAGAGGACGGTGTGGCTCTGAGAGTAGATCCCGGTTGGCCGACAACCTGCCGTCCCGAGTCAGGTCAGCAGCTTTAAATCAGGTGCTTGGTTCCAAATAAATCCATCTGTACCCTGACCAGCAGGTCGTGCTCTCCACACTGCACCATCACAGTCTGCAGTGGAGACACACTGCGCCCCTCAGACACACTGAAACCAGAGCCAAAGGGAGACCCAGGAGGAGGGACTCTGAGGCCCAGGGGTGGCTTTTACTCTTCTCCATGGAAACCTCTGGCCCCCAAACTGTTGCCAAATATCAGAGGAACAAACAGCTCCAACTAACACCAGCACTGGGAGCAAACCCCTCACTACAAAATCCCCCATGATACTAAACAACTCAACTATCCCTTCACTCACCAACCAGCACCTTTTATACACACAACCTGACCACTAATAAACACCCCTTGCCTGACCTGGGACGGAGCTGCCTAGGTGAAGTCCAGAATTAATTATCCAATTTTGAACATCGTTAAGACCTGGTCCTCTTTTTAAAAAGAGAAAAAAAAAATCTGTAAATTAATAGAAATTAAAATGATATTGGCCAGGGAGATGATGCACTCCAGTCCCCGTGCCACCCACCAGTGAGAGGGTGAGGAGAGGAGAGAGGTGCTGTTGAAGAGAGAGGGATAGAGAGAGTGTGTAGTGTCTGAGAGGAGGTGGTGCCCGAGCCGGCTACAGAGGTGCCTGGAGAGAGAGGAGAGGAGAAGGGAAAAGAAAAAAGGCCATCAACACCAGAGGAGAGGCCTTTCCATCACTGCCTCCCCAATTGGCCTCCATTTTAGGAGAGGGAGAGAGGGGAGAACACATCTCAAGAACCAACATCAACTGTTTGGAAGGAGGGAAGGAAGAAACATCTACAGGTACAGGTGGGTGTTATTTCTGGTGCACTCTCCCAGAGACTTTGTATTGTAGGTGGGGGGAGAAAAGGCGGCGGCCGGAACATCAAGGGGTGTGTGTGTGGGGCTCTTGTAAAAAAAAAACTAGGCCACACACACAACTAATAAACACCCCTTCCCATTGCCTGACCTGGGCCAGCTGGAGCTGCCTAGGTGAAGTCCCCAATTTAATTACATCTTATTGGACATCATTAAGACCTGGTGCAGGACTGAGCCTGCGCATCTCCAGCTTCCCAGGTGAAGACATCTTCTCCCCCCACCAAAGACTTTTATTTACATCGGAGAGTGCACCCCCTGCCAACACCCACCCACCCACCATCCTGAGTGGCGACCCTGCCCTTGCGGCTTCCCTCCTTCCCACCCCCTCTCTCTCTCTCTCTCTCTTTGTCTCTTGTCTCTCTCTGCCTCTCTCTCTAAGAGGCACCTCATTAAACTTTTAATTAAGTACCCATTGAGCAGAGGGGAGAAGGCCCCTCTCCCAATTCAATCAAATAAAGGGAGAGGTGTGCCTTCAATTTAAGAGCTCACTCTGCTCAGGGGAAAACAAATACAAAACCGAGGCCATCAACACCTTCAGGCCTGTGACTTGGGGTGAGTGTAGCCCTTAAAGACCCGTCCATTATGGCGAGCACATCTTCGTCGGTGGCGGGGGCAGCGAGGACGTATGCGAGCGTGGCAGCCGCGGCCACGGCCGCAGCCACGAGTCCTCCTGTTACCCCGTCACCTTTTACCCTCCTTACGAGGAAGAATGGGGTCAAGAGCTACACTCACCCCAACATGAGTATAGAGGCGTGCGTGAAAGCCATGGCTGGGGTTGTCGGCCCTTCAGCCATCGTTGCCGCCTCTAAGATGTACGGCAAGGCTGTGTTCTTCCTGGGGTCAGAGCGGGCGGTGTCCCTGGCCATTGAGAAGGGGCTCACCGTGGGTGGGACCTTCCTGCCGGTGGACCCCCTTGAGGCCACCGCACAAAGGATAGTTATTTCCAACGTCCCGCCCTTTGTTCCGGGTGAGCTCCTCCTCCCCCACCTACGTCAACTGGGGGAGGTGAGGTCGGGGATCACACCCATCCCGCTCGGCTTCTGGGAAGCCAGCCTTCGGCACGTCTTCTCCTTCCGGCGCCAGCTTTTCGTCCGGCTGGCGCGGGAGGAGGACGCGGACGGCGCGTTCACGGTGCTCCACGGGGGGACCGCCCACTGCGTCTTCTGGACCTCGGACGGCGTGCGGTGCTACGCCTGTAAGGAGGTGGGGCATGTCCGCAAAAACTGCCCCGCCTCCAAGGCCGCCACGACACCTGGCGCGGCCAGGGCTGGCGCCGCCGCCCCCCCTCCCCGATACTGTCCGCGCGTCGACGGCGACGGATGCGCGGTCGAAATCGGAGGCCAACACCATCACGGCCTCCGACGGGGGGGAGGGAGAGCGTCCGGGGGGAAGGAAGGCGCGTAGAAAAAATAAACACCTAAGGGCGGATCCCCTCGTGGAGGAAACATCCGAGTTGACCGAACTCACGCCCGAGTTCATCGCGGAGTTGATCGGGACGCCTGAGACTGGGGGGGGTCCTCGTGCCCGGGCCCGTGACCATGACCGCAACTGCCGAGGCAGCTAAATCAAGACCTGCGGCTGGGCTCGGGCCCGAGGGGCCCAAGAAACCCAGTCGTCGGAAGGGGGCAGAGAGGGAGGCCCCAGCAGACATGGAGGCCTCCCCCTCTCCGGGCCCCAATATGTTAAAAAGAAAGCTCCGCCCCCAGGAGGAGGAGGACTGCGAGGAGGAAAGTCCCTCCGCAGAAGGGGGAGGGGGGGGAGTCGCCCGCCGCGGGTGCTGCGCCCCACCCCACCACCGTCATCGTCGCGCGCGAGCGGCGGGGGTCACCTGTCCCTCGGGAGGGTGAGACAGCCGAGTCTGTCCGACCTGTGCCTCCCGGGGATGGGGAAGAGACCCTGCCCGTGGGGGGGGGGGGGGGGCGCGGAACAACCCGCGGAGGGAAATGTAGTTCCGGAACCGTTGCTCCTCGCCGGGTCGGGCGTCCTGGGGACTGGGGCGGGCGAGGCCAAAGAGGCTGAAGCCGAGCCCGCCTTTTACAATCCAGATATCTCCCAGGGACTGCTCGACCTGGTGGAGGAGTATAACAATCCCCAGTCCGCTGGGTCGGAGGTTGGTGGCGGGGAGACTGAAAGCCCCCTGACTCCGTCTCTGATGTTGGCGCCGGACGTACTGGAGGAATTTGAGATTATTTTCTCCCCGGTTTCTCCGGCGCCTGAGGCCGGGGGGGGCCCCGAACCGCCGCCGCCGCCTCCCGGCCCGGCGCCCCTGAAGGAGCCCAGGGTGGACTCCTCTGCCACCGATCCTGGGGGTGGGATCGTGACGGAGGCGGGGCCGGCCGGTGCGGCCGAGCCGTTCGCTGCACCCCGTGCGACGGTCGGGTCGGCCGCCGGTGACGACCTCCCGGAGGAGGACGGGGACTCGGTGGTGGGCATCGAGGACGATTTGGAGTCCATCGGCAGCGAGGTGATGGATGCCCTCGTGCCCTTCACCGACTCTCCCCTCATCCCCGTAGGGGAACTCCGGGATTTTATGGCCGTGAGCCAGGGTCGTCACAAGAAGATCCGGCTGGCCCTCGACAAGTGGTCGGAGCTGGCGCTGCTCGTCGTGTCCGTCCGCGCTGCCGTTAAAATCATGGGCGCGGACAAGGACGTTGGCCGGCTCAAGCTGCGTCGGCTCAAGAGTTTCCACACTGGGCTGCTGAGGGAGTGGCGGTCGTCAGTGACCGCGCTCCCTCCCCTCCGTTAGGTAGAGGTTGCACTATGCTTCTGAGATGAAGATAACCATAACCAGCCTCAACATCAACGGCAGCAGGGAGGCGCGCCATAGATTCAATAACTTCTCGGTCCTTCGGGACGGGAAATATGCGGTGTGCTTCCTGCAAGAAACCCACACCGTTCCGGGAGACGAGGCCACGTGGCTCCTGGAGTGGCAAGGAGGGGTCAGCATGAGTCACCTCTCCAACAATTCCTGTGGGGTGGCTGTCTTGCTGGCCCCGCATTTTCAGCCGGAGATCTTGAGGGTCAAGGAGCACGTGCCGGGCCGCTTGCTCCAGGTCACTGTTCGCCTGGGAGGCGTGCCGCTCCATTTAGTGAACGTGTACGCCCCCCGGACCGGTGCGCAGCAAGTGCGCTTCTTCGGAGAAGTGTCCGCTCTTCTGGGCTTCATCGACGTGGGCGAGTGCGTCATCCTCGGGGGGGATTTCAATTGTACCCTCGAGGCGCGGGACCGGTCGGGTCCCCCGCGAAGCCCGGCGGCGATGGAGAAGTTGCGGGACCTGGTCGGGTCCTTCGACTTGGTGGACGTCTGGCGAAATCTCCATCCCGAATCCAGCGCCTTCACGAGCGTGAGGTCTGGAGGAGGAAGGTCCAGAATCGACCGCCTTTACATTTCCCGGGCGTACGTCTCCTGCGTTCCGGCGGCTTCCATGCGGCCGGTGCCGTGCACGGACCACCACCTGGTGTGGGCGGAGCTCGCTCCGCTGCGCGCGCGGGGGGGGTCCGCGTACTGGCATTTTAACAACCTGCTGCTGGAGGACGCGCGGTTCCGGGATTCGTTTCGCCGGTTCTGGGCCGACTGGAGAAGGAAGCGGGGAGGCTTCCCCTCCTTGAGGCTATGGTGGGACGTGGGCAAGGCTCACGTCCGCGTCTTCTGTCAGGAGTACGCGAAGGGGTCGACCAAGAGGCGGGAGGCCCGGGTCGGGCGATTGGAGAAAGAAGTGCTCGACCTGGAGTCCCGTCTCGGTCAGGTCGTCGAGGACCCAGCCCTGCGGAAGGTGTACGAAGAGAAGAAGGGCGCGCTGAAGGACCTGCAGCTGGTCGGGTCCCGAGGCACGTACGTGAGGTCGCGGATCCAGTTCCTGCGGGACCTGGACCGCGGCTCCCCCTTCTTCTACTCGCTGGAAAAAAGACGGGGGGTCCGTAAGCAGCTCTTGGGGCTGCTGGCCGACGACGGATCTCTGGTCTCGGATCCGGAGGGCATCAGCGCGGAGGCCCGGGCCTATTATGGGGCTCTGTTCTCTTCTCTTCGGATCCGTCCAGCGAGGATGCGCGCAGAGTTTTGTGGGAGGACCTGCCGAAGGTCGGCCCGGAGGGCACCGAGAATTTAGAAGCTCCGCTAAGCCTGGCGGAGCCGACCGGCGCCCTGCGCCAGCTCTCGAGGGGCAAGTCCCCGGGGCTGGACGGGCTGACCGTGGAGTTCCACAGGGCGTTCTGGGACGTCTTGGGGGACGACTACGCGCGGGTCCTGGGGGAAAGTCTGGCGACCGGGGAGATGCCCCTCTCTTGGCGCAGGGCGGTCATCGTCCTGCTGCCCAAGAAGGGCGATCTCCGCCTACTTAAGAACTGGCGCCCGGTCTCCCTCCTCAGCACGGACTACAAAATTTGCGCCAGGGCTATGTCTGCTCGCCTTGGCACCGTGCTGGCCCACATGATCCACCCCGACCAGTCCTACACGGTCCCGGGCCGGACAATCCACGACAACATCCATCTGGTCCGGGACCTGGTCCACCATTCCCAGAGGGCTGGTCTGTTGGTCGCCTTCCTTTCCCTAGATCAGGAGAAGGCGTTCGACAGGGTGGATCACGAGTATCTTTTCGGGACTCTGCGCGCATTCGGGTTCGGGACACATTTCGTTGCCCGGATCCGACTTCTGTACGCCGCCGCGGAGTGTCTGATTAAAGTTAACGGGTCTTTGACGGCGCCCCTTCGCTTCGGGAGGGGGGTGCGTCAGGGATGCGCCGTTTGCGTGGAGCCTTTCCTGCGCCTCTTGCGGAAGAGGTTGACGGGACTGGCTCTGCAAGGGCCGGGCGTGGAGGTGGTCCTCTCGGCTTACGCCGATGACGTGCTCCTCGCGGTCACGGATTCCGTCGACTTGCGGAGGATGCGAGAATGCCAGCAGATTTACTGTGACGCATCCTCCGCCAGGATCAACTGGGAGAAATGTTCTGGACTCCTGGTGGGCCCATGGCAGGTGGACTCCCTGCCGGAGGAGTTCAGGCCCTTCGCTTGGAGCACAACGCACCTCCTCTACCTGGGAGTCTACCTCAGCCCGGCCGAGGACGCCTGGCCGGCGAACTGGCAAGAGATGGAGGCCAAAGTCACCGCTCGCCTAGGGCGCTGGACAGGACTGCTCAGAGTGTTGTCCTACAGGGGTCGAGCGCTGGTCATAAACCAGCTGGTGGCCGCCATGTTGTGGTACCGGTTACTCACTTTGATCCCTCCCCCTGCGTTTGTCGCCAAGATGCAGAAGAAGCTAGTCGACTTCTTCTGGGACAAAAGGAAGCACTGGGTCTCTGCCGCGGTTTTGAGTCTCCCGCTTAGGGAGGGCGGTCAGGCGCTGGTGTACCTGCGCACCCAGGCGGCGACTTTCCGTCTTCAGACGCTGCAGAAATACCTTTACGTTGAGAATCCTCCTCGATGGTGTGCGATGGTGACGTATTTCTTCCGCCAGCTGCACGGCCTCAATTACGACACGCAGCTCCTGTTTGAGAGTGGGCGGTACACGTGCCCACCTGTGGGAGCTGCCTGTCTTCTACCAGGAACTGCTATGGGTTTGGAACAGCGTCGCCTCCAGGCGCAGTTCTCCCCCGTCAGGAATGGCGGCTGTCCTTCGGGAGCCGCTGCTCAGGAATCCGCACCTCCACGACCGCGGGTTCGGCTGGGTGGCGGAGGGCAGGGCTGTGCCCGGTAAGGTGACTAGAGTCGGGGACCTGCTCGATGGCGGAGGAGCGGGCTGGATGGTGCCGGAGGAGTTGGCAAGGCGCATGTCCTGGACCAACGTCCGGTTCGCGGCCAAAGCCATCGAGTCGCATGTCCTGGACCAACATCCGGTTCGCGGCCAAAGCCATCGAGTCGCTAAAAGTGGCACTGGGCCCCGACTCCACTAGGTGTATCGAGGAGGCTCAAGCACGTGGGGCGATCCCGTCCGAACGGACCTCCGTTTGGACGGAATTCCTTATCGGCGCCCGGCCCCGAATCCTCCCTCGGGAGCCGCCGCCTCACCACTTGAACCTTCTCGGAGAAATGCCCTCCGTGCCCTTTCAATCCGCACGGAGGCGTTTCCTGTACGGGCTGCTCCTGCACACTCTCCACTTTGCCATCTTCGTCTGCCGTCCGGACACGCCTTGGCGTGCCATCCTGACATCCGGCGGAGTCGAAGGTCCCCAATGGAGGGCTCTCTACGCGGGAGTCTTCCCTTGTTCTATTGTGGACTTGGCCTGGAAGGTGTTGCACGGAGCAGTCCCGTGCAATAGGGTTTTAAATAGGTTCACGGACTCCCAGGCTGCTTGCCATTTTTGCGGCCTGGAGGAGTCTGTCTTCCACATTTATATAGAATGAGAGAGGTTGCAGCACCTCTTTCATTATTTGAAGGGGCTGTCCCTCGATTTTTGGTTGCACTTCAGCCCCACGCTCCTGATCTTTGGTCACCCGGTGCGGAGGGGAGCGGGCAGGTCGGAGGACCTCCTCGTGGGACTGCTCCTGGGCCTGGCGGAAATAGCATTAACAGGTCCAGGCGGCGGACGATTGAGAGGGGTTGTTCGGCCCGACTCTTTTGCAGCTATGTTGGTGCCCGGGTGGCCACTGGCACACTCGAGGACTTCCGACCGGTGGGCAGCGCAGGGACTGGAGTACATCACCGGAAACTATATTTTAATGTGATCAGTTTCATTTGTTGCGTTTGTTATTTTAGTTCAGTTCATCTCACCCAAACAGGACGACACTGGGGCAACATTCCTCTACACTGCCCCGTCAAACACTCCCAGGGCAGGTATAGCACGGGTTAGATACAGAGTAAAGCTCCCTCTACACTGCCCCGTCAAACACTCCCAGGGCAGGTATAGCACGGGTTAGATACAGAGTAAAGCTCCCTCTACACTGCCCCGTCAAACACTCCCAGGGCAGGTACAGCACGGGTTAGATACAGAGTAAAGCTCCCTCTACACTGCCCCGTCAAACACTCCCAGGGCAGGTGCAGCACGGGTTAGATACAGAGTAAAGCTCCCTCTACACTGTCCCATCAAACACTCCCAGGGCAGGTACAGGACGGGTTAGATACAGAGTAAAGCTCCCTCTACACTGTCCCATCAAACACTCCCAGGGCAGGTACAGCACGGGTTAGATACAGAGTAAAGCTCCCTCTACACTGTCCCATCAAACACTCCCAGGGCAGGCACAGCATGGGTTAGATACAGAGTAAAGCTCCCTCTACACTGTCCCGTCAAACAGTCCCAGGGCACGTACAGCACGGGTTAGATACAGAGTAAAGCTCCCTCTACACTGTCCCATCAAACACTCCCAGGGCAGGTACAGCACGGGTTAGATACAGAGTAAAGCTCCCTCTACACTGTCCCATCAAACACTCCCAGGGCAGGTACAGCACGGGGTTAGATACAGAGTAAAGCTCCCTCTACACTGCCCCATCAAACACTCCCAGGGCAGGTACAGCACGGGTTAGATACAGAGTAAAGCTCCCTCTACACTGTCCCATCAAACACTCCCAGGGCAGGTACAGCGCGGGTTAGATGCAGCGTAACTCTCCCTCTGCTCATACATCACAATATATACGTTCTGCACCCCACCCGAGACCATGTGATTTCCTGGAGAGGCGATAAACTTGATAAAAACCCAGGCCTATTTTGGGGGGGGGAAAAAAAAATCCAGGAAAATCCTCTCCAACGCCCCTAGGCGATCAAATCTAGTCCAGGAGATCACTCTGGCCCTGAATTCCCTGCAGTACCTGCCTTCTGAAAGAGGTCCAGCTCTCGCTTGAAGGAATTCAGTGAATCATCATCTACCGCACGGGACAACAGCCTGTAACAGAGGTCCACTATTCTCTGGGGAAAGAACCACCTCCTGACATCTAACCTAGATCTGGCCTTACACAAGTTAAAATTGTGACTCCTGGTAATCCCTAACCTATTTAATAGGAACAAACTGTCAACACAATCTAATCCCTTCATCATCTTATAAACCTCAGTCAGATCACCCCGTAGTCTACGCTTCTGAGGTGTAAAGTCCCAACTCTTTCAAGAAATAAAAACTAGTTGCACTGGGTTTGCTTGTGTTTCCTGTACAGGAACAAGGCGATCAAAGAAGCAGAGATCAGAGAGACAGCTGTCACAGTCAGGGCCACCATCAGGATCACCTCAGACTCCACACCGAAAAAGCAATGAGAAACCAACAGTGAGTGAAGGAAATACTGAGGGGGAAATGGAAACTAGCAGTCGGCCAACTCACCACCTGGAGACCTCTCCTGCATCCGTTGCTCGACCTCATTGAGGGACTCAGTTGCCAGGTCTGTCACATCAGTGTCCAGAATGACCAGGGGTCCAAGTGAGGCCTCACCCTCCCACTTCAATTCAGCATCGCTCCCTGCAATATCAAACATTCCAGTTAGAGAGGGTAAAGGGCAACCTCCAACATCTAGAGGATCAATGTCCTACCAGCTCCAGGTACAAGATCCCTCCTTCCTCTGGAATCAAATCGGAACTCCTTGTGGCACCGCAGTTGCCCAAATGACAACAGGCACAAACGTCATTGTTGGATACTTCCAATGGGGTCCAGCTAAACAAGAGAATCAGTTTCACAATCAGGTTGGGCATCACTTCTCCACAACACATCCCTGAGGGAGAGGGGGAACTTACACATTCTGCATCTTCTGGAAAGTACAAGCTTTGCTCATGGAATCTCTCCGATCTACTGCAGCAACATTCAGGTGACAGGTGATGAAAATCTGAGGGACACATCAACACAAGTTGTTATTCAGTGACTCCCTCCCAACTTGGGAACTCAATGACCATGTGGTGTCAGGGTGGACAAGCATGACAGACTGGGTTTAAAAATCTAAAAGCCTCAACGACACAAAGCTGTAAACACCATACAGGCTTTTGAGATAAGAATCAGTTGTTGACAGTGAAACAATAGCCCCATTGAAGCAGAGGGTTGGAGGTTCCTAGAAGTCTGAAGTTTTGGAAAGAGAACAATGGTATAATGTTAAGGTGTCATAAACGAACACTTCGGAAAGCAGAAACACCGAAAATTAAAGAAACATATGCCTTCATAAATATGACATCAAACGAAACAAGGAGACACGAAGTCTGTAATACAACCAATTGAAATAGCTAAGAAGACAATGGTGTACTCGGTTGAAGTGTTTTTAATTTACATGTTGTAAAAGATACAAACAGAAGACTTTGTAAATATGACATCAATAGATACACCAAGCAATCACATTGTGTTTGTCTTGAACTTGGAACAACTAGGAGACACGAAGTCTGCTTACAATCAGCTGAGGTGATTTAAGAATTGAATAGAAGTCCTTCGTAAGAATGGCATCAAATAGATACATCTGTCATAACCATTTTTTATGATAAGTTTTGAACACCTAAAAGGTAGAGACACAAGTCTGCAAGCTAACAGCTGAACTGACAGTAAGAATAGAAAGAAGTCAACAGAAGTATGACTAGAGATAATTAGCTTACATCAGCAGAAAACTTCAAAGGATATACCACTGCAAAAAGGGTATAAAATATAGGACTTTCCAATAGGAAGACAGAATTCGCTGGAAGGGGCAGAGCGATTCTCAGCTTCAGAGACAGGCTCTGAAAGCCTACAACTCTTTGAGTCTCGGGTAATCAAAGGTATTTGATTTTGGTGGATATCCTGGATTAAGACTAAGTAAGAACAGTAAAAATGTGACAAAGTTAAGATTTGAGAATAAGGATCTCTGAGAATAAGAATTGTAAGCTATTTGTTTTTAGAACTGTTAAAGTTGCGACTGAATCACCAACTGTTAACTGCATATTGGTTCTTTAATAAATCTATATATTTTTAGAATTGTCTCACATAATACTTCTGTATCAAACTCACAAACTCAATCTCTGTACACTCTTTGGTGAGGAGTTGCAGAATTCTGGGGGAGTTTTCCGGACCCTCATAATATCCGGAAGGTTACAGTCTAGTTAAAGTTATTAAAAGTGCTATCTGGAGGACGGTAACATCTTCAGGCCGTACCTTTCCTTTAGGGAGAGATAGTCTGGACCTTTAAACCCAATTAAGCATCTTTAGGATTCGGCTACCTCAAACTTTAGTTGAAGGTGAATGTCTGGGGAATACGCCTGATCCGGGGTAGCCCAAAAGGGGCTAGGACTAGTAATAATCCCTTCACTACCCCCCACTCCATGCACCCTGACCCTCGCCCCCTGCCCGCTATCTGCCCTAGCCTAGCCCCTCGCCCTTGCTCCCCACCCCCTCTCTGTTCCCTGCCGTTGCCAGCCGGCTATGCCCTGCCCCTGCCCCCCACCACCTGCCCGCCGCACCCTGCCCTTACTCTGTCCCCCTGCCTCACTCAGGACGGACAGTGTGGAACTGAACCATACAGGTAAAGCAGGCCCCGCGATTGACTAGTGGTTTGTCCTGAGCTTACTAATCTTGGCCATGGCGGGTCATCGGTTTGCCTCAGTGTCTCGAGGTTATGGAAGGGGGGACAAGGTCAGCCAATGACCCGGCTGGAATCCCTGGCCTTGCTGATTAATTGTCTTACGGAGTGCTGGGGAGTGTCGTTGATCAGCTTGGCAGGAAGATGTGGAGGAAGCTGGTTCTGGTTTATCGGGGATCTCCCTCAGGGTCATGCGGTTTGGGTTCGGCAGAGGCCGTGCTCAGGTGGTGGGGCGCGGCCCCGTTGGAGGGCGTGCCTCGATGCGCCATGTTTTATTGCGGTTACACTGCGGCACAATGGAAAACCCATTTCTCCGCCCAATGAAAAGAAAGAAAGAAAGAACTCGCGTTAATATAACGCCTTTCACCACCTCGGGACGTCCCAAAGCGATTTACCGCCAGTGAAGTATTTGAAGTGTAGTTAGCTGCAATGTAGGAATCACAGACTGGGCCCTCGGTTTAACGTCACATCCGAACGACGGCACCTCCGACAGCTCCCTCAGCACTGCACTGGGACTGTCGGCCTGGAGTACTGCGTCCAGTTTGGGTCTCCATATTTAAGGAAGGATATACTCGCATTGGAGGCAGTGCAGAGAAGGTTCACTAGGCTGATTCCTGGGATGAAGGGGGTGACGTATGACGAAAGGTTGAGCAGGTTGGGCCGATACTCACTGGAGTTGAGAAGAATGAGAGGTGATCTTATTGAAACATGTAAGATCCTGAGGGGGATTGACAGGGTAGATGCAGAGAGGATGTTTCCCCTAGTGGGGGAATCTAGAACTAGGGGCACAGTTTCAGAATAAGGGGTCGCCCATTTAAGACGGAGATGAGGAGGAATTTCTTCTCTCAGAGGGTGGTGAATCTTTGGAATTCTCTACCCCAGAGAGCTGTGGAGTCAGAGATTGACAGACATTTGAACTACAAGGGAGTCAAGGGTTATGGGGAGAGAGCGGGAAAGTGGTGTTGAGGACAAGATTGGATCAGCCATGATCTTATTGAATGGCGGAGCAGGCTCGAGGGGCCGATTGGCCGACTCCTGCTCCTTATGTTCGTGCTCCAGTCTCTGGAGCGGGACTTGAACCCAGAACCTTCTGACTCAGAGGCGCGAGTGCTACCCACAGAGCCACGGCCGACGAGTCGGGCCTCTGTTGTGTTGAGATGGCCGCAGGGCCCCCTGTAGGGATCGAGAGCGAGCTGCTGAACTCCCCACGAGCAGCACCACGAGAGAGGGACTAGTGTGATCGATAAAACTATTGTCTGAATGGAGAAGGTGCAGAGGCGGTAACCCAGTCGGTGTGTTTGGACAGCGAGGTCGGGCCGCTAACTCTGGTTGGACGTATTCCTGGAGGATTCATCACATGACACAACCGCCCCGCCCCCCCCCACCGGTCCCCCCACACGTCCATCCTCACGGGGCCCCGCCCTCCCCCCCCTCATTGGAGAGCGGACAGACCCTTCCTTACCCGATTGGGTGATTCTTGACTCTGTCCAACAGCCGACTGACCCCTTCTCCAATATCTTTATCGTTAACAAAAACAGAAGCGCGCAAATGAAAAAAACCACAATTTATTTGCGATTTTCCCACTGGTGGCAGTGTGCTAGAGATTAATCTTTCATTCCAGGAGACTCCAGGCCAATCCTGGAGGGTTGGTAACCCGATATCCAGGACATGAATTGTTTTTTCCCCCCCACACATTGTCGCTCGCCCACACCAAGTCCCTGCAACTTTACAACATCGTTGGTGGAGAGGAATGCTGACCCTCAACAATGACCCTTAACCCCCGACCTCACAAGGTGAAGAGCCCCGACCCCAGTGTGGCATTGCCCCATCGCGCACCAGTCACCCCTCGTGAGTTGGGAGAGCGAGGGCGGCCATTTTAGCGCCACTTTTATCGCTTGGTTGTGAGTTCGTTTTGTGCTGCGGGGCCGGGGGGTGAAGAGGGTCGAGGTTATCCTCAAACTTTATCACCCGCGACCGTTAAAGCCAGCAGAGAGAAAGAGAACACTTCCATTTCATCAACCTGGGTTGAATTCATACCTCGAATCCCAGAGGCCGAAGGTGAGAGGTCAATCTGTTTTAGTTTGGGTTTCTCCCCCCTTCTCCACTCCAATGTTCTCCTCTCCTGCAGACAGGGATTCTGACTGAGATACCTCACCCTGATTGGCTATTGTTCTTGTGCAAGCCCAGCCAATGATTGTGTTCAGTACATTTGACCATGGAGGGGGTGGGGAAGGGGCTAGGGATAGTGGATGGGTGGGATTGAGTGACACGGGGAGAATGGGTGGGGAAGAGGCAGAGGGAGAATGGATAGGGTGGAGCAGATTGGGGAGGGAGAGTCGGTGGGGGAGGGGTTGGGGAGTGACGGAGGGATTGAGAGTGACATGGGGAGAGTGGATGGGGGAGGGGTTGGGGAGTGGCAGAGGGAGAGTGGATGGGGAGGGGTTGTGGAGTGGCGGAGGGAGAGTGGGTGGGATGGGGCAGAGGGAGTGTGGGTGGGGGAAGGGAGAAAGGCAGCATCATAAATACAAATCCTGTCCTAAGCCTAGCATTCACAGGCGGGGAAGGGGCCGTGTCCGGATGGTGGGAATCTTGGGCTGACTTGCCCCCTCCCTACCCCAGGGCACTGAGCTAACTGTATTTGCCCACACTGCTCCCTAGCCCAGACTGCCTCACTCCAAGCGACATCGAACCAGGGATCTACTGCTCTGTTAGCCTCAGTACCACAAGAGGCAGTGCCTTTAAAAATGCTTTGGTAGAGGAGATCACGGATTCAGGCAGCAACTTTGCCTCAGTGGGCAGCACTCTCACCTCTGGGTCAAAAGGTCATGGGTTCAAGTCCCACTCCAGAGACTTCAGCCCGACACTCCCAGTGCAGAGGGAGTGCTGCACTGTCGGAGGTGCTGGCTTTCAGATGGGACGTTCGATTGAGGCCCCGTCTACCCTCTCTGGTGGAAGTAAAAGATCCCACGGACACATTTGGACAAACAGGGGAGTTCTCCCTGGTGTCCTGGCCAATATTTATCCCTCAACTGACTTCAAAACAGATTATCTGGTCATTTACCTCACTGCTGATTGAGGGATCATGCTGTGTGCTAATTGCTGGACTACAGCTCAAAAGTACTTTGTTGGGTAGGGAAGTGGTTAGGAGGCAGAGAGTCAGCATAATGTCTACATTCTCCAATTGGTAGGATGTGAATAGTAGTCTCCCCCCAGTGATCTGTACTGGGGCCACGGCTTTTCACTATTTATAGGAGGACTCAGATGAAGGAAGAGTTTGTTGAGGACACCAAGTTAGATGGCACAGAGAGGAGAGAGATTTAAGGGTCAATGTACAGAGATCAAAGTTATTACACAGGGGCAAAAACATTTTTAAAATGCTAATAGAATGATGGGCTTTATCTCGAGAAGGCTGGAATACGAAGGGGTGGAATTTATGCTTCAGTTATACAGAGCTCTGGTCAGACCCGATCTGGGGTCACAGTGTTCAGTTCTGGGCACTGCACCTCAGGAAGGATATATTGGCCTTGGAGGGGGAGCAGCGCAGATTCACCAGAATGATACTGGGGCTAAAAGGGTTAAATTACAAGGACCGGTTACACAGACTAGGATTGTATTCACTTGAGTATAGAAGATTAAGGGGTGGTCTAATGCAAGATGATTAAAGGAATGGAGAGGGTAGATAGACAAAAAGCCATTTCCTCTTGGCAGGAAGAAAGAAATTGAAGATACAGACAGCTATGCTCCAATTGTACTGTGGTACAGGCACGTGGGGCTGAACGGCCTCCTCCTGTTCAGGTAAATGTAGAGGATGATCGGGCGAGAGCAAGTTCTCCTGTTGCCTGAATACAAACCTTCAACCAACACATTCTACTGACCAAGAAGCAGTCCTGCCAACTTGGAGAATTGACATTCCTTCTAAATCTCCCAGAGGACCAGGTGTGGACAGGGTGCATTTTTATAGCGCCATTAACACAGCAAGACATCCCAAGGTGCTTCACAGGAGCATAAGCAGAACAAATTGACAGAAACAAAGACTGCTTCAGGACAGGTGAACAAACTCTTGGGCAAAGAGGAAGTTTTTAAGGAGTGTCTTAAGGTGGAGAGAAGGGGTAATGCCAGAGCTTGGGGGCCTAGACTGCTGAAGGCACAAGATGGCAGCATTCAATAAAAAACATTGGTTTTACCAAACAACTGTTTGCCTTCACTAACCACCCTTGTGTAACTAACAGTTTGGGTGGTGGGGAGTACGTTACATCAATAAAGGATGTTAAATGTGCAAGAGCCAGCAGAGTGACATTACGAGGCCAAGACACACCCACCTCCAGTGGACATGGAGCAAGATGGCCAATTAAGGAGACGCTGCTTTGGTCTACTCCTTGACCCTGGCGTGGGACTAGAACCTGCTCACAGCGGACTCCTAGCTGGGTGTCTAACCCCATCAACTTGCTCTAGAAAGATGGCAGCAGCGCCCCATCACTTTCATCCCTTTACAAAGGTCACAATATTACAGCAGAGAAGCTGGGATTGTTCTCCTTAGAGCAGAGAAGGTCAAGGGGAGATTGAAGGGAGGTGTTCAAAATGGTAAGAGTTTTAATAAAAGTAAATAAGGAGAAATGATTTCCACTGGCAGAAGGGTTAGTAAATATCATTGGCAAGAGAGCCAGAGGTGAGATGAGGAGACTTCTAATATAAAGAGCAAGTTGTGACCTGAAATGTGCTGCCTGAAAGGGCGGTGGAAGCAGAGTCAATAGTATCTTTCAAAGAGAATTGGATAAATAAGGGGTGAAAACAGCAGGGCTATGGGGGAAGAGCAGGGGGGGAGTTGGACTAATTGGAGAGCTCCTGCAAAGAGCCAGCACAGGCACGATGGGCCGAATGGCCTCTTTCTGTGCTGTACAAGTCTAGGTGCCATCCTTTTAAAGGCCGCAATACTCCAGGAGCAAGTGTCCAGTTTCAACTGCCCAAAACAGCAGCATGTGGTGATATTGTCTCAGTTAAATATCGGCCTCCAAAACTGGTCTAGTGTCAATGAGACACCTTAGTTCAAGTTCAAACACCAAAGACTATAACTCAACCAAGTCACATTTCAATTTTATTGAAGCATTTTTTGACAAAGCAGCTCAATTGAGGGACAGGATTCAGCTGGATTTCCTGGACAGTAGGAAGGCCACCAGAGAGGCCGAGATCAGGACCGCAGCTGCCAACGTCACAGCCACGACCAGAAGCACCTCAGAACTCACATCACCTGCGGAGAACGAGAAGCCAATATGGAGTCAGGAGTCACAGGACTGGAGTTGGGTTTTCATAGAATCAACACTCACCTCGAGAAGAGCTCTGAACCTCCTCACGAGTCCCAACAGCTTCACTTTCCACCGAATGATCCAGGTTCAGATCTGCATCCAGAACGATCAGGGGTCTGAGGGAGGCCTCACCCTCCCACACAGGCTCAGACTCTGCAACAATTAGTTCCATCCAGTTACTAAACATCCACCTTCACCCTCAACACCCAACACCACCACAACATACCAAGCTCAGATAGGACCTCCCTCCTGCCCCTGGAGTGTGGTCTTCCGCCAGATCGCAATCTCTGGGCCCTGCAGTTGCCCCCATCACAACAGGCACAAACCTCATTGGATCCTTCCACCAGGGACAAGCCCAACTCATTCACCAGGGACCATCTAAACAAGGAAGCAAGCCATCGGTCAGAATGCATCCATACGCCTAAAAGAAAGAGGTCCACCATTCGGGGGTAGATTTCTCACCGGTTGGCTGGCTTCTGGAAGGAACAGGCTTTGTTGATTGAATCTGGCCTTTGATCTGCTGCAGCTACTCTCAGGTGGCAACTGATGAAGATCTGCAGGAGACACATCCAGGAGTTACTCAGCGTCAACGCTCACCGTCTTACCTTCCAACATCTGGCCAACTCTTACCAGGTCCCTGGCATCCTCAAAGAAGCGGAACGCATCCAGGTTGAGCCGGAGCTTGTCCCGGTGATCTCGCGGCGACACGAAAGACGAGAGGGAGTCTTCGCCTCGGCTGTCCAACAGGCAACTGGAAAGAGGGTGGGAAAGAGCTGCATCGTCAAGAACGGATCCCATCAGCCAACCAGTTATGAGATCGGCTCGCGGAGCCTAGCTAAAGACCTTACCCGTTGAAGTCAATGATGTGGTATCTGGGAGTGGAGTCTTGGTCCAGGCTCAGTGTAGCTACACAGCGGTCAATGTAGAGCCTCAGGGGCATGTGGTTCACCGTCACAACAGAGGCCTCGATGTGAATGAGGTCACCCAGGTGGTAGATATTGGAGGCACGCTCTGCACTCCAGTCATCTGGAACACACGAGAGAGACAACGAGCTTTGGGTACCTCACTCAGTTGCAAGGAATGGGTAAAAATTTACAAGGTAGACAATTGGCCCTCACTTACCAGTCATCAGACGCAGGGAGAACGACAGACGTCCCTCTGCCCCCTTGGTGGAGGAGAATGGGACCCAGGTGGGCGCGATGGCATTGCTGCTCACCGTCCTCTTCCTGTGGGAAAGGAGCAAGGCTAGCTTTACATCCAGGTCACAACAACCCACCCTCATTGGAGGAAAGGAGAGCCTCAATCATCCACCTTACCTGGGATAATGGCACTCAATAGGGACAACTGCTCCACTGGTTCTCACAATGACTCCTCCAATAGGGCTCGGCCTGTAGTACAGGTGGGTGGTGTAAATCAACAGGTCCTCAGTCATCTGGGAGGGAGAGAGCGAGGAGAGAGAGCGAGGAGAGAGAGCGAGAGCGAGAGCGAGAGAGAGAGAGAGAGCGAGAGAGAGCGCGAGAGAGAGAGATCTGGTTAGGATCAGGTACAGAACAATGGAGTTATTCTCAGACAAGAGAGTGCAATGTTCTGCTGAATAAAGAAAGTCAGCCCCTCATTCTTTTGCCAACTTACTATTTCTTACATCTTTTGTTCTGATTAGAATCTTACAGCACAGAAGGAGGCCACTTAACCAGTCCTGCCTGTGCCAGCTCTTAGAGACAGCTGTCCAATTTATTCCCAGAACCCTGCAAATGAGTCCTCCTCAAGTACATGTCCAATTGCTTTTTGAAAGTTCCTCTGGAATCTGCTTCCACCACCTGGTCAGGTCATGTGTTCCACATCTTAACCCCCATGGGGGAAAAACCCAACTTATTTCCCTTCTAGTTCTTGCCAATTATTTAAAATCTATGACCTCTGGTTACTGACCCACTTACTCGAGGAAACCCTTTCTCCCTACTTTGTTCTATTAAAAGATGAAGGTTGAATCAGAAAAAACCCTCCACAATTGGCTCCTTGTCGAAAGAGGCCTTAATAGTCTGAACATTTAGTTCAATCAAAACTGAATCTTATATTAAAACTAAATCACACGGTTACCAATGGATCATTACAGGTCATAGAATGGACAGCACAGAAACAGGCCATTCAGCCCAACTGGTCCACACCAGTGTTTATGCTCCACACCAGCCTCCTCCCAGGTGTCCACTGTTTGCAGAAGGTTTTAGTCAAGACTCACGTTACCTTCACTGTGCTGCCACACTCATGGAGCCCATAGTCAAAGAGGACGGTGTGGTTCGGAGAGTAGATCCCGGTTGGCCGACAACCTGCCGTCCCCAGGGTCAGGTCAGCAGCTTTAATCAGGTGCCTGGTTCCAAATAAATCCATGTTTACCCTGACCAGCAGGTTGTGCTCTCCACACTGCACCATCACAGTCTGCAGTGGAGACACACTGCGCCCCTCAGACACACTGAAACCGGAGCCAAAGGGAGACCCAGGAGGGACACGAGTGGCCTTCTCGATGCTCCATGGGAAGTCCCAGGGTCTGAACTGCTGCCGAGTATCAGAGCAACAAACAGCTCCGACCAAAACCAACAGAGGAACCAAACCCTTCACCAGTTGCCCCATAATACTAACTAATGCAGCTCCACTGTGACCTGTGCTGGAGCCACTGCTCCCCTTTTATACACACAGCCTGCAGTCACCTGGAACCAATTGGATCAGGTGTGGCCAAACTAAACCAGGAGACTAACCTCATGACATCAATTCCAGCCAACAATCTTACTAATGATGCCAGTAGGACTGGCGTAAAACGGGTTTCTCTTGGTTTATTGGAATAAGTGTTATCTGTAGCATTTCATTGGATTATGATGGTGCTATGTGTTTATACACTGTGGTGTTGAAATGGTTTGTTTTATGTGGAGTTAACTTTGAGATTTATTATTTTAAATCTAAAAAGTTGTGTGGTATTGTTTAAGGGTATTTGTACTGTAAACATTATTGATTATTTGTAAAATTAATCATTGCATTTATATTAACTATAAGGCTGTTTTTAAGGCTTTATTTTTTACTGTGATGGATGAATGTAATGGATTTACTATGTAATGGATTTACTATGTAATTGATGAGTTGTATAAATATTATTGTATTTGAATAAATAGATTTATCAAAATGCAAAAAAAAAAATGGGTTTTTCTTGGTTTATTGAAACAGTGCTAGTTTTTTCTTTGGTTGAAAGTAGTAACTATTTCAGGGTATTTGTATTGTAAACATTATTGATTTATTTGTAAAATGTATCATTGCATTTATATTGTTAACCATAAAACTGTTCTCAAGGCTTTATTATTTTACTGTGGTCAATGAATGTGATGGATTTACTATGTATTTGATGAGTTGTATAAGTACCATTGTACTTGAATAAAATATTAACAATCTTAATGACCAGATCATAAGATGATCAAGGAGCTTGGAGATCACATCACCAACTTGTAGAGACTGAGTTCCCTGCCTTGTAGGCAATGATGGCTTGTGACTTTGTACAAAGAGCTGAACTTGAGCTCTGTAATGTCATTAACTGTAAATAAAATGTTCACAAAAAAAATAAATAAATAAAAGGTTCAAAAAAAAAATCTTAGCAACTGACCCTCGGGCAAAAAAAAAATGACCAGATCATCTGTTTTTAGTGAGGTTGATTGAGGGATAAATATTTGCCAGGACACCGGGGATAACTCCCCTGCTCTTCTACGAAATAGTGGACGTGGGAACTTTTATGTCTATCTGAGAGAGCAGACGGGGCCTCGGTTTAACGTCTCATCCGAAAGACGGCACCTCCGACAGTGCAGCGCTCCCTCAGTACTGCCCTGGAGCGTCAGCCTAGATTTTTGTGCTCGAGTCTCTGGAGTGGGACTTAAATCCACAACCTTCTGAGTCAGAGGCAAGGGTGTGACAGTGGGATGAGTTTGGGATTGATACAGGACTATGGGGAGAGAGCGGGGCAGTGGGATTAGTTTGGGATTGATACAGGACTATGGGGAGAGAGCAGGGCAGTGGGATTTGTTTGGGATTGATACAAGGCTATGGGGAGAGAGCGGGGCAGTGGGATTTGTTTGGGATTGATACAAGGCTATGGGGAGAGAGCGGGGCAGTGGGATTTGTTTGGGATTGATACAAGGCTATGGGGAGAGAGCGGGGCAGTGGGATTTGTTTGGGATTGATACAAGGCTATGGGGAGAGAGCGGGGCAGTGGGATTTGTTTGGGATTGATACAAGGCTATGGGGAGAGCGGGGCAGTGGGATTAATTTGGGATTGATATAGGACTATGGGGAGAGTGTGGGGCAGTGGGATTAGTTTGGGATTGATACAGGGCGATGGGGAGAGAGCAGGGCAGTGGGATTAGTTTGGGATTGATACAGGGCTATGGGGAGAGAGCAGGGCTGTTGGATTAGTTTGGGATTGATACAGGGCTATGGGGAGAGCGCGAGGCAGTGGGGTTAGTTTGGGATTGATACAGGGCTATGGGGAGAGAGCGGGGCAGTGGGTTTAGTTTGGGATTAATATAGGGCTATGGGGAGAGTGCGGGGCAGTGGGTTTAGTTTGGGATTGATACAGGGCTATGGGGAGAGTGCGGGGCAATGGGTTTAGTTTGGGATTGATACAGGGCTATGGGGGGAGAGTGGGGCTGTTGGATTAGTTTGGGATTGATACAGAGCTATGGGGAGAGCGCGGGGCAGTGGGATTAGTTTGGGATTGATACAGGGCTATGGGGAGAGAGCGGGGCAGTGAGATTAGTTTGGGATTGATACAGGGATATGGGGAGAGAGCAGGGCAGTGGGATTAGTTTGGGATTGATACAGGGCTATGGGGAGAGAGCAGGGCAGTGAGATTAGTTTGGGATTAATACAGGGCTATGGGGAGAGAGCGGGGCAGTGGGTTTAGTTTGGGATTGATACAGGGCTATGGGAGGGGAGAGCGGGGCAGTGGGATTAGTTTGGGATTGATACAAGGCTATGGGGAGAGAGCGGGGCAGTGGGATTAGTTTGGGATTGATACAGGGCTATGGGAGGGGAGAGCGGGGCAGTGGGATTAGTTTGGGATTGATACAGGGCTATGGGGAGAGCGCGGGGCAGTGGGATTAGTTTGGGATTGATACAGGGCTATGTGGAGAGCGGGGCAGTGGGATTAGTTTGGGATTGATATAGGACTATGGGGAGAGTGTGGGGCAGTGGGATTAGTTTGGGGTTGATACAGGGCTATGGGGAGAGTGCGGGGCAGTGGGTTTAGTTTGGGATTGATACAGGGCTATGGGGAGAGTGCGGGGCAATGGGTTTAGTTTGGGATTGATACAGGGCTATGGGGGGAGAGTGGGGCTGCTGGATTCGTTTGGGATTGATACAGAGCTATGGGGAGAGCGCGGGGCAGTGGGATTAGTTTGGGATTGATACAAGGCTATGGGGAGAGAGCGGGGCAGTGGGATTAGTTTGGGATTGATACAAGGCTATGGGGAGAGAGCGGGGCAGTGGGATTAGTTTGGGATTGATACAGGGCTATGGTGAGAGAGCGGGGCAGTGGGTTTAATTTGGGATTGATACAGGGCTATGGGAGGGGAGAGCGGGGCAGTGGGATTAGTTTGGGATTGATACAAGGCTATGGGGAGAGAGCGGGGCAGTGGGATTAGTTTGGGATTGATACAGGGCTATGGGAGGGCAGAGCGGGGCAGTGGGATTAGTTTGGGATTGATACAGGGCTATGGGGAGAGAGCAGGGCAGTGGGATTAGTTTGGGATTGATACAGGGCTATGGGGAGAGAGCGGGGCAGTGGGATTAGTTTGGGATTGATACAGGGATATGGGGAGAGAGCAGGGCAGTGGGATTAGTTTGGGATTGATACAGGGCTATGGGAGGGGAGAGCGGGGCAGTGGGATTAGTTTGGGATTGATACAGGGCTATGGGGAGAGAGCGGGGCAGTGGGATTAGTTTGGGATTGATACAGGGCTATGGGGAGAGAGCGGGGCAGTGAGATTAGTTTGGGATTGATACAGGGATATGGGGAGAGAGCAGGGCAGTGGGATTAGTTTGGGATTGATACAGGGCTATGGGGAGAGAGCAGGGCAGTGAGATTAGTTTGGGATTAATACAGGGCTATGGGGAGAGCGCGAGGCAGTGGGGTTAGTTTGGGATTGATATAGGGCTATGGGGAGAGAGCGGGGCAGGAGGATTAGTTTGGGATTGATACCGGGCTATGGGGGGGGAGAGCGGAGCAGTGCGATTAGTTTGGGATTGATACAGGGCTATGGTGAGAGAGCGGGGCAGTGGGTTTAGTTTGGGATTGATACAGGGCTATGGGAGGGGAGAGCGGGGCAGTGGGATTAGTTTGGGATTGATACAAGGCTATGGGGAGAGAGCGGGGCACTGGGATTAGTTTGGGATTGATACAGGGCTATGGGAGGGGAGAGCGGGGCAGTGGGATTAGTTTGGGATTGATACAGGGCTATGGTGAGAGAGCGGGGCAGTGGGATTAGTTTGGGATTGATACAGGGCTATGGGGAGAGCGGGGCAGTGGGATTAGTTTGGGATTGATATAGGACTATGGGGAGAGTGTGGGGCAGTGGGATTAGTTTGGGGTTGATACAGGGCTATGGGGAGAGTGCGGGGCAATGGGTTTAGTTTGGGATTGATACAGGGCTATGGGGAGAGTGCGGGGCAGTGGGTTTAGTTTGGGATTGATACAGGGCTATGGGGAGAGTGTGGGGCAATGGGTTTAGTTTGGGATTGATACAGGGCTATGGGGGGTGAGTGGGGCTGTTGGATTAGTTTGGGATTGATACAGAGCTATGTGGAGAGCGCGGGGCAGTGGGATTAGTTTGGGATTGATACAGGGCTATGGGGAGAGAGCGGGGCAGTGGGATTAGTTTGGGATTGATACAAGGCTATGGGGAGAGAGCGGGGCAGTGGGATTAGTTTGGGATTGATACAGGGCTATGGTGGGGGGAGAGCGGGGCAGTGGGATTAGTTTGGGATTGATACAGGGCTATGGTGAGAGAGCGGGGCAGTGGGTTTAGTTTGGGATTGATACAGGGCTATGGGAGGGGAGAGCGGGGCAGTGGGATTAGTTTGGGATTGATACAGGGCTATGGGGAGAGAGCGGGGCAGTGGGATTAGTTTGGGATTAGTTTGGGATTGATACAGGGCTATGGGGAGAGCGGGGCAGTGGGATTAGTTTGGGATTGATACAGGGCTAATGGGGGTGGGGAGAGCGGGGCAGTGGGATTAGTTGTGGACAGTGACGGCTGATTGACCATTTTGGACAGGTGAGTGGCCTACAATGCCTAACCAAGCCAGCTTGTTCCCATGGCAACGGGGCCTTGGCACAGTCCTCCCGCCATTTTTTGCGTAGTCTTCGTGACGAAATGCCAACGAAAAAGGACAGGACTGAAGCGGGAACTGCCCGACCATCGTGAGCCGGAACGCTCAGCCGCTGCGAGTCGAGGACATGACTACCACCCCAGCACTGGAAGTCTCGGAGAGGCAGGTTTGGATTGCTCCAGTGGAGAGAGAGAGCTGGCACAGATTTGATGGGCTGAACGGTCTCCCGCTGCGCTGCGAACCTCGGGGGTTCAGAGACACCAAAGCCAACAAACTCATCTGATTGGCGGTCCGACAGAAAACCGCTCCCACTGCCCATGCTCAACGGATTCTACCCCCATCGCAGGCAGAAGAGTCTCTGATCTTCAAATGTAATTCACTGCCTGAGGTGTTGTGAGGCATTTTAATGTGGTAAGGAACCATATAATTGCAGATGTTCTTCATAAACCTGCCCCAACAGTAGATTATCTTAAAGGTGTCGGCTGGTAGCACTGTCGCCTCAGAGTCAGAAGGTTGAGGGTTCAAGCCCCACTCCAGAGACTTGAGCACAAAATCCAGGCTGACACTCCCCAGTGCAGTGCTGAGGGAGTGCTGCACTGTCAGAGGTGCCGTCGTTTGGATGAGACGTTAAACCGAGGTCCCTCTCAGGTGGATGTAAAAGATCCCACGGCTGCTATTGGAAGAAGAGCAGGGAAGATCTCCCCAGTATCCTGGGGCCAATATTTATCCCTCAATCAACATCACTAAATACAGATTATCTAGTCATTTTCACATTGCACACAGCAAGATCCCCCAAACAGCAAAGTGGCTGCCGCGTTACCCACATTACAACAGTGACCACACTTCAAAAAGTACTTCATTGGCTGTAAAGCGCTTTGGGACATCCTGAGGTCATGAAAGGCGCTGTAGAAATGCAAGTCTATCTCCCAATCTACATGATTATAGAAGGAGTTATAAGAAAGACAGACTTGCATTTATATAGCGACTTGCACGACCACCGGACATCCCGAAGCACTTTACAGCCAATGAAGTACTTTTTGAAGTGTGGTCACTGTTGTAATGTAGGAAACGCAGCAGCCAATTTGCGCACAGCAAGCTCCCACAAACAGCGATGCGATAATGACCAGATCATCTGTATTTAGTGATGTTGATTGAGGGATAAATATTGGCCCCAGGACACCGGGGAGAACTCCCCTGCTCTTCTTCGAAATAGTGCCATGGGATCTTTTACATCCACCTGAGAGCAGACGGGGCCTCGGTTTAACGTCTCATCCGAAAGACGGCACCTCCGACAGTGCGGCGTTCCCGCAGCACTGCACCGGGAGTGTCGGCCTGGATTAATGTGCTCAAGTGTCTGGAGTGGGACTCGAACCCACAACCTTCTGGGAATACCGCACCTTTCGTCATCTCAGGGAGTGCCAGGCTCCCGGAGATGAATCTTTTAATTCCTGGAGACTCTGGGACAACCCTGGAGGGCATCTAACCCCAGCACAGACCCACAAAATAATACATCAACTGGGCTTTGATGGCAGCTGTTTGCAGGGGTGGGGCCCTGGGTGTGAATAAAATGTTAACTGATTTACCCAAACAAGAGCCTGTGTGATTATACAGATGTATTGCGAGACTCCAGTATAAATGCACATCAACTTTTTGTATGTTGTGCATGAGGCTTTGTGTAGACACTCACTAAACCCAGGTGAGACTGACTGCCACATCTCTATTCACCTGTAGTCTCGACTATTCCAACGCACTCCTGGCTGGCCTTCCACACTCCACTCTCCATTATCTTGAGGCCATCCAAAACTCTGCTGCCCGCATCCTAACTCGCACCAAGTCCCGTTCACCCATCGCTGACCTACATTGATTCCCAGTTAAGCAACACCTCGATTTTAAAATTCTCATCCTTGTTTTGAAATCCCTCCATGACCTCGCCCCCTTCCTATCTCTGTAACCTCCTCCAGCCCCACAACCCTCCGAGAGCTCTGCGCTCCTCCAAATCTGGCCTCGAGCATCCCCGATTTTAATCGCTCCACCATTGGCGGCCGTGCCTCCAGCTACCTGGGGCCTGAGCTCTGGAATTCCCTCCCTAAACCTCGCCAGCGCTCCCTGCTCCTTTAAACCTACCTCTTTCACCAAGCTTTTGGTCATCTGCCCTAATATCTCCTTATGTGGCTCAGAGTCAAATTTTATTTGATAGCACTTCTGTGAAGCACCTTGGGACATTTCACTACGGTAAAAGTGCTACATAAATGCAAGTGGTTAAGCATTCACAACAGTTCTACTGCAGATTTCAGCCAGCATTAACTGGCCAGGGTCGGCCACTAGAGATACAAGAGTGTGCTTGTTAAGTTGGTGTGGATTCTAACCCCACCTGCTGTTGGAGATCCAGTATGGCAACTGAATCCCAATTGGGGACCTAGTATGATAGCAAAATACTGCCGATGCTGGAAATCCGAAATAACAGAAAACGCTGGAAAAACTCAGCAGACGAGGCAGCATCCGTGGAGAGAGAAACAGAGTTAACGTTTCAGGTCGAGACCTTTCATCGGAACTGGAAACAGCAGGAAATCAAATAGATTTAAGGCAAGGATAAAGCTGGGAAAAGGGGGAGGGGATGAAAGAACAAAAGGAGAGATTAAGAGACATTAAGAGATGATCAAGGCAAGAGGAAGTGTTAATGTGACAGGTTAAGGCTGAAAGAAGTGTGAAATGCACTGGCAGAATGAAGGACAGCTGCTGGCTTCTAGGAGGGAAAAAAAAGGGGGGGGCAAATGAAAGGGTGGATGAAAAAAAAATATATATATAAATGTGTTTGGGGCTAAGGTTATGATCTAAAATTGTTGAACTCGATATTGATTCTGTTTCTCTCTCCACGGATGCTGCCTCGTCTGCTGAGTTTTTCCAGCGTTTTCTGTTGTTATTGGGGACCTAGTATGTTGGTTAGGCATAATTATTTTTTATTGTAGGTCCCACACTCACGTCAGATGTTTAGAAAGAACATTTTATTTGTACAGCACTATACCCAGGCTCGGGCTGTCCCATCCACCACCTTAAACATTCACTCCCTCCACCACCGGCGCACCGTGGCTGCAGTGTGCACCATCTACAAGATGCACTGCAGCAACTCGCCAAGGCTTCTTCGGCAGCACCTCCCAAACCCGCGACCTCTACCACCTAGAAGGACAAGGGCAGTAGGTGCATGGGAACACCACCACCTCCAAGTTCCCCTCCAAGTTACACACCATCCTGACTTGGAAGTATATCGCTGATCTTTCATCGTCGCTGGGTCAAAATCCTGGAACTCCCTCCCTAACAGCACACTGACTACAGCTGGACTAGAAGACAGCTCACCACCACCACCACCACCACCTTCTCAAGGATAACTAGGGATGGGATGGGCAATAAATGCAGGCCTTGCCAGTGACACACATATCCCATGAACGAATAAAAAAAATGCACTTCATAACCAATGAGTTACTTTTGAAATGTAGTCACTGTTGTCGGAAACATGGCAGTCATCAAGAGCCTACGAACAGCAATGTGATAATGGTCTAGATCATCTGATGATGTTGGCTGATGGATAACAATTGGTCAGAGGGAAGAACTCCCCTGCTCTTCTTCCAACAGTGCCATAGGATCTTGTACATCCACCCGAGGGGGCAGAAGTGGCCTCGGTTTAACTTCTCATCTGAAAGATGGCACCTCCGACAGTGCAGCACTGGGAGTGTCAGCCTGTATTTGTACTACAAGTTTTCTATAGTGGGATTTGAACCTACGACCTTCTGACTCAGGCTAGAATGCTGTCCACTGAGCCACGGCCAACACCTAAAGCCAGTTAAGGGGCCTTCAGAGATGCAATTCCTCAGGTGACTAATCCTGCAGGTTAACAAGCCATTGATAGCACAGAAACAGGCTATTCAGCCCAACTAGTCCAGGCCAGTGTTTATGCTCCACACGAGCCTCCTCCCACCCCTTCATCTCTCCCCATCAGCATCTGCTTCTATTCCTTTCTCCCTCATGCTTAGAGCTCCCCCTTAAATGTATCTATACTATTCGCCTCAACCACTCCCTGTGGTAGCGAGTTCCACATTCTCACCACTCTCTGGGTAAAGAAGTTTCTCCTGAATTCACCATTGGATTCATTAGTTAGTTACTACCTTGTAGTTACGGCCCTAGCTCTGGTCTTGCCCACAAGTGGAAACATCTCTACATCTAACCGTCATAATTTTAAACACCCTCAGCCTTCTCTTTCCCAGGTCAATCTTTCCTAATAAGTATAATCTCAGTTCTGCTATCATGCTAGTACATTTTTTTTTGCACCCTCGCTAGTGCCTCTATCATTCTTACAATATGGAAATCTACCCCATTTAGACTCATTATCCCAGTCAGTTATAGAGGACTAAACAACCTCCACTTTTAGTAACAAACTAATCCCAGCATGAAAATTTCCAGCAACATTGCAATTTCATGGGACTCAATAGTCAGGCCCACTAACCTCACTCCACAAAGAGTCCCACAAACCTCCTTAACAAGAGACAAAGGGCAGTCCAAGATAACTAGCTCCAGGTAAACACTTCCAAGTTGCTGTTAATAAACTAGTGAAATGGGGCACAGATACCCCAGTAGCTTGATATCTGGTGAAAAGCTTAAATGCACTCAGCAGGCATGCCACTGGGTCAAGAATCAATAATGGAAGTAAATAAATATGGAAAACTTCCCGTATTCAGAACGCAAATCCCCAGCCTTAAGCAATGACCAAAGGAAAGTAATAACCATTAGATTATGGGCTAATTTCACCACTTTATTAATCACAAGTTGTTAACAGGGTTTGCTTGTGTTTCCTGTACAGGAACAAGGCGATCAAAGAAGCAGAGATCAGAGAGACAGCTGTCACAGTCAGGGCCACCATCAGGACCACCTCAGACGCCACACCTAAAAAGCAATGAGAAACCAACAGTGAGTGATGGAAATACTGAGGGGGAAATGGAAACTAGCAGTCGGCCAACTCACCATCTGGAGACCTCTCCTGCATCCCTTGCTCAACCTCATTAAGGGACTCAGTTGCCAGGTCTGTCACATCAGTGTCCAGAATGACCAGGGGTCCAAGTGAGGCCTCACCCTCCCACTTCAATTCAGCATCGCTCCCTGCAATATCAAACATTCCAGTTAGAGAGGGTAAAGGGCAACCTCCAACATCTAGAGGATCAATGTCCTACCAGCTTCAGGTACAAGATCCCTCCTTCCTCTGGAATCAAATCGGAACTCCCTTGTGGCACCGCAGATGCCCAAATGACAACAGGAGCAAATGTCATTGTTGGATACTTCCAATGGGGCCCAGCTAAACAAGAGAATCAGTTTCACAATCAGGTTGGGCATCACTTCTCCACACAACACATCCCTGAGGGAGAGAGGGGGAACTTACACATTCTGCATCTTCTGGAAAGTACAAGCTTTGCTCATGGAATCTCTCCGATCCACTGCAGCAACCTTCCGGTGACAGGTGATGAAAATCTGAGGGACACATTCAACACAAGCTGTTATTCAGTGTCTCCCTCCCAACTTGGGAACTCAATGACCATGTGGTGTCAGGGTGGACAAGTAACAGGATGGATCACAAGCTGGTTATAAATCAGAACAGTGAGTGAGGTTAAAGGTTGTTACTCAGATTGGTAAGTGGGGTTCCAGTGATCTGTGCTGGGACCACTTGTTCACCATTTACACAAACAATTTAGACTCTGGAATCCAAAGTACAATTTCAGAATTTGTAGAATACACCAAATTTTGGGGGGGGGTGCGGCTGGCAGATGTAGTTAATAGAGTAGGACTGGAACAAAAATACAGCTAGACATTAATAAATCTGCAGAATGGGCTTGTAATGGGCAAATGAACTTCCAGTATAGGCAAGTGTGAGGTCATGTGTTGGTAGGAAGCATAAGGAGGCCAAATACTCCTGGCAAACTAAGTGTCTACATGGGGTAGAGAAACAGAGGGATCTGGGGGTACAGATACATAAACCACCAAAAGGAGCAACACAGGTTAAGGCGGCCATAAATAAAACAAAGCACAGGGTTTATTTCTCAAGGGATAGAATTGAAAATGAAAGAAGTTCTGTTAAACTTGTATAGAACCCTGGTTAGAGAACAGAGGATTGCGAACAGTCCTGCTCTCCATATTATAAGGATATAGAGGCACTGGAGAAAGTGCAGAAATGCTTTAATAGAACGATAACAAACCCAGGAGGTTATACCCATCAGGAAAGATTGAACAGGCTGGGGGCTCTTTTCTCTAGAAAAAAGACTGAGGGGTGACCCGATAGAGGTCTTGAAAGATTAAAGTGTTTGATAGAGTGGACAGAGAAGAGGATTCCACTTGTGGGCGAGACTAGAACGAGGGGCCATAAATACAAAGTCATAACTAATGAATCCAATCAGGAATTCAGGAGAAACATCGTCACCCAGAGAGTGGTGAGAATGTGGAAATTGCTACCACGGAGTGATTGAGGCAAATAGCACAGATGCATTTAAGGGGAAGCTAGATAAACACAAGGGAGAAAGGAATAGAAGGATATGTTAATAGGTTAGATGTAGAGGGGTGAGGATGCTCGTGTGGTGCATAAACCAGTTATGCAGAATGGCCTGTTTCTGTTGTAAATACTTGCAATGGTCGGCTTCCTCTTACCAAGGAACGGTCATCTCCAAAGAAGCGGAACGCATCCAGGTCAAAGTGGAGCTTGTCCAGCTCACGCTCGTCTCTTGGCAACACGAAGGTTGAGAAGGAGTCCTCAGCTTTGCTGTCCAGGAGGCAATTGGAGAAATAATTTTTAAAAGAAGGGACATGGAGTGAATCAAGTGAAGCCATTGAGACGGGACCAGCTGGAGAAAACAGACCTCTCCTTACCCATTGTAGTCAATGATGCTGTATCTTGGGGTGGAGTCCTTGTCTGGGCTCAATGTAGCGACACAGCAGTCAATGTCGAGCTTCAGGGGCATGTGGTTGGTCATTGAAACAGAGGCCTCAATGTGAATGAGGTTGCCCAGGTAGTAGACAGTCGAGGTACGCTCTGTGAGCCAGTCAACTGAAGTACAAGAGGGACAAGGGTTGGAGACAGTGGGTGCAACTCCCATTGGGTGACTACAGGAAATCACTCCCCATCCACCCATCACATACCAGTCATTAGGTGCAGAGAGAATGACAGAAGCCCCTCTCCAGACTTGGTGGAGCTGAACAGGATCCAGGTGGGCTTGATCGGTTTACTGCTCACATTGCCCTTCCTGGAAAGACAATGGAGCCATTTTAGGACAAGGTCAGAGAACTGCACCAGTTGTAGACATTATTCGCGACAGTGTAAAGAATCTCACCTAAAATAGTGGCACTCAATGGGAACGACAGCTCCATTAGTTCTCACAATGACAGATCCATGGGCCTTGGGGGTGTGGTTCAGGTGGGTGGCGTAGACCAGGAAATCTCCAGACATCTGAAAGACATGAGGTTCAGAAATAGACAACATTCTACTCAGGTGGTTGGAAGTTGTGCAGCCTCAGCAGCTAATGCAAGGAGGGGGATTGCAAGCACAAGACAATTAAACAGAGTAAAAGACTCAATGAAAGGACAGCTTCACTTCAATAAAGGAGCCATAGGTTGCTAATAATTTGGATAAATGAATAAAACCAGATTTAAACCTCATTTAATCCAGACTCCCCTGTATTCTGATACAGGGAGAGTGGGAAATACAACTGAATATTTTAAATAACTGAACCATTAAACTGAATCCCCAGTGACCTGAAAATCCACAAGACAGGATGTATGGAAGGAAAAGTTTGGAAGAACCAAGTGAAGGCTCGAGGCCAATAGAGCTGAGATCTCAAGGTTGGAGAGACTCAGGAAGACCAGTTAAAGCAAAGGACAATGCAGAATTCAACACAACTCTGAGGATTTAAAAACAGGAGACATGAATCTCGTGATCACCAATGACATTTCACCAAGGGTAGGAATAAAGAGTTGGGTCTAATCCATACACCAAGCTTAGAGCAAGAGTTGAGGAATCACATTACCTTCAATCTGCTGCCACATTCATGGAGCCCATAGTCAAAGAGGACGGTGTGGCTCTGAGAGTAGATCCCGGTTGGCCGACAACCTGCCGTCCCGAGTCAGGTCAGCAGCTTTAAATCAGGTGCTTGGTTCCAAATAAATCCATCGGTACCCTGACCAGCAGGTCGTGCTCTCCACACTGCACCATCACAGTCTGCAGTGGAGACACACTGCGCCCCTCAGACACACTGAAACCAGAGCCAAAGGGAGACCCAGGAGGAGGGACTCTGAGGCCCAGGGGTGGCTTTTACTCTTCTCCATGGAAACCTCTGGCCCCCAAACTGTTGCCAAATATCAGAGGAACAAACAGCGCCAACTAACACCAGCACTGGGAGCAAACCCCTCACTACAAAATCCCCCATGATACTAAACAACTCAACTATCCCTTCACTCACCAGCCAGCACCTTTTATACACACAACCTGACCACTAATAAACACCCCTTGCCTGACCTGGGACGGAGCTGCCTAGGTGAAGTCCAGAATTAATTATCCAATTTTGACCATCGTTAAGACCTGGTCCTCTTTTAAAAAAGAGAAAAAAAAAATCTGTAAATTAATAGAAATTAAAATTATATTGGCCAGGGAGATGATGCACTCCAGTCCCCGTGCCACCCACCAGTGAGAGGGTGAGGAGAGGAGAGAGGTGCTGTTGAAGAGAGAGGGATAGAGAGAGTGTGTAGTGTCTGAGAGGAGGTGGTGCCCGAGCCGGCTACAGAGGTGCCTGGAGAGAGAGGAGAGGAGAAGGGAAAAGAAAAAAGGCCATCAACACCAGAGGAGAGGCCTTTCCATCACTGCCTCCCCAATTGGCCTCCATTTTAGGAGAGGGAGAGAGGGGAGAACACATCTCAAGAACCAACATCAACTGTTTGGAAGGAGGGAAGGAAGAAACATCTACAGGTACAGGTGGGTGTTATTTCTGGTGCACTCTCCCAGAGACTTTGTATTGTAGGTGGGGGGAGAAAAGGCGGCGGCCGGAACATCAAGGGGTGTGTGTGTGGGGCTCTTGTAAAAAAAACTAGGCCACACACACTCACACACACCCCGAGTGCGGTCCCAGGCGAGGACAGACGGAGGCAGAGGCTGAGGCTGCGAGGGACTCAGCTCAACTCGGTGCTGCGTGAACGGGTGAGCGCCGTTTGCTGAGAAGAGGAGGGGAAAGGAGAGGTCTCTTTTCTCTGTGCCTAGAAGGAGAAGGAGCCACGAAGGACAGAGTGGAGACCTTTCCACCTCCACCACGCCTGCAGCTACAGCTACAACCACGACTGCTGCTGAGGTGAGAGAGGAGAGGAGAGGAGAGAGAGGAGACCAGCAACAACAGAGGGAAGCCTTTCCATCACTGCCTCCCCAACTGGTCTCCATTTCGAGAGAGGGAGAGAGGGGAGAACAAGACCAACATCTGCTTGGAAGGAGGGAGAGCGAGCCATCGAGAAGGAAAACAACATCGAGAGGTGGGTGTTAAAAAGGGCACTCTCCAAAAGACTTTGTATTTGAGGTGGGGGGAGGAAAGAAGAAGGAGAAGACCGGGATAGCAAGGGGAGTGTGTGTGGCTCTTGCTAACAACTCGGCCACACACACCATCAACAAGCACCCCTTGCCTATTGCTTCACATTTTAGAACATTGTTAAGACCTGGTTGTGGACTGAGCCTGGGCATCTCCAGCTTTATTTTTTTCCCCAGGTGAAGACATCTTCTCCCCCCACCAGAAGATCAGCAGGGACTTTATTTAACATCGGAGAGTGCCCCTCCCCCGGAAGCACCCACCCACCCACTATCCTGAGTGGCGAGCAGGCCCGTGCGGCCTTCCCCCTTCCCACCCCCCCTCTCTCTCTCTCTCTCTCTGCCTCTCTCTAACGAGGCACCTCAAACCTTATTTATTACCCAATTGAGCAGAGGGGAGAAGGCCACTCCCAATTCCAATCATAAAAGGGAGAGGTGTGCCTTCTTTTTCTCAAAACAACCCCCTCTGCTCGGGGGAAAAGACAAAAAAGCCCAAGGCCACTTAAACATCACCCGGCCTGTGACTTGGGGTGGGTGTAGCCCTTTATACCACCTCAGTATGGCGAGCACATCTTCGCCGGCGGCGGGGCAAGCAAGGTCGTACGCGGGTGTGGCAGCCACGGCCACAGCTGGTCCCGCTGCTTCTGCTGCCCCGTCGCCTTTCAGGCTATTGACAAAAAAGCTGGGGGTGAAGAGCTACACTCACCCCAACATGACCATAGAGGCTTGCGTCAAAGCCATGGCTGGGGTAGTCGGCCCCTCAGCCATCGTTGCGGCCTCTAAAATGTACGGTAAGGCTGTGTTCTTCCTGCGGTCGGAGCGGGCGGTGTCCCTGGCCGTCACCGAGGGGCTCACCGTGGGCGGGACCTTCCTGCCGGTGGATCCGCTCGAGGCCACCGAGCAGCGACTCATACTATCGAATGTCCCGCCCTTTGTTCCGGTTGAGCTCCTCCTCCCCCACCTACGTCAACTGGGGGAGGTGAGGTCGGGGATTAATCCGATCCCGCTCGGCTGCAGGGAGGCCAGCCTCCGGCACGTCTTCTCCTTCCGGCGCCAGCTGTTTATCCAGCTGGCACGGGAGGAAGACACGGAAGGCGCATTTAGCATAACACACGAGGGGACTGCCTACCGCGTCTTCTGGACGTCGGACGGTGTGCGGTGCCACGCCTGTAAGGAGGTGGGGCACATAAGAAAGAACTGCCCCGCCTCCAAGGCCGCCAAAGCATCTGAGGCGGCCAAGGCTGGCGCCGCCGCCGCCGCTCCTCCCCCTGTTTCTGTCCGCGCGTCTGCGACACCCGATGCGCGGTCGACGCCGGAGGTCAACGCCGTCGCGGCCTCCGGCGAAGGGGAGGGGGAGCGTCCGAGTGGAAGGAAGGCGCGGAGGAAAAGCAAACACCTTCAGGCGGGTCCCCTTCACATATATGATGACTTACCCGAGCTTACGCCCCTACACCTTGTGCGGGTGGCGGCGGAGTTCGAGAATGCGAGGGACCTTGTGCCCGGGCCTGTGGCCGCATCCGCCAAGGCGGCAAAATCGAGACCTGCGGCCGTGACCGGGCCCGGGACCCCCGAGCAGACCGATCGACAGGGGGGAGCGGAGGTGGAGGCCTCGGTATGCATGGAGGTCTCCCAACCTTCGTGTCCCTCCTCTTCGAAAAGGAGGCGCGACATCCTGGATGAGGGGGAGGACCGCGAGGAACGGGGTCCCCCCTCGCAAGGGGAGTCGTTGCCCGCCGCGGGTGCTGCGCCCCCCCCCACCGACACCATCACCGACGTCCGGCAGGGGTCGCCTGTCCCCCGGGAGGGCATGACAGATGAGTCTGTCCAGCCTGTGCCTCCCGGGGATGGGGGAGAGGCCCTGCTCATGGGGGGGGCCGCGGAACTACCCGCGGTGGGGAGTTACGCTGATCCGTTGTTTCTCGCCAGGTCGGGCATCCTGGGGACCGGAGCGGGCGAGGCCGATGAGGCAGAGCCCGCCGTGTACGGTCAGGACCACTCCCAGGCACTGCTCGACCTGGTTGAGCAATATAACCAGGGTACCTGGTCCGCTGGGTCGGAGGATGGTGGCGGTGAAGGGGAAGGCCCCCTGACTCCGTCTGCGACGCTGGCGCCGGGGTTGTTGAGGGAACTGGCACTAATGTGCTCCCCGGTTTCCCTGTGCACCCTGGTGCCGGGGGCGGAGGGGGGCCCCGAGCCGCCGCCGCTTCCTGACCCGGCGCCTCTGGAGGAGCCCAGGGAGGACTCCTCTGCTGCCGATCCTGGGGGTGGGATCGGGGCAGAGGTAGGGCTGGCCGATGGCGACCCCCCGGAGGAGGACGGGGACCCGGCGGAGGACACTGAGGATGATATGGAATCCGTCGCCAGTGAGGCGGCGGATGCCCTCGTGCCCTCCTCCGGGTCCCCCCTCATCCCCGTTGTGGAACTCCGGGACTTTGTGGCCATGGGCCAGGGTCGCCAGGATATAATCCGGCTGGCTATCGATAAATGGTCGGATCTGGCGCTGCTCGTTTGCTCCGTCCGCGCCGCAGTCAAAACCATGGGCGCGGACGGGGGCGTGGGCCTGGCCGAGCGGCGTCGGATCCAGAATTTCCTCGCTGGGCTTGGAAGGGAGTGGCGGTCGACTAGCGGCCGCGCTCCCTCCTCCCGTTAGAGTAAGGTAGAGGTTGCACTATGCTCTTGTCATGAAGATAACCATAGCCAGCCTCAACATCAACGGCAGCAGAGAGGCACGCCGTAGATTTAATAACTTCTCGTCCCTTCGGGAAGGGAGGCATGCGGTGTGCTTCCTGCAGGAAACTCACACCGTTCCGGGAGACGAGGCCACGTGGCTCCTGGAGTGGCGAGGAGGGGTCAGCATGAGTCACCTCTCCAACGTTTCCGGTGGGGTGGCTATCTTGCTGGCCCCGCATTTTCAGCCGGAGATCTTGGGGGTCAAGGAGCATGTGCCGGGCCGCTTGCTCCAGGTCACTGTTCGTCTGGGGGGCGTGCCGCTCCATTTAGTGAACGTGTACGCCCCCCAGCCCGGTGCGCAGCAAGTGCGCTTCTTCGATGAAGTGTCCGCTCTTCTGGGCACCGTCGACGTCGGCGAGTGCATCATCCTCGGGGGGGATTTTAATTGTACCCTCGAGGCGAGGGACCGTTCGGGCCCTCCGCGAAGCCTGACGGCGACGGTGAAGTTGAGGGACCTGGTCGGGTCCTTCGACTTGGTGGACGTCTGGCGAAATCTCCATCCCGACTCCAGCGCCTTCACTTGGGTGGGGTCTGGAGGAGGAAGGTCCAGAATCGACCGCCTTTATATTTCCCGGGCGTACGTCTCCTGTGTTCCGGCGGCTTCCATGCGGCCGGTGCCGTGCACGGACCACCACCTGGTGTGGGCGGAGCTCGCTCCGTTGCAGGCGCCGGGGGGGTCCGCGTACTGGCATTTTAACAACCTGCTGCTGGAGGACGAGCGGTTCCGGGATTCGTTTCGCCGGTTCTGGGCCGACTGGAGAAGGAAGCAGGGGGGCTTCCCCTCCTTGAGGCTATGGTGGGACGTGGGCTAGGCTCACGTCCGTCTCTTCTGTCAGGAGTACGCGAAGGGGTCGACCAAGAGGCGGGAGGCCCGGGTCGGGCGATTGGAGAAAGAAGTGCTCGACCTGGAGTCCCGTCTCGGTCAGGTCGTCGAAGACCCGGCCCTGCGGAAGGTGTACGAAGAGAAGAAGGGCGCGCTGAAGGACCTGCAGCTGGTCGGGTCCCGAGGCGCGTACGTGAGGTCGCGGATCCAGTTCCTGCGGGACCTGGACCGCGGCTCCCCCTTCTTCTACTCGCTGGAAAAAAGACGAGGGGTCCGTAAGCAGCTCTTGGGGCTGCTGGCCGACGACGGATCTCTGGTCTCGGATCCGGAGGGGATCAGCGCGGGGACCCGGGCCTATTACGGGGCTCTGTTCTCTCCGGATCCGTCCAGCGAGGATGCGCGCAGAGTTTTGTGGGAGGACCTGCCGAAGGTCGGCCCGGAGGGCGCCGAAGAATTGGACGCTCCGCTAAGTTTGGCGGAGCTGACCGGCGCCCTGCGCCAGCTCTCGAGGGGAAAGTCCCCGGGGCTGGACGGGCTGACCGTGGAGTTCCACAGGGCGTTCTGGGACGTCTTGGGGGGCGACTACGCGCGGGTCCTGGGGGAAAGTCTGGCGACCGGGGAGATGCCCCTCTCTTGGCGCAGGGCGGTTATCGTCCTGCTGCCCAAGAGGGGTGATCTCCACCTTTTAAAAAACTGGCGCCCGGTCTCCCTCCTCAGCACGGACTATAAAATTTTTGCCAGGGCCATGTCTGCCCGCCTCGGCACCGTGCTGGCCGACATGATCCACCCCGACCAGTCCTACACGGTCCCGGGCCGGACAATCCACGACAACATCCATCTGGTCCGGGACCTGGTCCACCTTTCCCAGAGGACTGGTCTGTCGGTCGCCTTCCTTTCCCTGGATCAGGAGAAGGCGTTCGACAGGGTGGATCACGAGTATCTCTTCGGGACTCTGCGCGCATTCGGGTTCGGGACGCATTTCGTCGCCCGGATCCGACTTCTGTACGCCGCCGCGGAGTGTCTGATTAAAGTTAACGGGTCTTTGACGGCGCCCCTTCGCTTCGGGAGGGGGGTGCGTCAGGGATGCCCCATGTCCGGTCAGTTATATGCCGTTTGCGTGGAGCCTTTCCTGCGCCTCTTGCGGAAGAGGTTGACGGGACTGGCTCTGCAAGGGCCGGGCGTGGAGGTCGTCCTCTCGGCTTACGCCGATGACGTGCTCCTCATGGTCACGGATCCCGTCGACCTGCGGAGGATGCGAGAATGCCAGCAGATTTACTCGGACGCATCCTCCGCCAGGATCAACTGGGAGAAATGTTCTGGACTCCTGGTGGGCCAGTGGCGGTGGACTCCCTGCCGGAGGAGTTCAGGCCCTTCGCCTGGAGCACAACACACCTCCTCTACTTGGGAGTCTACCTCGGCCCTGCCGAGGACACCTGGCCGGCGAACTGGCAAGAGCTGGAGGCCAAGGTCACCGCTCGCCTAGGACGCTGGACGGGGTTGCTCCGAGTGTTGTCCTACAGGGGTCGAGCGCTGGTCATAAACCAGCTGGTGGCCGCCATGTTGTGGTACCGGTTGGTCACTTTGATCCCTCCCCCTGCGTTTGTCGCCAAGATACAGAAGATGCTCATCGACTTCTTCTGGGACAAAAGGAAGCACTGGGTCTCTGCTGCGGTTCTGTGTCTCCCGCTTAGGGAGGGCGGTCAGGCGCTGGTGTGCCTTCGCACCCAGGCGGCGACTTTCCGTCTTCAGACGCTGCAGAGGTACCTTTACGTCGAGAATCCTCCCAGATGGTGTGCGCTGGCGACGTATTTCTTCCGCCAGATGCACGGCCTCAACTACGACACGCAGCTCCTGTTTGTGGAATTGGGCCGCACGCGAGCCTACCTGTGGGAGCTGCCTGTCTTTTACCAGGAACTGCTATGGGTCTGGAACCAGGTCGCCTCCAGGCGGAGTTCTCCCCCGTCAGGAGTGGCGGCTCTCCTTCGGGAGCCGCTGTTCAGGAATCCGCACCTCCACGTCCGACAGATCGGCTGGCTGGCGGAGGGCAGGGCTGTGCCAGGCAAGGTGACCAGAGTCAGGGACCTGCTCGATGGCGGAGGAGCGGGCTGGATGGCGCCGGAGGAGTTGGCGCGGCGCCTCTCCTGGGTAGACGTCTGGCGCGCGGCCAAAGCCATCGAGTTGCTGAAAGTGGCACTGGGCCCGGACTCCACTAGGTGTATCGAGGAGGCTCAAGCACGTGGGGCGATCCCGTCCGAACTGACCTCCGTTCGGACGGAATTCCTCATCGGCGCACGGCCCGGAAACCCCTCTCGGGAACCGGCGCCTCACAACTTGAGCCGTCTCGGGGAAATGCCCTCCGTGCCCTTCAGTTCTGCACAGAGGGGTTTCCTGTACGGGCTGCTCCTGCACACTTTCCACTTTGTCATCTTCGCCTGCCGTCCGGACACGCCTTGGCGTGCCATCTTGCCGTCCGGCGGAGGCGAAGGTCCCCAATGGAGGGCTCTCTATGCGGGAGTACTCCCCTTTTCTATTGGGGACATGGCCTGGAGGGTGTTGCACGGAGCAGTCCCGTGCAATCGGTTTTTAAGTAGGTTCACGGACTCCCAGGCCGCCTGTCATTTTTGCGGCCTCGAGGAGTCCGTGTTCCACGTTTATGTGGAATGTGAGAGGTTGCAGCCCCTCTTTGAATATTTGAAGGGGCTGCTCCTCGCTTTTTGGTTGCACTTCAGTCCCACGCTCCTGATCTACGGTCACCCGGTGCGGAGGGGAGAAAGCAGGTCGGAGGACCTCCTCGTAGGACTGCTCCTGGGCCTGGCCAAAGTGGCCATTAACAGGTCCAGGCAGCGGGCGGTCGAGGGGGTCGTTCGGCCCAATTGCCTACCTCTCTTCCGCGGCTATGTTCGCGCCCAGGTGGCCCTGGAGATGGAGCATGCGGTGTCCGCCGGCACACTTGAAGCCTTCCGAGACCGGTGGGCGCCGCAGGGACTGGAGTGCATCGTTTCCCCGGGAAATGTTATTTTAATTTAATGCACTCCAAGTTGTCCGCTTCGCAGAAGGCCCAAGGTGGAAGACCCGGAGGAGAGTGGCCTGGGCGGGAGGCCCAGCACGGAGACCCCCAGGCGTGGGGCCCAGGGCGGGGCGGCTGGTCGGCAGAGGTGGAGTCAGGAGATGCGGTTGCTTCACCCCGGGTGCTCGCGGGGAATGCCGGTGCGGAGGGTCCGGTGAAGAAGGCCCAAGGTGGAAGACCCAGAGGAGAGTGGCCTGGGCGGGAGGCCCAGCACGGAGAACCCCAGGCGGGGGGCCCAGGGCGGGGCGGCTGGTCGGCAGAGGTGGAGTCGGGAGATGCGGTTGATTCACCCCGGCTGCTCGCGGGGAATGCCGGTGCGGAGGGTCCGGTGCAGAAGGCCTAAGGTGGAAGACCCAGAGGAGAGTGGCCTGGGCGGGAGGCCCAGCACGGAGAACCCCAGGCGGGGGGCCCAGGGCGGGGCGGCTGGTCGGCAGAGGTGGAGTCGGGAGATGCGGTTGATTCACCCCGGCTGCTCGCGGGGAATGCCGGTGTGGAGGGTCCAGTGCAGAAGGCCCAAGGTGGAAGACCCGGAGGAGAGTGGCCTGGGCGGGAGGCCCAGCACGGAGAACAATTGAGTGGATGGTCGGGTGGGCGGTGCCAGTGGGACTGGCGTGGAACAGGTTTCTTGGGTTATTGGAGTGGATGTTATATGTGGCATTTAGTTGGATTGTGATGGTGCTTTGTGTTTGTACACTGTGGTGTTGAAATGGGTTGTTTTATGTGGAGTTAAGTGAGATGTATTATTTTAATATAAAAAAAAAGTGTGGTACTGTTTGGGGGTATTTGTACTGTATTTTGATGGATGAATGTAATGGTTTTACTGTGTAATTTGTATTATTGGTTTGAATAAAAGATTCACAACCTGACCACTAATAAACACCCCTTGCCTGACCTGGGACGGAGCGGCCTAGGTGAAGTCCAGAATTAATTATCCAATTTTGAACATCGTTAAGACCTGGTCCCTAAAAAGAGAAAAAAAAATCTAAATTAATAGAAATTAAAATTATTAAAATGATATTGGCCAGGGAGATGATGCACTCCAGTCCCTGTGCCACCCACCAGTGAGAGGGTGAGGAGAGGAGAGAGGTGCTGCTGAAGAGAGAGGGATAGAGAGAGTGTGTAGTGTGTCTGAGAGGAGGTGGTGCCTGAGCCTGCTACAGAGGTGCCTGGAGAGAGGAGAGGAGAGGAGAGAAGGGAAAAAGAAAAGAGGCCATCAACACCAGAGGAGAGGCCTTTCCATCACTGCCTCCCCAATTGGCCTCCATTTTAGGAGAGGGAGAGAGGGGAGAATACATCTCAAGAACCAACATCAACTGTTTGGAAGGAGGGAAGGAAGAAACATCATCTACAGGTGGGTGTTATTTCTGGTGCACTCTCCCAGAGACTTTGTATTGTAGGTGGGGGGAGAAAAGAAGGCGGCCGGAACATCAAGGGGTGTGTGTGTGGCTCTTGTAAAAAAAAACTAGGCCACACACAACTAATAAACACCCCTTCCCATTGCCTGACCTGGGACAGCTGGAGCTGCCTAGGTGAAGTCCCCAATTTAATTACATCTTATTGGACATCATTAAGACCTGGTGCAGGATTGAGCCTGGTCATCTCCAGCTTCCCAGGTGAAGACATCTTCTCCCCCCACCAGAAGACCACCAGCAAAGACTTTATTTTACATCGGAGAGTGCACCCCCTGCCAACACCCACCCACCCACCATCCTGAGTGGCGACCCTGCCCTTGCGGCTTCCCTCCTTCCCACCCCCTCTCTCTCTCTCTTGTCTCTCTCTCTAAGAGGCACCTCAATCTATTTTAATTAAGTACCTATTGAGCAGAGGGGAGAAGGCCCCTCTCCCAATTAATTCATATAAAGGGAGAGGTGTGCCTTCAATTTAAGAGCTCCCTCTGCTCAGGGGAAAACAGAAACAAAAAACCGAGGCCATTAACACCTTCAGGCCTGTGACTTGGGGTGAGTGTAGCCCTTAAAGATCAACCCATCATGGCGACCACATCTTCGCCGGTGGCGGGGGCAGCGAGGACATACGTAAGCGTGGCAGCCGCGGCCACGGCCACGAGTCCTCCTGTTACCCCGTCACCTTTTACCCTCCTTACGAGGAAGAATGGGGTCAAGAGCTACACTCACCCCAACATGACAATAGAGGCGTGCGTAAAAGCCATGGCTGGGGTTGTCGGCCCTTCAGCCATCGTCGCCGCCTCTAAAATGTACGGCAAGGCTGTGTTCTTCCTGGGGTCGGAGCGGGCGGTGTCCCTGGCCATCGAGAAGGGGCTCACCGTGGGCGGGACCTTCCTGCCGGTGGACCCCCTTGAGGCCACCGCGCAAAGGATTGTGGTTTCCAACGTCCCGCCCTTTGTTCCGGGTGAGCTCCTCCTCCCCCACCTACGTCAACTGGGGGAGGTGAGGTCGGGGATCACACCCATCCTGCTCGGCTTCCGGGAAGCCAGCCTTCGGCACGTCTTCTCCTTCCGGCGCCAGCTTTTCGTCCGGCTGGCGCGGGAGGAGGACGCGGATGGCGCGTTCACGGTGCTCCACGGGGGGACCGCCCACCGCGTCTTCTGGACCTCGGACGGCGTGCGGTGCTACGCCTGTAAGGAGGTGGGGCACGTCCGCAAAAACTGCCCCGCCTCCAAGGCCGCCACGACACCTGGCGCGGCCAGGGTTGGCGCCGCCACCCCCCCCCTCCCCGATACTGTCCGCGCATCGACGGCGACGGATGCGCGGTCGAAATCGGAGGCCAACACCATCACGGCCTCCGGCGGCGGGGAGGGAGAGCGTCCGAGGGGAAGGAAGGTGCTTAGAAAGACTAAACACCTAAGGGCGGATCCCCTCGTGGAGGAAACAACCGATTTGCCCGAACTCACGCCCGCGCTCATCGCGGAGTTGACCGGGACGCGTGAGACTGGGGGGGGTCCTCGTGCCCGGGCCCGTGACCGTGACCGCAACTGCCAAGGCAGCTAAATCAAGACCTGCGGCCGGGCTCGGGCCCGAGGGGCCCAAGAAACCCAGTCATCGGAAGGGGGCAGAGAGGGAGGCCCCAGCAGACATGGAGGCCTCCCCCTCTCCGGGCCCCAACATGTTAAAAAGGAAGCTCCACCCCCAGGAGGAGGACTGCGAGGAGGAAGGTCCCTCCGCAGAAGGGGAGTCGTTGCCCGCCGCGGGTGCTGCGCCCCACCCCACCACCGTCATCGTCGCGCGCGAGCGGCAAGGACCCCTGTCCCTCGGGAGGGTGAGACAGCCGAGTCTGTCCGATCTGTGCCTCCCGGGGATGGGGAAGAGACCCTGCCCGTGGGGGGGGGGGGGGGGCGCGGAACAACCCGCGGATATCAATAATAAAAAACCTGAACCGTTGCTCCTCGCCGGGTCGGGCGTCCTGGGGACTGGGGCGGGCGAGGCCAAAGAGGCTGAAGCCGAGCCCGCCTTTTACAATCCAGATATCTCCCAGGGACTGCTCGACCTGGTGGAGGAGTATAACAATCCCCAGTCCGCTGGGTCGGAGGTTGGTGGCGGGGAGACAGAAAGCCCCCTGACTCCGTCTCTGATGTTGGCACCGGACGTACTGGAGGAATGAGATTATTTTCTCCCCGGTTTCTCCGGTCGCTCCGGCGCCTGAGGCTGGGGGGGGGGGGGGGGGGGCCCGAACCGCCGCCGCCTCCCGGCCCGGCGCCCCTGAAGGAGCCCAGGGTGGACTCCTCTGCCACCGATCCTGGGGGGTGGGATCGTGACGGAGGCGGGATCGTGACGGAGGCGGGGCCGGCCGGTGCGGCCGAGCCGTTCGCTGCACCCCGTGCGACGGACGGGTCGGCCGCCGGTGACGACCTCCCGGAGGAGGACGGGGACTCGGTGGTGGGCATCGAGGACGATTTGGAGTCCATCGGCAGCGAGGTGATGGACGCCCTCGTGCCCTTCACCGACTCTCCCCTCATCCCCGTAGGGGAACTCCGGGATTTTATGGCCATGAGCCAGGGTCGTCACAAGAAGATCCGGCTGGCCCTCGACAAGTGGTCGGAGCTGGCGCTGCTCGTCGTTACCGTCCGCGCCGCCGTTAAAATCATGGGCGCGGACAAGGACGTTGGCCGGCTCGAGCTGCGTCGGCTCAAGAGTTTCCACACTGGGCTGCTGAGGGAGTGGCGGTCGTCAGTGACCGCGCTCCCTCCCCTCCGTTAGGTAGAGGTTGCACTATGCTTCTGAGATGAAGATAACCATAGCCAGCCTCAACATCAACGGCAGCAGGGAGGCGCGCCGTAGATTCAATAACTTCTCGGTCCTTCGGGACGGGAAATATGCGGTGTGCTTCCTGCAAGAAACCCACACCGTTCCGGGAGACGAGGCCACGTGGCTCCTGGAGTGGCAAGGAGGGGTCAGCATGAGTCACCTCTCCAACAATTCCTGCGGGGTGGCTGTCTTGCTGGCCCCGCATTTTCAGCCGGAGATCTTGAGGGTCAAGGAGCACGTGCCGGGCCGCTTGCTCCAGGTCACTGTTCGCCTGGGAGGCGTGCCGCTCCATTTAGTGAACGTGTACGCCCCCCGGACCGGTGCGCAGCAAGTGCGCTTCTTCGGCTCCATCGACGTGGGCGAGTGAGTCATCCTCGGGGGGGGATTTCAATTGTACCCTCGAGGCACGGGACCGTTTGGGTCCCCCGCGAAGCCCGGCGGCGATGGAGAAGTTGCAGGACCTGGTCGGGTCCTTCGACTTGCTGGACGTCTGGCGAAATCTCCATCCCGACTCCAGCGCCTTCACGAGCGTGAGGTCTGGAGGAGGAAGGTCCAGAATCGACCGCCTTTACATTTCCCGGGCGTACGTCTCCTGCGTTCCGGCGGCTTCCATGCGGCCGGTGCCGTGCACGGACCACCACCTGGTGTGGGCAGAGCTCGCTCCGTTGCAGGCGCCGGGGGGGGGGGTCCGCGTACTGGCATTTTAACAACCTGCTGCTGGAGGACGCGCGGTTCCGGGATTCGTTTCGCCGGTTCGGGGCCGACTGGAGAAGGAAGCGGGGAGGCTTCCCCTCCTTGAGGCTATGGTGGGACGTGGGCAAGGCTCACGTCCGCGACTTCTGTCAGGAGTACGCGAAGGGGTCGACCAAGAGGCGGGAGGCCCGGGTCGGGCGATTGGAGAAAGAAGTGCTCGACCTGGAGTCCCGTCTCGGTCAAGTCGTCGAAGACCTGGCCCTGCGGAAGGTGTACGAAGAGAAGAAGGGCGCGCTGAAGGACCTGCAGCTGGTTGGGTCCCGAGGCGCGTACGTGAGGTCGCGGATCCAGTTCCTGCGGGACCTGGACCGCGGCTCCCCCTTCTTCTACTCGCTGGAAAAAAGACGGGGGGTCCGTAAGCAGCTCTTGGGGCTGCTGGCCGACGACGGATCTCTGGTCTCGGATCCGGAGGGCATCAGCGCGGAGGCCCGGGCCTATTACGGGGCTCTGTTCTCTCCGGATCTGTCCAGCGAGGATGCGCGCAGAGTTTTGTGGGAGGACCTGCCGAAGGTCGGCCCGGAGGGCGCCGAGAATTTAGAAGCTCCGCTAAGCCTGGCGGAGCTGACTGGCGCCCTGCGCCAGCTCTCGAGGGACAAGTCCCCGGGGCTGGACGGGCTGACCGTGGAGTTCCACAGGGCGTTCTGGGACGTCTTGGGGGACGACTACGCGTCGGTCCTGGGGAAAAGTCTGGCGACCGGGGAGATGCCCCTCTCTTGGCGCAGGGCGGTCATCGTCCTACTGCCAAAGAAGGGCGATAGCCGCCTTAAGAACTGCCGCCCGGTCTCCCTCCTCAGCACGGACTACAAAATTTTCGCCAGGGCTATGTCTGCTCGCCTTGGCACCGTGCTGGCCCACATGATCCACCCCGACCAGTCCTACACGGTCCCGGGCCGGTCAATCCACGACAACATCCACTTGGTCCGGGACCTGGTCCACCATTCCCAGAGGGCTGGTCTGTCGGTCACCTTCCTTTCCCTGGATCAGGAGAAGGCGTTCGACAGGGTGGATCACGAGTATCTTTTCGGGACTCTGCGCGCATTCGGGTTCGGGACGCATTTCGTCCCCCGGATCAGACTTCTGTACGCCGCCGCGGAGTGTCTGATTAAAGTTAACGGGTCTTTGACGGCGCCCCTTCACTTCGGGAGGGGGGTGCATCAGGGATGCCCTATGTCCGGTCAGTTATACGCCGTTTGCGTGGAGCCTTTCCTGCGCCTCTTGCGGAAGAGGTTGATGGGACTGGCTCTGCGAGGGCCGGGCGTGGAGGTGGTCCTCTCGGCTTACGCCGATGACGTGCTCCTCGCGGTCACGGATCCCGTCGACTTGCGGAGGATGCGAGAATGCCAGCAGATTTACTCGGACGCATCCTCCGCCAAGATCAACTGGGAGAAATGTTCTGGACTCCTGGTGGGCCCATGGCAGGTGGACTCCCTGCCGGAGGAGTTCAGGCCCTTCGCTTGGAGCACAACGCACCTCCTCTACCTGGGAGTCTACCTCAGCCCGGCAGAGGACGCCTGGCCGGCGAACTGGCGGCCAAAGTCACCGCTCACCTGGGACACTGGACAGGACTGCTCCGAGTGTTGTCCTACAGGGGTCGAGCGCTGGTCATAAACCAGCTGGTGGCCATGTTGTGGTACCGGATGGTCACTTTGATCCCTCCCCCTGCGTTTGTCGCCAAGATGCAGAAGAAGCTCGTCGACTTCTTCTGGGACAAAAGGAAGCACTGGGTCTCTGCCGCGGTTCTGAGTCTCCCGCTTAAGGAGGGCTGTCAGGCGCTGGTGTGCCTTCGCACCCAGGCAGCGACTTTCCGTCTTCGGACCCTGCAGAGATACCTGTACGTTGAGAATCCTCCTCGATGCTGTGCGATGGCGACGTATTTCTTCCGCCAGCTGCACGGCCTCAATTACGACACGCATCTCCTGTTTGTGAGAGTGGGCCGTACACGTGCCCACCTGTGGGAGCTGCCTATCTTCTACCAGGAACTGCTATGGGTCTGGACCAGCGTCGCCTCCAGGCGGAGTTCTCCCCCGTCAGGAGCGGCGGCCGTCCTTCGGGAGCCGCTGCTCAGGAATCCGCACCTCCACGACCGCGGGTTCGGCTGGCTGGCGGAGGGCAGGGCTGTGCCCGGTAAGGTGACTAGAGTCGGAGACCTGCTCGATGGCGGAGGAGCGGGCTGGATGGCGCCGGAGGAGTTGGCGAGGCGCATGTCCTGGACCAACGTCCGGTTCGCGGCCAAAGCCATCGAGTCGCTAAAAGTGGCACTGGGCCCCGACTCCACTAGGTGTATCGAGGAGGCTCAAGCACGTGGGGCGATCCCGTCCGAGCTGACCTCCGTTCGGACGGAATTCCTTATCGGCGCCCGGCCACGAAACCCCTCTCGGGAGCCGCCGCACCACCACTTGAACCTTCTCGGAGAAATGCCCTCCGTGCCCTTTCAATCCGCACGGAGGGGTTTCCTGTACGGGCTGCTCCTGCACACTCTCCACTTTGCCATCTTCATCTGCCGTCCGGACACGCCTTGGCGTGCCATCCTGCCGCCCGGCGGAGGCGAAGGTCCCCAATGGAGGGCTCTCTACGCGGGAGTCTTTCCTTGTTCCATCGGGGACTTGGCCTGGAGGGTGTTGCACGGAGCAGTCCCGTGCAATAGGGTTTTAAATAGTTTCACAGACTCCCAGGCCGCTTGCCATTTTTGCGGCCTGGAGGAGTCCGTCTTCCACATTTATATAGAATGAGAGAGGTTGCAGCCCCTCTTTCATTATTTGAAGGGGCTGCCCCTCGATTTTTGGCTGCACTTCAGCCCCACGCTCCTGATCTACGGTCACCCGGTGCGGAGGGGAGCGGGCAGGTCGGAAGACCTCCTCGTAGGACTGCTCCTGGGCCTGGCGGAAATAGCCATGAACAGGTCCAGGCGGCGGACGGTTGAGTGGGGGGGGGGGGGGGGGGGGGGGGGGGGGGAAAGAGTCGTTCGGCCCGACTCTTTTGCAGCTATGTTCGTGCCCGGGTGGCCCTGGAGATGGAGCACGCGGTGTCTGCCGGCACGCTCGAGGACTTCCGCGACCGGTGGGCAGCGCAGGGACTGGGGTACATCACCGGAAACGATATTTTAATTTGATCAGTTTCATTTGTTGTGTTTTTTTGGTTAGGTTACAGTTTAGTTCATCTCACTAAAACAGGACGACACTGGGGCAACATTCCTCTACACTGTCCCATCAAACACTCCCAGGGCAGGTACAGCGCGGGTTAGATGCAGAGTAAAGCTCCCTCTACACTGTCCCATCAAACACTCCCAGGGCAGGTACAGCGCGGGTTAGATGCAGAGTAAAGCTCCCTCTACACTGTCCCATCAAACACTCCCAGGGCACGTACAGCGCGGGTTAGATACAGAGTAAAGCTCCCTCTACACTGTCCCATCAAACACTCCCAGGGCACGTACAGCGTGGGTTAGATGCAGCGTAACTCTCCCTCTGCACATACATCACAATATATACGTTCTGCACCCCACCCGAGACCATGTGATTTCCTGGAGAGGTGATAAACTTGATAAAAACCCAGGCCAATTTTGGGGGGGGGGGGGGGGGGGGGGAGAAAAATCCAGGAAATTCCTCTCCAACGCCCCTAGGCGATCACATCTAGTCCAGGAGATCACTCTGGCCCTGAATTCCCTGCAGTACCTGCCTTCTGTAAGAGGTGATCTCCACCCCAGCCAGAAACAGGTCCAGCTCTCGCTTGAAGGAATTCAGTGAATCATCATCCACCGCACGGGACAGCAGCCTGTTCCAGAGGTCCACTATTCTCTGGGGCAAGAACCACCTCCTGACATCTAACCTAGATTTGGCCTTACACAAGTTAAAATGGTGACTCCTGGTAATCCCTAACCTATTTAATAGGAACAAACTGTCAACACAATCTAATCCCTTCATCATCCTATAAACCTCAGATCACCCCGTAGTCTGCGCTTCTGAGGTGTAAAGTCCCAACGCTTTCAAGAAATAAAAACTAGTTGCACTGGGTTTCCTTGTGTTTCCTGTACAGGAACAAGGCGATCAAAGAAGCAGAGATCAGAGAGACAGCTGTCACAGTCAGGGCCACCATCAGGACCACCTCAGACTCCACACCTAAAAAGCAATGAGAAACCAACAGTGAATGAAGGAAATACTGAGGGGGAAATGGAAACTAGCAGTCGGCCAACTCACCACCTGGAGACCTCTCCTCCATCCGTTGCTCAACCTCATTAAGGGACTCAGTTGCCAGGTCTGTCACATCAGTGTCCAGAATGACCAGGGGTCCAAGTGAGGCCTCACCCTCCCACTTCAATTCAGCATCGCTCGCTGCGATATCAAACATTCCAGTTAGAGAGGGTAAAGGGCAACCTCCAACATCTAGAGGATCAATGTCCTACCAGCTTCAGGTACAAGATCCCTCCTTCCTCTGGAATCAAATCCGAACTCCCTTGTGGCACCGCAGTTGCCCAAATGACAACAGGCACAAACGTCATTGTTGGATACTTCCAAAGGAGTCCAGCTAAACAAGAGAATCAGTTTAACAATCAGGTTGGGCATCACTTCTCCACACATCCCTGAGGGAGAGAGAGGGGGAACTTACACATTCTGCATCTTCTGGAAAGTACAAGCTTTGCTCATGGAATCGCTGCGATCCACTGCAGCAACCTTCAGGTGACAGGTGATTAAAATCTGAGGGACACATCAACACAAGCTGTTATTCAGTGACTCCCTCCCAACTTGGGAACTCAATGACCAGGTGGTGTCAGGGGACAAGTAACGGTGGATCACAAGCTGGTTATAAATCAGAACAGTGAGTGGGGGTTAAAGGTAGTTACACAGATTGGTAAATGGTGGGAAGTGGGGTTCCAGTGATCTGTGCTGGGACCACTGTTGTTCACCCATTTACACAAGACAATTTTATAGACTTGGGAATCCAAAATACAATTTCAAAATTTGCAGGTGACACCAAATTGGGAGAGGGGGGGGGGGGGGGTGGGTGGGCGGCAGATGTAGCTAGAGTCAAACGGCAACAAAAATACAGCTGGACATTAATAAACCTGCAGAATGGGCTTGTAATTGGCAAATGAACTTCCAGTATAGGCAAGTGAGGTCATGTGTTGGTAGGAAGCAGAAAGAGGCCAAATACTCCTGTGAATATAAAGTGTCTACATGGGGTAGAGAAACAGAGGGATCTGGGGGTACAGATACGGAGATCATCAAAAGAAGCAACACAGGTTAAGGTGGCCATAAATAAAATAAAGTACTGGTTTCATTTCTCAAGGGAAAGAATTGAAAAAACAGAAGTTGTGTTAAACTTGTATAGAACCCTGGTTAGATCATACAGAGTATTGCAAACAGTTCTGGTCTCCATCCAAGAAGGATACAGAGACACTGGAGAAAGGGCACAAATGCTTTAATAGAATGATAGCAAACCCAGGAGGTTATACCCATCAGGTAAGTTTGAACAGGCTGGGGGCTCTTGTCACAAAAAAAGAGGGGTGATCTGATAAGAGGTCTTGAAGATGATGAAAGGGTTTAATAGGGTAGACAGAGAAGAGGTTTCCACTTGTGGGCGAGACTAGAACGAGGGGCCATAAATACAAGGTCGTAACTAATGAATCCAATCGGGAATTCAGGAGAAACATCTTCACCCAGAGAGTGGCGAGAATGTGGAACTCACTACCACGGAGTGATTGAGGCAAATAGCACAGATGCATTTAAGTGGAAGCTAGATAAACACATGAGGGAGAAAGGAATAGAAGGATATGTTAATAGGTTAGATGTAGAGGGGGTGAGGATGCTCGTGTGGAGCATAAACCAGTTATGCAGAATGGCCTGTTTCTGCTGTAAATACTGGTCGGCTTCCTCTTACCAAGGAACGGTCATCTCCAAAGAAGCGGAACGCATCCAGGTCAAAGTGGAGCTTGTCCAGCTCACGCTCGTCTCTTGGCAACACGAATGTTGAGAAGGAGTCCTCAGCTTTGCTGTCCAGGAGGCAACTGGAGAAATAATTTTTAAAAGAAGGGACATGGAGTGAATCAAGTGAAGCCATTGAGACAGGACCAGCTGGAGAAAGCAGAGCGCTCCTTACCCATTGTAGTCAATGATGCTGTATCTCAGGGTGGGGTCCTTGTCTGGGCTCAAGGTCGCGACACAGCAGTCAATGTAGAGCTTCAGGGGCATGTGGTTGGTCATTGAAACAGAGGCCTCAATGTGAATGAGGTCACCCAGGTAGTAGACAGTCGAGGTGCGCTCTGTGAGCCAGTCATCTGAAGTACAAGAGGGACAAGGGTTGGAGACAGTGGATACAACTCCCAGTGGGTGACTACAGGAAATCACTCCCCATCCACCCATCACATACCATTCATTAGACACAGAATGACAGAAACCCCTCTCCAGACTTGGTGGAGCTGAACGGGATCCAGGTGGGCTTGATCGGGTTACTGCTCACATTGCCCTTCCTGGAAAGACAATGGAGCCATTTTAGGACAAGGTCAGAGAACTACACCAGCTGTAGACATTATTTGCGACAGTGTAAAGAATCTTACCTAAAATACTGGCACTCAATGGGAACGACAGCTCCATTAGTTCTCACAATGACAGATCCATGGGCCTTGGGGGGTGTGGTTCAGGTGGGTGGCGTAGACCAGGAAATCTCCAGACATCTGAAAGACATCAGGTTCAGAAATGGACAACATTCTACTCGGTTGGTTGGAAGTTGTGCAGCCTCAGCAGCTAATGCAAGGAGGGGGATTGCAAGCACAAGACAATTAAACAGAATAAAAGACTCAATGAAAGGACAGCTTCACTTCAATAAAGGAGCCACAGGTTGCTAATAATTTGGATAAATGAATAGAACAGCAGATTTAAGCTTCATTTAATCCATGCTCCCCTGTATTCTGATACAGGGAGAGTGGGAGATAAAACTGAATATTGTAAATAACTGAACCATTAAACTGAATCCCCAATAACCTGAAAATCCACAAGACAGGATGCATGGAAGAACCAAGTCAAGGCTCAAGGCCAATAGGGCTGTGATCACAAGGTTGGAGAGACTTGGGAAGACCAGTTAGAGCAAAGAATATATAATGCAACACAAGTCTGAGGTTTTAAAAGCAGGAGACAGGAATCTCCTCAGAATCAATGACATTTCACCAAGGGTAGGAATAAAGAGTTGGGTCCAATCCAGACACCAAGCTTAGAGCAAGAGTTGAGGAATCACATCACCTTCAATCTGCTGCCACACTCATGGAGCCCATAGTCAAAGAGGACGGTGTGGTTCTGAGAGTAGATCCCGGTTGGCCGACAACCTGCCGTCCCCAGGGTCAGGTCAGCAGCTTTAATCAGGTGCCTGGTTCCAAATAAATCCATCTGTACCCTGACCAGCAGGTTGTGCTCTCCACACTGCACCATCACAGTCTGCAGTGGAGACACACTGCGCCCCTCAGACACACTGAAACTGGAGCCAAAGGGAGACCCAGGAGGAGGGACTCTCTGAGGCCCAGGGGTGGCTTTTACTCTTCTCCATGGAAACCTCTGGCCCCAAAACTGTTGCCAAATATCAGAGGAACAAACAGCTCCAACTAACACCAGCACTGGGAGCAAACCCCTCACTACAAAATCCCCCATGATACTAAACAACTCAACTATCCCTTCACCCATCAACAAGCACCTTTTATACACACAACCTGCAGTCACCTGACATCAATGATACATTGAGCTCATTAACCGTCTACCCAATCACAGAACTCATGGATTGATTTCCAGGAGGGCCTATTTTAATTTGACCAATCGGAGTGACTCTTTTGATTGGGTGGTTGCTCTTTTGATTAAACAAATCAACTGTAAATTAATAAAGCTTGAAATAATACTTAACAACTTAAATTAAAATTGCGTTGGCCGGGTTGAAGATGCACTCCAGTCCCCGCGGCGCCCACCGGTCGTGGAAGGCCTCAATAGTGCCGGCGGACACCGCGTGCTCCATCTCCAGGGCCACCCGGGCACGTCCAACAATCTTACTAATTGGTTTGTGTCCAGGAAGGTTTCCCCACAATGACTGGGTTATTGATTGGGAGATGGTCCAATTGAACCCCTGTCGATGAGACTCTCCATTCCCTGCGGTGCCCACCGGTGGTGGGAGGCCTCGAGTGCACCGGTGGGCCCCGCACGCTCCCTCGCCAGGGACACCTGGGCACGGACAAGACCTCGGAGGAGAGACAGGGAGACAGAGCGAACCTCTCCCTCACCCCGCGGCCCGCCCCAATCCTGGCCCTGTGAATGTCCGTCTTGGCCAGGCCCCGGGTCAGAGGTCAAGCTCTTACAGAATTGTTCTTCCCTCCTGAAGAACTGGATTATCATTGGGTTATCTTGCAGCAATTGAGCCTCCCAATTCCCCCGCTCCCAGACCCTGACCCCAATTCCTGCAACCCACACCCTCCCCCAACCCCCATCCCCCATCCCTGCCTCCCACACCCGCCCCCTTGGCTGCTGACACCTCACCCTTGACCCCCACCACATGACCCCTGCCCCTGCTGTGAAGGAATACGCCATATTCAGAAAAATACACCATCCTATGAAAGAATTTTGACTTTATTAAAACATGACAAACTGGACTTGAAAATCTGGAAGCCTCAACAGTCTAAAGCTGTAAACAGCATACAGGCTTTTGAGATAAGATAAGTTGTTGACAGTGAAACAATAGCCCCATTGAAGCAGAGGGTTGGAGGTTCCTAGAAGTCTGAAGTTTTGGAAAGAGCACAATGGTATAATGTTAAGGTGTCATAAACGAACACTTCGGGAAGCAGAAACACAGAAAATTAAAGAAACATATGCCTTCATAAATATGACATCAAACGAAACAAGGAGACACGAAGTCTGTAATACAACCAATTGAAATAGCTAAGAAGACAATGGTGTACTCGGTTGAAGTGTTTTTAATTTACATTTTGTAAAAGATACAAACAGAAGACTTTGTAAATATGACATCAATAGATGCACCAAGCAATCACATTGTGTTTGTGTTGAACTTGGAACAACTAGGAGACACGAAGTCTGCTTACAATCAGCTGAGGTGATTTAAGAATTGAATAGAAGACCTTCGTAAGAATGGCATCAAATAGATACATCTGTCATAACCATTTTTTATGATAAGTTTTGAACACGTAAAGGTAGAGACACAAGTCTGCAAGCTAATAGCTGAACTGACAGTAATAGAAAGAAGTCAACAGAAATATGACTAGAGATAATTAGCTTACATCAGCAGAAAACTTCAAAGGATATACCACTGCAAAAAGGGTATAAAATATAGGACTTTCCAATAGGAAGACAGACTTCGATGGAAGGGGCAGAGCGATTCTCAGCTTCAGAGACAGGCTCTGAAAGCCTACAACTCTTTGAGGCTTGGGTAATCAAAGGTATTTGATTTTGGTGGATATCCTGGATTAAGACTAAGTAAGAACAGTAAAAATGTGACAAAGTTAAGATTTGAGAATAAGGATCTCTGAGAATAAGAATTGTAAGCTATTTGTTTTTAGAACTGTTAAAGTTGCGACTGAATCACCAACTGTTAACTGCATATTGGTTCTTTAATAAATCTATATATTTTTAGAATTGTCTCACATAATACTTCTGTATCAAACTCGCAAACTCAATCTCTGTACACTCTCTGGTGAGGAGTTGCAGAATTCTGGGGGAGTTTTCCGAACCCTCATAATATCCGGAAGGTTACAGACTAGTTAAAGTTATTAAAAGTGCTATCTGGAGGACAGTAACATCTTCAGGCCGTTCCTTTCCTTTAGGGAGAGATAGTCTGGACCTTTAGACCCAATTAAGCGTCTTTAGGATTCGGCTACCTCTAACTTTAGTTGAAGGTGAATGTCTGGGGAATACGCCTGATCCGGGGTAGCCCAAAAGGGGCTAGGACTAGTAATAATCCCTTCACTAACCCCCACTCCATGCACCCTGCCCCTCGCCCGCTATCAGCCCTAGCCTAGCCCCTCGCCCTTGCTCCCCACCCCCTCTCTGCTCCCTGCCGTTGCCAGCCGGCTATGCCCTGCCCCTGCCCCCCACCACCTGCCCGCCGCACCCTGCCCTTACTCTGTACCCCTGCCCCGGACCCCCAGCCCTGGAACCCCGGCCCCCTGCCTTACTCAGGACGGACAGTGTGGAACTGAACCATACAGGTAAGCATGCCCCGCGATTGACTAGTGGTTTGTCCTGAGCTTACTAATCTTGGCCATGGCGGGTCATCGGTTTGCCTCAGTGTCTCGAGGTTATGGAAGGGGGGACAAGGTCAGCCAATGACCCGGCTGGAATCCCTGGCCTTGCTGATTAATTGTCTTATGGAGTGCTGGGGAGTGTCGTTGATCAGCTTGGCAGGAAGATGTGGAGGAAGCTGGTTCTGGTTTATCGGGGATCTCCCTCAGGGTCGTGCGGTTTGGGTTCGGCAGAGGCCGTGCTCAGGTGGTGGGGCTTGTCCCCGTTGGAGGGCGTGCCTCGATGCACTATGCTTTATTGCGGTTACACTGCGGCACAATGGAAAACCCATTTCTCCGCCCAATGAAAAGAAGGAAAGAACTCGCGTTAATATAACGCCTTTCACCACCTCGGGACGTCCCAAAGTGATTTACCGCCAGTGAAGTACTTTTGAAGTGTAGTTAGCTGCAATGTAGGAATCACAGACCGGGCCCTCAGTTTAACGTCACATCCGAACGACGGCACCTCCGACAGCGTGGCGCTCCCTCAGCACTGCACTGGGACTGTCGGCCTGGAGCACTGCATACAGTTTGTGTCTCCATATTTAAGGAAGGATCTACTCGCATTGGAGGCAGTGCAGAGAAGGTTCACTAGGCTGATTCCTGGGATGAAGGGGGTGACGTATGATGAAAGGTTGAGCAGGTTGGGCCTATACTCATTGGAGTTTAGAAGAATGAGAGATGATCTTATTGAAACATAAGATTCTGAGGGGGATTGACAGGGTGGATGCGGAGAGGATGTTTCCCCTAGTGGGGGAATCTAGAACTAGGGGGCATAGTTTCAGAATAAGGGGTCGCCCATTTAAAACGGAGATGAGGAGGAATTTCTTCTCTCAGAGGGTCGTGAATCTTTGGAATTCTCCACCCCAGAGAGCTGTGGAGGCTGGGTCAGTGAATATATTCAAGGCGGAGATAGACAGACATTTGAACTACAAGGGAGTCGAGGGGTATGGGGAGAGAGCAGGAAAGTGGTGTTAAGGCCCAGATTGGATCAGCCATGATCTTATTGAATGGCGGAGCAGGCTCGAGGGGCCGATTGGCCGACTCCTGCTCCTGTTTCTTATGTTCGTGCTCCAGTCTCTGGAGCGGGACTTGAACCCACAACCTTCTGACTCAGAGGCGCGAGTGCTACCCACAGAGCCACGGCCGACGAGTCGGGCCGCTGTTGTGTTGAGGTAGCGGCAGGGCCCCCTGTAGGGATCGAGAGAGAGCTGCTGAACTCCCCACGAGCAGCACCACGAGAGAGGAACTAGTGTGATCGATAAAACTATTGTCTGAATGGAGAAGGTGCAGAGGCGGTAACCCAGTCGGTGTGTTTGGACAGCGAGGTCGGGCCGCTAACTCTGGTTGGACATATTCCTGGAGGATTCATCACATGACACCCCAACCGCCCCGCCCACCCCACCGGTGCCCCGACACGTCCATCCTCGCGGGGCCCCGCCCTGCCCCCCTCATTGGAGAGCGGACAGACCCTTCCTTACCCGATTGGGTGATTCTTGACTCTGTCCAACAGCCGACTGACCCCTTCTCCAATATTTTTATCGTTAACAAAAACAGAAGCGCGCAAATGAAAAAAACCACAATTTATTTGCGATTTTCCCACTGGGGGCAGTGTGCTAGAGATTAATCTTTCATTCCAGGAGACTCCAGGCCAATCCTGGAGGGTTGGTAACACGATATCCAGGACATGGATGGAGTTTTTTCCCCCCACACATTGTCGCTCGGCCACACCAAGTCCCTTCAACTTTACAACATCGTGGTGGAGAGAGCAATGCCGACCCTCAACAATGACCCTTAACCCCCGACCTCACAAGGTGAAGAGCCCCGACCCCAGTGTGTCATTGCCCCATCGCGCACCAGTCACCCCTCGTGAGCTGGGAGAGCGAGGGCGGCCATTTTAGCGCCACTTTTATCGCTTGGCTGCGAGTTCGTTTTGTGTTGTGGGGCCGGGGGGGGGGGGCCGGGGGGGTGAAGAGGGTCGAGGCTATCCTCAAACTTTATCACCCGCGACCGTTAAAGCCAGCAGAGAGAAAGAGAACACTTCCATTTCATCAGCCTGGGTTGAATTCATACCTCGACTCCCAGAGGCCGAAGGAGAGAGGTCAATCTGTTTTAGTTTGGGTTTCTCCCCCCTTCTCCACTCCAATGTTCTCCTCTCCTGCAGACAGGGATTCTGACTGAGGTACCTCACCCTGATTGGCTAGTGTTCTTGTGCGAGCCCAGCCAATGATTGTGTTCAGTACATTTGACCATGGAGGGGGTGGGGAAGGGGCTAGGGATAGTGGATGGGTGGGATTGAGTGACACGGGGAGAATGGGTGGGGAAGAGGCAGAGAGAGAATGGATAGGGTGGAGCAGATTGGGGAGGGAGAGTCGGTGGGGGAGGGGTTGGGGAGTGGCGGAGGGATTGAGAGTGACATGGGGAGAGTGGGTGGGAAGGGCTTGGGGCGTGGCAGAGGGAGTGGGTGGGGATGGGGCAGAGGGAGTGTGGGTGGGGGAAGGGAGAAAGGCAGCATCATAAATACAAATCCTGTCCTAAGCCTAGCATTGTCAGGTGGGGAAGGGGCCGTGTCCGGATGGTGGGAATCTTGGGCTGACTTGCCCCCTCCCTACCCCAGGGCACTGAGCTAACTGTATTTGCCCACACTGCTCCCTAGCCCAGACTGCCTCACTCCAAGCGACATCGAACCAGGGATCTTCTGCTCTGTTACCCTCAGTACCACAAGAGGCAGTGCCTTTAAAAATGCTTTGGTAGAGGAGATCACGGATTCAGGCAGCAACTTTGCCTCAGTGGGCAGCACTCACCTCTGGGTCAAAAGGTCATGGGTTCAAGTCCCACTCCAGAGACTTCAGCCCGACACTCCCAGTGCAGAGGGAGTGCTGCACTGTCGGAGGTGCTGTCTTTCAGATGGGACGTTCGATTGAGGCCCCGTCTACCCTCTCTGGTGGAAGTAAAAGATCCCACGGACACATTTGGACAAACAGGGGAGTTCTCCCTGGTGTCCTGGCCAATATTTATCCCTCAACTGACTTCAAAACAGATTATCTGGTCATTTACCTCACTGCTGATTGAGGGATCATGCTGTGTGCTAATTGCTGGACTACAGCTCAAAAGTACTTTGTTGGGTAGGGAAGTGGTTAGGAGGCAGAGAGTCGGCATAATGTCTACATTCTCCAATTGGTAGGATGTGAACAGTAGTCTCTCCCCCCAGTGATCTGTACTGGGGCCACGGCTTTTCACTATTTATAGAGGACTTAGATGAAGGAAGAGTTTGTTGAGGACACCAAGTTAGATGGCACAGAGAGGAGAGAGATTTAGGGGTCAATGTACAGAGATCAAAGTTATTACACAGGGGCAAAAACATTTTTAAAATGCTAATAGAATGATGGGCTTTATCTCGAGAAGGCTGGAATACGAAGGGGTGGAATTTATGCTTCAGTTATACAGAGCTCTGGTCAGACCCGATCTGGAGTCACAGTGTTCAGTTCTGGGCACTGCACCTCAGGAAGGATATATTGGCCTTGGAGGGGGAGCAGCGCAGATTCACCAGAATGATACTGGGGCTAAAAGGGTTAAATTACAAGGACAGGTTACACAGACTAGGATTGTATTCACTTGAGTATAGAAGATTAAGGGTGGTCTAATGCAAGATGATTAAAGGAATGGAGAGGGTAGATAGACAAAAAGCCATTTCCTCTTGGCAGGGTGGGCGGGAAGAAAGAAATTGAAGATACAGACAGCTATGCTCTAATTGTACTGTGGTACAGGCACGTGGGGCTGAACGGCCTCCTCCTGTTCAGGTAAATGTAGAGGATGACATGGAGAGAGCAAGTTCTCCTGTTGCCTGAATACAAACCTTCAACCAACACATTCTACTGATGAAGAAGCAGTCCTGCCAACTTGGAGAATTGACATTCCTTCTAAAGCTCCCAGAGGAACAGCTGTGGACAGGGTGCATTTATATAGCGCCATTAACACAGCAAGATATCCCAAGGTGCTTCACAGGAGCGTAATCAGACAAAATTGACAGAAACAAAGACTGCTTCAGGACAGGTGAACAAACTCTTGGTCAAAGAGGAAGGTTTTAAGGAGTGTCTTAAGGTGGAGAGAAGGGGTAATGCCGGAGCTTGGGGGCCTAGACTGCTGAAGGCACAAGATGGCAGCATTCAACAAAAAAAAATTGGTTTTACTCAACAACTGTTTGCCTTCACTGACCGCCCTTGTGTAACTAACAGTTTGGGTGGTGGGGAGTACGTTACATCAATAAAGGATGTTAAATGTGCAAGAGCCAGCAGAGTGACATTACGAGGCCAAGACACACCCACCTCCAGTGGACATGGAGCAAGATGGCCAATTAAGGAGATGCTGCTTTGGTCTACTCCTTGACCCTGGCGTGGGACTAGAACCTGCTCACAGCGGACTCCTAGCTGGGTGTCTAACCCCATCTACTTGCTCTAGAAAGATGGCAGCAGCTCCCCATCACTTTCATCCTTTTACAAAGGTCACAATATTACTGCAGAGAAGCTGGGATTGTTCTCCTTAGAGCAGAGAAGGTCAAGGGGAGATTGAAGGGAGGTGTTCAAAATGGTAAGAGTTTTAATAAAAGTAAATAAGGAGAAACGATTTCCACTGGCAGAAGGGTTAGTAAATAATCATTGGCAAGAGAGCCAGAGGTGAGATGAGGAGACTTCTAATATAAAGAGCAAGTTGTGACCTGAAATGTGCTGCCTGAAAGGGCGGTGGAAGCAGATTCAATAGTATCTTTCAAAGAGAATTGGATAAATAAGGGGTGAAAACAGCAGGGCTATGGGGGAAGAGCCGGGGGGAGTGGGACTAATTGGAGAGCTCCTGCAAAGAGCCAGCACAGGCACAATGGAACGAATGGCCTCTTGCTGTGCTGTACAAGTCTAGGTGCCATCCTTTTAAAGGCCGCAATACTCCAGGAGCAAGTGTCCAGGTTCAACTGCCCAAAACAGCAGCATGTGGTGATATTGTCGCAGTTAAATATAGGCCTCCAAAACTGGTCTAGTGTCAATTAGACATCTTAGTTCGAGTTCAAACACCAAAGACTATAACTCAACGAAGTCACATTTCAATTTTATTGAAGTATTTTTTGACAAAATAGCTCAATTGAGGGACAGGATTCAGCTGGATTTCCTGGACAGTAGGAAGGCCACCAGAGAGGCCGAGATCAGGACCCCAGTTGCCAACGTCACAGCCACGACCAGAAGCACCTCAGAACCCACATCACCTGCCGAGAACGAGAAGCCAATATGGAGTCAGGAGTCACTAGACTGGAGTTGGGTTTTCATAGAATCAACACTCACCTCGAGAAGAGCTCTGAACCTCCTCACGAGTCCCAACAGCTTCACTTTCCACCGAATGATCCAGGTTCAGATCTGCATCCAGAACGATCAGGGGTCTGAGGGAGGCCTCACCCTCCCACACAGGCTCAGACTCTGCAACAATTAGTTCCATCCAGTTACTAAACATCCACCTTCACCCTCAACACCCAACACCACCACAACATACCAAGCTCAGATAGGACCTCCCTCCTGCCCCTGGAGTGTGGTCTTCCTCCAGATCGCAATCTCTGGGCCCTGCAGTTGCCCCCATCACAACAGGCACAAACCTCATTGGATCCTTCCACCAGGGACAGGCCCAACTCATTCACCAGGGACCATCTAAACAAGGAAGCAAGCCATCGGTCAGAATGCATCCATACGCCAAAAAGAAAGAGGTCCACCATTCGGGGGTAGATTTCTCACCGGTTGGCTGGCTTCTGGAAGGAACAGGCTTTGTTGACTGAATCTGGCCTTTGATCTGCTGCAGCTACTCTCAGGTGGCAACTGATGAAGATCTGCAGGAGACACATCCAGGAGTTACTCAGCATCAATGCTCACCGTCTTACCTTCCAACATCTGGCCAACTCTTACCAGGTCCCTGGCATCCTCAAAGAAGCGGAACGCATCCAGGTTGAACCGGAGCTTGTCCCGGTGATCTCGCGGCGACACGAAAGACGAAAGGGAGTCTTCGCCTCGGCTGTCCAACAGGCACCTGGAAAGAGGGTGGGAAAGAGCTGCATCGTCAAGAACGGATCCCATCAGCCAACCAGTTATGGGATCGGCTCGCGGAGCCCAGCTAAAGACCTTACCCGTTGAAGTCAATGATGTGGTATCTGGGGGTGGAGTCCTGGTCCGGGCTCAGTGTAGCTACACAGCGGTCAATGTAGAGCCTCAGGGGCATGTGGTTCACCGTCACAACAGAGGCCTCGATGTGAATGAGGTCACCCAGGTGGTAGATATTGGAGGCACGCTCTGCACTCCAGTCATCTGGAACACACGAGAGAGAGAACGAGCTTTGGGTACCTCACTCAGTTCCAAGGAATGGGTAAAAATTTACAAGGTAGACAATTGGCCCTCACTTACCAGTCATCAGACGCAGGGAGAACGACAGACGTCCCTCTGCCCCCTTGGTGGAGGAGAATGGGACCCAGGTGGGCGCGATGGCATTGCTGCTCACCGTCCTCTTCCTGTGGGAAAGGAGCAAGGCTAGCTTTACATCCAGGTCACAACACCCCACCCTCATTGGAGGAAAGGAGAGCCTCAATCATCCACCTTACCTGGGATAATGGCACTCAATAGGGACAACTGCTCCACTGGTTCTCACAATGACTCCTCCAATAGGGCTCGGCCTGTAGTACAGGTGGGTGGTGTAAATCAACAGGTCCTCAGTCATCTGGGAGGGAGAGAGGGAGAGAGCGCGCGCTGGTAAGGGTCAGGTACAGAACAATGGAGTTATTCTCAGACAAGAGAGTGCAATGTTCTGAAATAAAGAAACTCAGCCCCTCATTCTTTTGCCAACTTACTATTTCTTACATCTTTTGTTCTGATTAGAATCTTACAGCACAGAAGGAGGCCACTTAACCAGTCCTGCCTGTGCCAGCTCCTAGAGACAGCTGTCCAATTTATTCCCAGAACCCTGCAAGTTATTCCTCCTCAAGTACATGTCCAATTGCTTTTTGAAAGTTCCTCTGGAATCTGCTTCCACCACCTGGTCAGGTCATGTGTTCCACATCTTAACCCCCATGGGGGAAAAACCCAACTTATTTCCCTTCTAGTTCTTGCCAATTATTTAAAATCTATGACCTCTGGTTACTGACCCACTTACTCGAGGAAACCCGTTCTCCCTACTTTGTTCTATTAAAAGATGAAGGTTGAATCAGAAAAAACCCTCCACAATTGGCTCCTTGTCTAAGGAGGCCTTAATAGTCTGAACATTTAGTTCAATCAAAACTGAAGCTTATATTAAAACTAAATCACACTGTTACCAATGGATCATTACAGGTCATAGAATGGACAGCACAGAAACAGGCCATTCAGCCCAACTGGTCCACACCAGTGTTTATGCTCCACACCAGCCTCCTCCCAGGTGTCCACTGTTTGCAGAAGGTTTTAGTCAAGACTCACGTTACCTTCACTGTGCTGCCACACTCATGGAGCCCATAGTCAAAGAGGACGGTGTGGTTCGGAGAGTAGATCCCGGTTGGCCGACAACCTGCCGTCCCCAGGGTCAGGTCAGCAGCTTTAATCAGGTGCCTGGTTCCAAATAAATCCATGTTTACCCTGACCAGCAGGTTGTGCTCTCCACACTGCACCATCACAGTCTGCAGTGGAGACACACTGTGCCCCTCAGACACACTGAAACCGGAGCCAAAGGGAGACCCAGGAGGGACACGAGTGGCCTTCTCGATGCTCCATGGGAAGTCCCAGGGTCTGAACTGCTGCCGAGTATCAGAGCAACAAACAGCTCCAACCAAAACCAACAGAGGAACCAAACCCTTCACCAATTGCCCCATAATACTAACTAATGCAGCTCCACTGTGACCTGTGCTGGAGCCCACTGCTCCCCTTTTATACACACAGCCTGTAGTCACCTGGAACCAATTGGACCAGGTGTGGCCAAACTAAACCAGGAGACTAACCTCATGACATCAATTCCATCCAACAATCTTACTGATGATGCCAGTAGGACTGGTGTAAAACGGGTTTTTTCTTGGTTTATTGGAATAAGTGTTATCTGTAGCATTTAATTGGATTATGATGGTGCTATGTGTTTGTACACTGTGGTGTTGAAATGGTTTGTTTTATGTGGAGTTAACTTTGAGATTTATTATTTTAAATCTAAAAATTTGTGTGGTATTGTTTAAGGGTATTTGTACTGTAAACATTATTGATTATTTGTAAAATTAATCATTGCATTTATATTAACTATAGGGCTGTTTTTAAGTCTTTATTTTTTACTGTGATGGATGAATGTAATGGATTTACTATGTAATTGATGAGTTGTATAAGTATTATTGTATTTGAATAAATAGATTTAACAAAATGCAAAAAAAAAACGGGTTTTTCTTGGTTTATTGAAATAGTGCTAGTTTTTTCTTTGGTTGAAAGTAGTAACTATTTCAGGCTATTTGTATTGTAAACATTATTGATTTATTTGTAAAATTTATCATTGCATTTATATTGTTAACCATAAAGCTGTTCTCAAGGCTTTATTATTTTACTGTGGTCAATGAATGTGATGGATTTACTATGTATTTGATGAGTTGTATAAGTACTATTGTACTTGAATAAAATATGAACAATCTTAATGACCAGATCATAAGACGATCAAGGAGCTTGGAGATCACATCACCAACTTGTAGAGACTGAGTTCCCTGCCTTGTAGGCAATGATGGCTTGTGACTTTGTACAAAGAGCTGAACTTGAGCTCTGTAATGTCATTAACTGTAAATAAAATGTTCACGAAAAAAAAAAAAAAAAAAAAGGTTCAAAAAAAAAAGTCTTAGCAACTGACACTCGGGCAAAAAAAAAATGACCAGATCATCTGTTTTTAGTGAGGTTGATTGAGGGATAAATATTTGCCAGGACACCGGGGATAACTCCCCTGCTCTTCTACGGAATAGTGGCCGAAGAATTTTTATGTCTATCTGAGAGAGCAGACGGGGCCTCGGTTTAACGTCTCATCCGAAAGACGGCACCTCCGACAGTGCAGCACTCCCTCAGTACTGCCCCTCCAACAGTGCAGCACTCCCTCAGTACTGCCCTGGAGCGTCAGCCTAGATTTTTGTGCTCGAGTCTCTGGAGTGGGACTTAAATCCACAACCTTCTGAGTCAGAGGCAAGGGTGTGACAGTGGGATGAGTTTGGGATTGATACAGGACTATGGGGAGAGAGCGGGGCAGTGGGATTAGTTTGGGATTGATACAGGGCTATGGGGAGAGAGCAGGGCAGTGGGATTAGTATGGGATTGATACAGGGCTATGGGGAGAGAGCAGGGCAGTGAGATTAGTTTGGGATTAATACAGGGCTATGGGGAGAGCGCGAGGCAGTGGGGTTAGTTTGGGATTGATACAGGGCTATGGGGAGAGAGCGGGGCAGTGGGATTTGTTTGGGATTGATACAAGGCTATGGGGAGAGCGGGGCAGTGGGATTAGTTTGGGATTGATATAGCACTACGGGGGGAGTGTGGGGCAGTGGGATTAGTTTGGGGTTGATACAGGGCTATGGGGAGAGTGCGGGGCAGTGGGTTTAGTTTGGGATTAATATAGGGCTATGGGGAGAGTGCGGGGCAGTGGGTTTAGTTTGGGATTGATACAGGGCTATGGGGAGAGTGCGGGGCAATGGGTTTAGTTTGGGATTGATACAGGGCTATGGGGAGAGAGCGGGGCAGTGGGATTAGTTTGGGATTAATACAGGGCTATGGGGAGAGCGCGAGGCAGTGGGGTTAGTTTGGGATTGATACAGGGCTATGGGGAGAGAGCGGGGCAGTGGGATTTGTTTGGGATTGATACAAGGCTATGGGGAGAGCGGGGCAGTGGGATTAGTTTGGGATTGATATAGGACTATGGGGAGAGTGTGGGGCAGTGGGATTAGTTTGGGGTTGATACAGGGCTATGGGGAGAGTGCGGGGCAGTGGGTTTAGTTTGGAATTAATATAGGGCTATGGGGAGAGTGCGGGGCAGTGGGTTTAGTTTGGGATTGATACAGGGCTATGGGGAGAGTGCGGGGCAATGGGTTTAGTTTGGGATTGATGCAGGGCTATGGGGGGAGAGTGGGGCTGTTGGATTAGTTTGGGATTGATACAGAGCTATGGGGAGAGCGCGGGGCAGTGGGATTAGTTTGGGATTGATACAGGGCTATGGGGAGAGAGCGGGGCAGTGGGATTAGTTTGGGATTGATACAAGGCTATGGGGAGAGAGCGGGGCAGTGGGATTAGTTTGGGATTGATACAGGGCTATGGGGGGGGAGAGCGGGGCAGTGGGATTAGTTTGGGATTGATACAGGGCTATGGTGAGAGAGCGGGGCAGTGGGTTTAGTTTGGGATTGATACAGGGCTATGGGAGGGGAGAGCGCGGGGCAGTGGGATTAGTTTGTGATTGATACAAGGCTATGGGGAGAGAGCGGGGCAGTGGGATTAGTTTGGGATTGATACAGGGCTATGGGAGGGGAGAGCGGGGCAGTGGGATTAGTTTGGGATTGATACAGGGCTATGGGGCGAGAGCGGGGCAGTGGGATTAGTTTGGGATTGACACAGGGCTATGGGGAGAGCGGGGCAGTGGGATTACTTTGGGATTGATATAGGACTATGGGGAGAGTGTGTGGCAGTGGGATTAGTTTGGGGTTGATACAGGGCTATGGGGAGAGTGCGGGGCAGTGGGTTTAGTTTGGGATTAATATAGGGCTATGGGGAGAGTGCGGGCCAGTGGGTTTAGTTTGGGATTGATACAGGGCTATGGGGAGAGTGCGGGGCAATGGGTTTAGTTTGGGATTGATACAGGGCTATGGTGAGAGAGCGGGGCAGTGGGTTTAGTTTGGGATTGATACAGGGCTATGGGAGGGGAGAGCGGGGCAGTGGGATTAGTTTGGGATTGATACAAGGCTATGGGGAGAGAGCGGGGCAGTGGGATTATTTTGAGATTGATACAGGGCTATGGGAGGGGAGAGCGGGGCAGTGGGATTAGTTTGGGATTGATACAGGGCTATGAGGAGAGCAGGGCAGTGGGATTAGTTTGGGATTGATACAGGGCTATGGGGAGAGAGTGGGGCAGTGGGATTAGTTTGGGATTGATACAGGGCTATGGGGAGAGCGGGGGGCAGTGGGATTAGTTTGGGATTGATACAGGGCTATGGGGAGAGAGCGGGGCAGTGGGATTAGTTTGGGATTGATACAAGGCTATGGGGAGAGAGCGGGGCAGTGGGATTAGTTTGGGATTGATACAGGGCTATGGGGGGGAGAGCGTGGCAGTGGGATTAGTTTGGGATTGATACAGGGCTATGGTGAGAGAGCGGGGCAGTGGGTTTAGTTTGGGATTGATACAGGGCTATGGGAGGGGAGAGCGGGGCAGTGGGATTAGTTTGTGATTGATACAAGGCTATGGGGAGAGAGCGGGGCAGTGGGATTAGTTTGGGATTGATACAGGGCTATGGGAGGGGAGAGCGGGGCAGTGGGATTAGTTTGGGATTGATACAGGGCTATGGGGAGAGAGCGGGGCAGTGGGATTAGTTTGGGATTGATACAGGGCTATGGGGAGAGCGGGGCAGTGGGATTAGTTTGGGATTGATATAGGACTATGGGGAGAGTGTGGGGCAGTGGGATTAGTTTGGGGTTGATACAGGGCTATGGGGAGAGTGCGGGGCAGTGGGTTTAGTTTGGGATTAATATAGGGCTATGGGGAGAGTGCGGGGCAGTGGGTTTAGTTTGGGATTGATACAGGGCTATGGGGGGAGAGTGGGGCTGTTGGATTAGTTTGGGATTGATACAGAGCTATGGGAGAGCGCGGGGCTGTGGGATTAGTTTGGGATTGATACAGGGCTATGGGGAGAGAGCGGGGCAGTGGGATTAGTTTGGGATTGATACAAGGCTATGGGGAGAGAGCGGGGCAGTGGGATTAGTTTGGGATTGATACAGGGCTATGGGGGGGGGGGAGAGCGAGGCAGTGGGATTAGTTTGGGATTGATACAGGGCTATGGTGAGAGAGCGGGGCAGTGGGTTTAGTTTGGGATTGATACAGGGCTATGGGAGGGGAGAGCGGGGCAGTGGGATTAGTTTGGGATTGATACAAGGCTATGGGGAGAGAGCGGGGCAGTGGGATTAGTTTGGGATTGATACAGGGCTATGGGAGGGGAGAGCGGGGCAGTGGGATTAGTTTGGGATTGATACAGGGCTATGGGGAGAGAGCGGGGCAGTGGGATTACTTTGGGATTGATACAGGGCTATGGGGAGAGAGCGGGGCAGTGGGATTAGTTTGGGATTGATACAGGGCTATGGGGAGAGAGCGGGGCAGTGGGATTACTTTGGGATTAATACAGGGCTATGGGGGGGGAGCGGGGCAGTGGGATTAGTTTGGGGTTGATACAGGGCTATGGAGGGGAGAGCGGGGCAGTGGGATTAGTTTGGGGATTGATACAGGGCTATGGGGAGAGAGCGGGGCAGTGGGATTAGTTTGGGATTGATACAGGGCTATGGGGAGAGAGCAGGGCAGTGGGATTAGTTTGGGATTGATACAGGGCTATGGAGGGGAGAGCGGGGCAGTGGGATTAGTTTGGGGATTGATACAGGGCTATGGGGAGAGAGCGGGGCAGTGGGATTAGCTTTTGACAGTGACGGCTGATTGACCATTTTGGACAGGTGTGCGGCCTACAATGCCTAACCAAGCCAGCTTGTTCCCATGGCAACGGGGCCTTGGCACAGTCCTCCCGCCACTTTTTGCGTAGTCTTCGTGACGAAATGCCAACGAAAAAGGACAGGAGTGAAGCGGGAACTGCCCGACCATCGTGAGGCGGAACGCTCAGCCGCTGCGAGTCGAGGACATGACTACCACCCCAGCACTGGAAGTCTCGGAGAGGCAGGTTTGGATTGCTCCAGCGGAGAGAGAGAGAGCTGGCACAGATTTGATGGGCTGAACGGTCTCCCGCTGCGCTGCGAACCTCGGGGGTTCAGAGACACCAAAGCCAACAAACTCATCTGATTGGCGGTCCAACAGAAAACCGCTCCCACCGCCCATGCTCAACGGATTCTACCCCCATCGCAGGCAGAAGAGTCTCTGATCTTCAAATGTAATTCACTGCCTGAAGTGTTGTGAGGCATTTTAATGTGGTAAGGAACCATATAATTCCATATGTTATTCATAAACCTGCCCCAACAGTAGATTATCTTAAAGGTGTCAGCTGGTAGCACTCTCGCCTCAGAGTCAGAAGGTTGAGGGTTCAAGCCCCACTCCAGAGACTTGAGCACAAAATCCAGGCTGACACTCCCCAGTGCAGTGCTGAGGGAGTGCTGCACTGTCAGAGGTGCCGTCGTTTGGATGAGACGTTAAACCGAGGTCCCTCTCAGGTGGATGTAAAAGATCCTACGGCTGCTATTGGAAGAAGAGCAGGGAAGATCTCCCCAGTATCCTGGGGCCAATATTTATCCCTCAATCAACATCACTAAATACAGATTATCTAGTCATTTTCACATTGCGCACAGCAAGATCCCCCAAACAGCAAAGTGGCTGCCGCGTTACCCACATTACAACAGTGACCACACTTCAAAAAGTACTTCATTGGCTGTAAAGCGCTTTGGGACATCCTGAGGTCATGAAAGGCGCTATATAAATGCAAGTCTATCTCCCAATCTACATGATTATAGAAGGAGTTATAAGAAAGACAGACTTGCATTTATATAGCGACTTGCACGAGCACCGGACATCCCGAAGCACTTTACAGCCAATGAAGTACTTTTTGAAGTGTGGTCACTGTTGTAATGTAGGAAACGCAGCAGCCAATTTGCGCACAGCAAGCTCCCACAAACAGCAATGTGATAATAATCGGATAATCTGTTTTTTGTGATGTTGGTTGAGGGATAAATATTGGCCCCAGGACACCGGGGAGAACTCCCCTGCTCTTCTTCGAAATAGTGCCACGGGATCTTTTACGTCCACCTGAGAGCAGACGGGGCCTCGGTTTAACGTCTCATCCGAAAGACGGCACCTCCGACAGTGCGGCGCTCCCTCAGCACTGCACCGGGAGTGTCGGCCTGGATTAATGTGCTCAAGTCTCTGGAGTGGGACTCGAACCCACAACCTTCTGGGAATACCGCACCTTTCGTCATCTCAGGGAGTGCTGCGCTCCCGGAGATGAATCTTTTAATTCCTGGAGACTCTGGGACAACCCTGAAGGGCATCTAACCCGAGCACAGACCCACAAAATAATACATCAACTGGGCTTTGGTGGCAGCTGTTTGCAGGGGTGGGGCCCTGGGTGTGAATAAAATGTTAACTGATTTACCCAAACAAGAGCCTGTGTGATTATACAGATGTATTGCGAGACTCCAGTATAAATGCACATCAACTTTTTGTATGTTGTGCATGAGGCTTTGTGTAGACACTCACTAAACCCAGGTGAGACTGACTGCCACATCTCTATTCACCTGTAGTCTCGACTATTCCAACGCACTCCTGGCTGGCCTTCCACACTCCACCCTCCATTATCTTGAGGCTGTCCAAAACTCTGCTGCCCACATCCTAACTCGCACCAAATCCCGTTCACCCATCGCTGACCTACATTGATTCCCAGTTAAGCAACACCTCGATTTTAAAATTCTCATCCTTGTTTTGAAATCCCTCCATGACCTCGCCCCCTTCCTATCTCTATAACCTCCTCCAGCCCCACAACCCTCCGAGAGCTCTGCGCTCCTCCAAATCTGGCCTCTTGAGCATCCCCGATTTTAATCGCTCCACCATTGGCGGCCGTGCCTCCAGCTACCTGGGGCCTGAGCTCTGGAATTCCCTCCCTAAACCTCGCCAGCACTCCCTGCTCCTTTAAACCTACCTCTTTCACCAAGCTTTTGGTCATCTGCCCTAATATCTCCTTATGTGGCTCAGAGTCAAATTTTATTTGATAGCACTTCTGTGAAGCACCTTGGGACATTTTACTACGGTAAAAGTGCTACATAAATGCAAGTGGTTAAGCATTCACAACAGTTCTGCTGCAGATTTCAGCCAGCATTCACTGAGCAGGGTCGGCCACTAGAGATACAAAAGTGTGCTTGTTAAGTTGGTGTGGATTCTAACCCCACCTGCTGTTGGAGATCCAGTATGGCAACTGAATCCCAATTGGGGACCTAGTATGATAGCAAAATACTGCCGATGCTGGAAATCCGAAATAACAGAAAACGCTGGAAAAACTCAGCAGACGAGGCAGCATCCGTGGAGAGAGAAACAGAGTTAACGTTTCAGGTCGAGACCTTTCATCGGAACTGGAAACAGCAGGAAATCAAATAGATTTAAGGCAAGGATAAAGCTGGGAAAAGGGGGAGGGGATGAAAGAACAAAAGGAGAGATTAAGAGACATTAAGAGATGATCAAGGCAAGAGGAAGTGTTAATGTGACAGGTTAAGGCTGAAAGAAGTGTGAAATGCACTGGCAGAATGAAAGACAGCTGCCGGCTTCTAGGAGGGAAAAAAGAGGGGGGGGCAAATAAAAGGGTGGATGAAAAAAAAAATATATATATATATACATATAAATGTGTTTGGGGCTAAGGTTATGATCTAAAATTGTTGAACTCGATATTGATTCTGTTTCTCTCTCCACGGATGCTGCCTCGTCTGCTGAGTTTTTCCAGCGTTTTCTGTTGTTATTGGGGACCTAGTATGTTGGTTTGGCATAATTATTTTTTATTGTAGGTCCCACACTCACGTCAGATGTTTAGAAAGAACATTTTATTTGTACAGCACCATACCCAGGCTCGGGCTGTCCCATCCACCACCTTAAACATTCACTCCCGCCACCACCGGCGCACCGTGGCTGCAGTGTGCACCATCTACAAGATGCACTGCAGCAACTCGCCAAGGCTTCATCAGCACCTCCCAAACCCGCGACCTCTACCAACTAGAAGGACAAGGGCAGTAGGTGCATGGGAACACCACCACCTCCAAGTTCCCCTCCACGTTACACACCATCCTGACTTGGAAGTATATCGCTGATCTTTCATCGTCGCTGGGTCAAAATCCTGGAACTCCCTCCCTAACAGCACACTGACTACAGCTGGACTAGAAGACAGCTCACCACCACCACCTTCTCAAGGATAACTAGGGATGGGATGGGCAATAAATGCAGGCCTTGCCAGTGACACGCACATCCCATGAACGAATAAAAAAAATGCACTTCATAACCAATGAGTTACTTTTGAAATGTAGTCACTGTTGTCGGAAACATGGCAGTCATCAAGAGCCTACCAACAGCAATGTGATAATGGCCTAGATCATCTGATGTTGGCTGATGGATAACAATTGGTCAGAGGGAAGAACTCCCCTGCTCTTCTTCCAACAGTGCCATAGGATCTTGTACATCCACCCGAGGGGGCAGAAGTGGCCTCGGTTTAACTTCTCATCTGAAAGATGGCACCTCCGACAGTGCAGCACTGGGAGTGTCAGCCTGGATTTGTACTACAAGTTTTCTATAGTGGGATTTGAACCTACGACCTTCTGACTCAGGCTAGAATGCTGTCCACTGAGCCACAGCCAACACCTAAAGCCAGTTAAGGGGCCTTCAGAGATGCAATTCCTCAGGTGACTAATCCTGCAGGTTAACAAGCCATCGACAGCACAGAAACAGGCTATTCAGCCCAACTAGTCCAGGCCAGTGTTTATGCTCCACACGAGCCTCCTCCCACCCCTTCATCTCTCCCCATCAGCATCTGCGTCTATTCCTTTCTCCCTCATGCTTAGAGCTCCCCCTTAAATGTATCTATACTATTCGCCTCAACCACTCCCTGTGGTAGCGAGTTCTGCATTCTCACCACTCTCTGGGTAAAGAAGTTTCTCCTGAATTCAATATTGGATTCATTAGTTAGTTACTACCTTGTAGTTACGGCCCTAGCTCTGGTCTTGCCCACAAATGGAAACATCTCTACATCTAACCGTCATAATTTTAAACACCCTCAGCCTTCTCTTTCCTAGAGAAGGCATCCCAACCAGGTCAATCTTTCCTAATCAGTATAATCTCAGTTCTGGTATCATCCTAGTACATTTTTTTGCACCCTCGCTAGTGCCTCTATCATTCTTATAATATGGAAATCTACCCCATTTAGACTCATTATCCCAGTCAGTTACAGAGGACTAAACAACCTCCACTTTTAGTAACAAACTAATCCCAGCATGAAAATTTCCAGGAACATTGCAATTTCATGGGACTCAATAGTCAGGCCCACAAACCTCACTCCACAAAAAGTCCAATAAACCTCCTTAACAAGTGACAAAGGGCAGTCCAAGATAACTAGCTCCAGGCAAACACTGCCAAGTCGCTGTTAATAAACTAGTGAAATGGGGCACAGATACCCCAGTAGCTTGATATCTGGTGAAAAGCTTAAATGCACTCAGCAGGCATGCCACTGGGTCAAGAATCATTCATGGAAGTAAAGAAATATGGAAAACTTCCCGTATTCAGAACGCAAATCCCCAGCCTTAAGCAATGACCAAAGGCAAGTAATAACCATTACAGATTATGTGCTAATTTCACCACTTTATTAATCACAAGTTGTTAACAGGGTTTGCTTGTGTTTCCTGTACAGGAACAAGGCGATCAAAGAAGCAGAGATCAGAGAGACAGCTGTCACAGTCAGGGCCACCATCAGGACCACCTCAGACTCCACACCTAAAAAGCAATGAGAAACCAACAGTGAGTGAAGGAAATACTGAGGGGGAAATGGAAACTAGCAGTCGGCCAACTCACCAACTGGAGACCCCTCCTGCATCCGTTGCTCAACCTCATTAAGGGACTCAGTTGCCAGGTCTGTCACATCAGTGTCCAGAATGACCAGGGGTCCAAGTGAGGCCTCACCCTCCCATTTCAATTCAGCATCGCTCCCTGCAATATCAAACATTCCAGTTAGAGAGGGTAAAAGGCAACCTCCAACATCTAGAGGATCAATGTCCTACCAGCTCCAGGTACAAGATCCCTCCTTCCTCGGGAATCAAATCCGAACTCCCTTGTGGCACCGCAGTTGCCCAAATGACAACAGGCACAAACGTCATTGTTGGATACTTCCAATGGGGTCCAGCTAAACAAGAGAATCAGTTTCACAATCAGGTTGGGCATCACTTCTCCACACAACACATCCCTGAGGGGGAACTTACACATTCTGCATCTTCTGGGAAGTACAAGCTTTGCTCATGGAATCTCTCCGATCCACTGCAGCAACCTTCAGGTGAGGTGATGAAAATCTGAGGGACACATTCAATACAAGCTGTTATTCAGTGACTCCATCTCAACTTGGGAACTCAATGACCATGTGGTGTCAGGGGACAAGTAACAGGATGGATCACAAGCTGGTTATAAATCAGAACAGTGAGTGGGGGTTAAAGGTAGTTACACAGATTGGCAAATGGTGGGAAGTGGGGGTTCCAGTGATCTGTGCTGGGAACACTGTTCATTTACATAAACAATTTAGACTTGGGAACCCAAAGTACAATTTTAAAATTTGTGGGCGATACCAAACGGGGGAACGGCAGGTGTAATTAGAGTAGGACTGCAACAAAAATACAACTAGACATGAATAAACCTGCAGTATGGGTTTGTAATTGGCAAAGGAACTTCCAGTATAGGCAAGTGTGAAGTCAAACTTTGGTAGGAAGCATAAAGAGGCCACGTAGTCCTTGGAAAATAAAAAGGGGAAGCGAAACAGAGGGATCTTCAGGTACAGATACGTAGACTATGGAAGTGTATTTTTGTCTGACACAAAATGGCTTCCTAAACACAAAGTGATACAAAATGGCCGACTCTGACTTGTTTGGGAAAAGATAAAGTTGTTTAGGACTTCTCATGGAGATGAATTTGAACTTTGCAGACTGTTGTTTTCATAGTACAGAACAAAAAGGCTTCTAATCAACTTGAGATAATCAAGGACTAGTGAAGTAAACAGCCAGATGCATTGGCCTTGGTGGGAGAAGAAGAACAGATAGACAAACTCCATGACTGTAGAGATTAGCTCGTCTCATCGTAAGGCATTTCTATTTTTTTTTTTTTAAACTTTGCTTACTTTAAACATGTCATGTGATATGGAAAGCTTGTATTTTCAGTGTATAAGGATGTTCCATTTGCCGTGATTTTTCAGTGTGTCATCATAGCCATTGACTGCGGTGCATTCTCCTTGCAAGCAAGTAAATAATAAAGCCTGTCTGGGACGATACTTTATGTTTCAAGAGTCTTACTCAGAAGTCACGGCAACACGGTGGCATAGTGGTTAGCACTGGTGCCTCACAGCGCCAGGGACCCGGGTTCAAATCTGACCTCGGGTGACTGTGTGGAGTTTGCACATTCTCCCCATGTCTGCGTGGGTTTCCTCCGGGTGTTCCGGTTTCCTCCCACAGTCCAAAAATGTGTGGGTTAGGTTGATTTGGCTATGATAAATTGACCCTTAGTGTTAGGGGGGGGATTAAATATGTGGGTTTATGGGGATAGGATAGGATATGTTAGGGGGAATTAAATACGTGGGGTTACGGGGGTAGGGTGGGATATGTGTACTGTGGGGATTAAAGCAGGGACAGGGTACTGGACTTGGATGATCAGCCATGATCGTATTAAAGTGGAGCAGGCTCGACGGGCGGTTTCTCGGTTTCGTCCAAAGGAAGCGACACAGGTTAAGGCGGCCATAAATAAAAAACAGCACAGGGTTCATTTCTCAAGGGATAGAATGGAAAAGCAGAGAAGTGTGGTTCAACATGTATAGAACCCTAGTTAGATCACACTGCATATTGTGAACAGTTCTGGTCTCCATACAAGAAGGATATAAAGAAACTGGAGAAAGTGAAAAATGCTTTAATAAATGATAGCAAACCCAGGATGTTATACCCATCAGGAAAGATTGATCAGGCTGGGGGATCTTCTCTAGAAAAAAGACTGAGGGGTGACCTGATGTTTAAAATTATGAAAAGGTTTGATAGAATAGACAGATGTTTCCATTGGTGGGAGGCGCCAGAACGAGGGGCCATAAATACAAAGTATAACTAATGAATCTAATAAGGAATTCAGGAGAAAAATCTTCAGAGTGGCTAGAATGTGGAACTCGCTACCACATGGAGTGGTTGAAGCAAATAGCACAGATGCACTTAAGCAGAAGCAAGACAAGAACATGCAGAAAGGACTAGAAGGAGATGGTGATGGGGGTTGGATGAAGATGGGTCAAGAACGCTCGTGTGGAGCATAAACACGGGCATAAACTAGTTGGGCCGAATGGCCTGTAAATACTTGGCAATGGTTGGCTTCCTCTTACCAAGGAACGGTCATCGCCAAAGAAGCGGAACGCATCCAAGTCAAACTGGAGTTTGTCCAGCTCACGCTCGTCTCTTGGCAACACGAAGGTTGAGAAGGAGTCCTCAGCTTTGCTGTCCAGGAGGCAACTGGAGAAATAATTAACAAAGAGACATGAAATGAATCAGGTGAGGCCATTGAGACAGAACCAGCTGGAGAAAGCAGAGCTCTCCTTACCCATTGTAGTCAATGATGCTGTATCTCGGGGTGGAGTCCTTGTCTGTGCTCAAGGTAGCGACACAGCGGTCAATGTAGAGCTTCAGGGGCATGTGGTTGGTCATTGAAACAGAGGCCTCAATGTGAATGAGGTCGCCCAGGTAGTAGACAGTCGAGGTACGCTCTGTGAGCCAGTCATCTGAAGTACAAGAGGGACAAGGGTTGAAGACAGCGGGTGCAACTCCCAGTGGGTGACTACAGGAAATCATTCCCCATCCACCCGACGTAGAGAGAATGACAGAAACCCCTCTCCAGACTTGGTGGAGCTGAACAGGATCCAGGTGGGCTTGATCGGGTTACTGCTCACATTGCCCTTCCTGGAAAGACGATGGAGCCATTTTAGGACAAGGTCAGAGAACTGCACCAGCTGTAGACGTTATTTGCAACAGTGTAAAGAATCTCACCTAAAATAGTGGCACTCAATGGGAACGACAGCTCCATTAGTTCTCACAATGACAGATCCATGGGCCTTGGGGGTGTGGTTCAGGTGGGTGGCGTAGACCAGGAAATCTCCAGACATCTGAAAGACATCAGGTTCAGAAATGGACAACATTCTACTCAGGTGGTTGGAAGTTGTGCAGCCTCAGCAGCTAATGCAAGGAGGGGGATTGCAAGCACAAGACAATTAAACACAATAAGAGACTCAATGAAAGGACAGCTTCACTTCAATAAAAAAAGAGCCACAAGTTGCTAATAATTTGGATAAATGAATAGAACAGCAGATTTAAGCCTCATTTAATCCAGACTCCCCTGTAATCTGATACAGGGAGAGTGGGAGATAAAATTGAATATTTTAAATAACTGAACCATTAAACTGACTCCCCAGTGACATGAAAATCTACAAGACAGGATGTACAAAAAGTAAAATTTGGAGGGACCCAAGTGAAGGCTCAAGGCCAATAGGGCTGAGATCTCAAGGTTGGAGAGACTCGGGAAGACCAGTTAAAGCAAAGGACAATGCATAATTCCAAAGCACTTTGGAGGTTTTAAAAGCAGGAGACAGGAATCTCCTCAACATCAATGACATTTCACCAAGGGTAGGAATAAAGAGTTGGGTCTAATCCAGACACCAAGCTTAGAGTAAGAGTTGAGGAATCACATTACCTTCACTGTGCTGCCACATTCATGGAGCCCATAGTCAAAGAGGACGGTGTGGTTCTGAGAGTAGATCCCGGTTGGCCGACAACCTGCCGTCCCCAAGGTCAGGTCAGCAGCTTTAATCAGGTGCCTGGTTCCAAATAAATCCATGTGTACCCTGACCAGCAGGTTGTGCTCTCCACACTGCACCATCACAGTCTGCAGTGGAGACACACTGCGCCCCTCAGACACACTGAAACCAGAGCCAAAGGGAGACCCAGGAGGAGGGACTCTCTGAGGCCCAGGGGTGGCTTTTACGCTTCTCCATGGAAACCTCTGGCCCCGAAACTGTTGCCAAATATCAGAGGAACAAACAGCTCCGACTAACATCAGCACTGGGAGCAAACCCCTCACTACAAAATCCCCCATGATACTAAACAATTCAACTATCCCTTCACTCATCAACCAGCACCTTTTATACACACAACCTGCCGTCACCTGACACCAATGCTGCATTGAGCTCATTAACCGACCCCAATCTCCACAATATCTGACCAATCACAGAACCAATGGATTTATTTCCAGGAGGGCCAATTTAAATTGGACCAATCGGAGTGACTCTTTTGATTGGGTGGTTGCTCTTTTGATTAAACAAATCAACTGTAAATTAATAAAACTTTAAATAATACTTAACAAATTAAAGTAAAATCACATTGGCCGAGGTGATGATGCACACCAGTTCCCGCGGGGCCCACCGGTCTCAGAAGGCCTCAAGTGTGCCGGCGGACACCGCGTGCTCCATCTCCAGGGCCACCCGGGCGCGAACATAGCCGCGGAAGAGAGGCAGGCAATCGGGCCGAACGACCCCCTCGACTGCCCGCTGCCTGGACCTGTTTATGGCCATCTTCGCCAGGCCCAGGAGCAGTCCGACGAGGAGGTCCTCCGACCTGCCCGCTCCCCTCCGCACCGGGTGACCGTAGATCAGGAGCGTGGGACTGAAGTGCAGCCAAAGATCGAGGAGCAGCCCCTTCAGATAGTGAAAGAGGGGCTGCAACCTCTCGCATTCCATGTAAATATGGAAGACAGACTCCTCTAGGCCGCAGAAAAGGCAGGCGGCCTGGGAGTCCGTGAACCTGCTTAAAAGCTTATTGCACGGGACTGCTCCGTGCAACACCCTCCAGGCCAAGTCCCCAATAGATAAAGGGAGGACTCCCGCGTAGAGAGCCCTCCATTGGGGACCTACCCCTCCGCCGGACGGCAAGATGGCACGCCAAGGCGTGTCCGGACGGCAGGCGAAGATGGCAAAGTGGAGAGTGTGCAGGAGCAGCCCGTACAGGAAACCCCTCCTCGCAGAACTATAGGGCACGGAGGGTATTTCCCCGAGGAGGCTCAAGTTCTGAGGCGCCGGTTCCCGAGAGGGGTTTCGGGGCCGCGCGCCGATGAGGAATTCCATCCTAACGGAGGTCAGTTCGGACGAGATCGCCCCACGTGCTTGAGCCTCCTCGATACACCTAGTGGAGTCGGGGCCCAGTGCCGCTTTCAGCGACTTGACGGCTTCGGCCGCGAGCCGGACGTTGGTCCAGGACAGGCGCTGCGCCAACTCCTCCGGCACCATCCAGCCCGCTCCTCCGCCATCGAGCAGGTCCCCGACCCTGGTCACCTTGCCAGGCAGAGCCCTGCCCTTCGCCAGCCACCCGAACCAGCGTTCGCGGAGGTGCGGATTCCTGAGCAGCGGCTCCCGAAGGACAGCCGTCACTCCTGACGGGGGAGAACTCCGCCTGGAGGCGACGCTGGTCCAGACCCATAGCAGTTCCTGGTAGAAGATAGGCAGCTCCCGCAGGTAGGCACGTGTACGGCCCAATTCCACAAACAGGAGCTGCGTGTCGTAGTTGAGGCCGTGCAGCTGGCGGAAAAAATGCGTCACCAGCGCACACCATCGAGGAGGATTCTCAACGTACAGGTATCTCTGCAGCGTCCGAAGACGGAAAGTCGCCACCTGGGTGCGAAGGCACACCAGCGCCTGACCGCCCTCCCTAAGCGGGAGACTCAGAACCGCGGCAGAGACCCAGTGTTTCCCTTTGCCCCAGAAGAAGTCGACAAGCTTCTTCTGCATCTTGGCGACAAACGCATGGGGAGGGATCAAAGTGACCGACCGGTACCACAACATGGCGGCCACCAGCTGGTTTATGACCAGCGCTCGATCCCTGTAGGACAACACTCGGAGCAGTCCTGTCCAGCGTCCTAGGCGAGCGGTGACTTTGGCCTCCAGCTCTTGCCAGTTCGCCGGTCAGGCGTCCTCGGTGGGGCTGAGGTAGACTCCCAAGTAGAGGAGGTGCGTGGTGCTCCAATAGGAGTGGCACGGAGTTGCCCGGTGTCCCCTGACAGAGAAGAGCAGCATAAGGACACCATTAATACAATAAGCATCCACTTTGGGTCCATAAAGGATCGATCAGAGTACTTTCTAAATGGTAAAAAGCTAGGAATTTAGAATGTTAATGTGTGATTTGATCCAAGTTCTCAAGATATTAAGGGGAACTGATCGGGTAAATAGAGACAAACTATTTCCGCTGGTTGGGAGTTTAGGACAAGGGGACATCACCTTAAAATTAGAGCCAGACCTTTCAGGAGTGAAGTTAGGAAAAAATTCTACACAAAGAAGTTTGGAACTCTCTTCTGCAAAGAGCATTGATGTTCAATCACTTGTTAATTTTAAATCTGAGATTGATAGATTTTTATTAACCAAAGGTATTAAGGGATATGGGCCAAAGGCGGGTCTATGGAGTTAGGTCCCAGATCAGCCATGATCTCATTGAATGGTGGAACAGGCTCGAGGGGCTGAATGGCCTCCTCCTGTTCCGATGGATAATGTGGATTTTTTTTAATTGATCCATTAAATGACAGGGGTTGTCCCGGTGTCATCAACAGAGGAACGGATTTACACCTGGCCTCCTCTTTAAGGTGGCACAACTGATAAAGGAACTTTAATGACAGATTTGAGGATTTGAGTCCAGGAGCAAGGATGTCTTACTAGAGTTGTACAGGGCCTTGGTGAGACCACACCTGGAGTACTGTGTGCAGTTTTGGTCTCCTTACCTAAGAAAGGATATACTTGCCATAGAGGGAGTGCAGCGAAGGTTCACCAGACTGATTCCTGGGATGGCAGGACTGTCGTATGAGGAGAGATTGGGTCGACTAGGCCTGTATTCACTAGAGTTTAGAAGAATGAGAGGGGATCTCATTGAAATGTGTAAGATTCTGACAGGGCTAGACAGACTGGATGCAGGGAGGATCGTTCCCCTGGCTGGGGGGGTCAAGAACGAGGGATCACAGTCTCAGGATACGGGGTGGGACATTTAGGACTGAGATGAGGAGAAATTTCTTCACTCAGAGGGTGGTGAACCTGTGGAATTCTCTACCACAGAAGGCTGTGGAGGCCAAGTCACTGAATATATTTAAGAAGGAGATAGATAGATTTCTAGACACAAAAGGCATCAAGGGCTATGGGGAGAGAGCAGGAATATGGTATTGAGATAGAGGATCAGCCATGATCATATTGAATGGCGGAGCAGGCTCGAAGGGCCGAATGGCCTACTCCTGCTCCTATTTTTCTATGTTTCTATGTTTCAAACACAGAATGTTCTTTCGACAAAACAACAGGAAACTCATAAAAGTCAATCATAATATTATTACTGGTGTCGATAAGACTCTCCATTCCCTGCGGTGCCCACCGGTTGCGGGAGGCCTCGAGGGTACCGATGGGCACTGCCCGCTCCCTCTCCAGGGAGCCTGGCGCGCAAACACTCGGAGTGCAATAGGTTTTCCAGAAGCTTCTACAGGTGGCCAGAACCAGATGGGATCATTGCCTCATTGAACCAGATTGAAAAGTTGGACCTTAATCAGTTGATATGTACTGTGGGACATTAGTTCGGACAGACTCTTTGTTCTTGTTAGTGGTGTCCTGTCCCTTGTGGGGAGGACCCCTTATAGATGATCAGTATGGGACTGAGCTTCACCCATTGCCCCTAACTCGTAGTCTGCAAAACAGGACAAGCTCCCCCGTCCCTGCTGATAACTGAAAGGACATCACGAGGAGGAAACAGTCTATTCAATTAAAACCCCAAAATAGAGGCAAAGTCACTCTAATTACAATTGTCCAGTTTCATCCAGACTGATAAAGGGAGCGATGGGAAATGGAGACTGTCACACTGGAACAACAACAACAACAACTTGTCATCATATCGCACCTTTAATGCAGAAAAACATCCCAAGGTGCTTCACACTGGCGTCATGAGAGAAAAATGGACGCTGAGTGAAAGAAGGAGATATTAGGAAGGGTGGCCAAGAGCTTGGTCAAAGTTCTGGGAACTAAGCAGGATCGTAAATGAGGAGACGCAGGTGGAGAGGCAGAGGCTTAGGGAGGGAATTCAAGAGGGTGGGGCCTATTCGGCTGAAGTTACGGCCACCAATGGTGGAGTGAAGCAAGGGGAGGATCCACAAATTCTGAGGGAGGGGGTTAATAGGGTGTGATCCTCTGAGGTTGGGATTTGGTACCTTGTTTGCGCAGAGCAGAGGGAGCTTTACTCTGTATCTAACCCGTGCTGTATCTGCCCTGGGAGTGTTTGATGGGACAGTGTAGAGGGAGCTTTACTCTGTATCTAACACGTGCTGTACCTGCCCTAGGAATGTTTGATGGGAAAGTGTAGAGGGAGCTTTACTCTGTATCTAACCCGTGCTGTACCTGCCCTGGGAGTGTTTGATGGGACAGTGTAGAGGGAGCTTTACTCTGTATCTAACCCGTGCTGTATCTGCCCTGGGAGTGTTTGATGGGACAGTGTAGAGGGAGCTTTACTCTGTATCTAACACGTGCTGTACCTGCCCTAGGAATGTTTGATGGGACAGTGTAGAGGGAGCTTTACTCTGTATCTAACACGTGCTGTACCTGCCCCGGGAGTGTTTGATGGGACAGTGCAGAGGGAGCTTTACTCTGTATCTAACCCGTGCTGTACCTGCCCTGGGAGTGTTTGATGGGACAGTGTAGAGGGAGCTTTACTCTGTATCTAACCCGTGCTGTACCTGCCCTGGGAGTGTTTGATGGGACAGTTTAGAGGGCTCTTTACTCTGTATCTAACCTGTGCTGTACCTGCCCTGGGTGTGTTTGATGGGACAGTTTAGAGGGAGCTTTACTCTGTATCTAACCTGTGCTGTACCTGCCCTGGCAGTGTTTGATGGGACAGTGTAGAGGGAGCTTTACTCTGTATCTAACCAACGCTGTACCTGCCCTGGGAGTGTTTGATGGGACAGTGTAGAGGGAGCTTTACTCTGTATCTGACGTATGCTGTACCGGCCCTGGGAGTTTTTGATGAGACAGTGTAGAGGGAGCTTTACTCTGTATCTAACCCGTGCTGTACCTGCCCTGGGAGTGTTTGATGAGACAGTGTCGAGGGAGCTTTACTCTGTATCTAACCCGCGCTGTACTTGCCCTGGGAGTGTTTGATGGGACAGTGCAGAGGGAGCTTTACTCTGTATCTAACCCGTGCTGTACCTGCCCTGGGAGTGTTTGATGGGACAGTGTAGAGGGAGCTTTACTCTATATCTAACCCGTGCTGTACCTGCCCTGGGAGTGTTTGATGGGACAGTTTAGAGGGCTCTTTACTCTGTATATTACCCGTGCTGTACCTGCCCTGGGTGTGTTTGATGGGACAGTTTAGAGGGAGCTTTACTCTGTATCTAACACGTGCTGTACCTGCCCCGGGAGTGTTTGATGGGACAGTGCAGAGGGAGCTTTACTCTGTATCTAACCCGTGCTGTACCTGCCCTGGGAGTGTTTGATGGGACAGTGTAGCGGGAGCTTTACTCTGTATCTAACCCGTGCTGTACCTGCCCTGGGAGTGTTTGATGGGACAGTTTCGAGGGAGCTTTACTCTGTATCTAACCTGTGCTGTACCTGCCCTGGGTGTGTTTGATGGGACATTTTAGAGGGAGCTTTACTCTGTATCTAACCTGTGCTGTACCTGCCCTGGCAGTGTTTGATGGGACAGTGTAGAGGGAGCTTTACTCTGTATCTAACCAACGCTGTACCTGCCCTGGGAGTGTTTGATGGGACAGTGTAGCGGGAGCTTTACTCTGTATCTAACCCGTGCTGTACCTGCCCTGGGAGTGTTTGATGGGACAGTTTAGAGGGAGCTTTACTCTGTATCTAACCTGTGCTGTACCTGCCCTGGGTGTGTTTGATGGGACATTTTAGAGGGAGCTTTACTCTGTATCTAACCAACGCTGTACCTGCCCTGGGAGTGTTTGATGGGACAGTGTAGAGGGAGCTTTACTCTGTATCTGACGTATGCTGTACCGGCCCTGGGAGTTTTTGATGAGACAGTGTAGAGGGAGCTTTACTCTGTATCTAACCCGTGCTGTACCTGCCCTGGGAGTGTTTGATGAGACAGTGTCGAGGGAGCTTTACTCTGTATCTAACCCGCGCTGTACTTGCCCTGGGAGTGTTTGATGGGACAGTGCAGAGGGAGCTTTACTCTGTATCTAACCCGTGCTGTACCTGCCCTGGGAGTGTTTGATGGGACAGTGTAGAGGGAGCTTTACTCTATATCTAACCCGTGCTGTACCTGCCCTGGGAGTGTTTGATGGGACAGTTTAGAGGGCTCTTTACTCTGTATATTACCCGTGCTGTACCTGCCCTGGGTGTGTTTGATGGGACAGTTTAGAGGGAGCTTTACTCTGTATCTAACCCATGCTGTACCTGCCCTGGGAGTGTTTGATGGGACAGTGTAGAGGGAGCTTTACTCTGTATCTGATGTATGCTGTACCGGCCCTGGGAGTGTTTGATGAGACAGTGTAGAGGGAGCTTTACTCTGTATCTAACCCATGCTGTACCTGCCCTGGGAGTGTTTGATGGGACAGTGTAGAGGGAGCTTTACTCTGTATCTAACCTATGCTGTACCTGCCCTGGGAGTGTTTGATGGGACAGTGTGGAGGGAGCTTTACTCTGTATCTAACCTATGCTGTACCTGCCCTGGGAGTGTTTGATGGTACAGTGTAGAAGGAGCTTTACTCTGTATCTAACCCGTGCTGTACCTGCCCTGGGAGTGTTTGATGGGACAGTGTAGAGGGAGCTTTACTCTGTATCTGACCTATGCTGTGCACTCCAATTGGAACGTGTCCCATTCCCCAGGACTAAAGTCTCTCACCTCAATGAGAATAAAATCTATACCGGGAGGAGATAACACTCACTTGACGAATGCACCTGTATTAATGAATTCTCCAACATATTGTTCACTAATATGCAATGACCCTTTACTTTCCAGGACAGAATCCAACATCTCCCAGTGAAGTCGAGTGTAGCTGGGTTGGGTTCCGAGAGCTCCTTCTTTCTGGGTCAATGGGCCCCATTCTCTGCTGACGGACTTACACCAGCTGATCCTGTGTCTCCGCTGTGCCCCCCTAGAAAACCATTACACCGACCCGTGGGCAGGTCCCCAGGGATGGGTTTTATTGATGCACCTGCTGACACACCATGTAAACTACTGGGACAGTTATGGTCTGTAACTTGGAGTTGATGAGGTTGTGGTGGGCAGTTGCTGTATTACAATGCAGTAACCATGGAGACAGCCCATAATAGAGCAAGCAGCATCCACGGGGCATTGGGAGGAGCAGCCAGAGTATAAAAGATGGCAATCCTCAGACTGGGCCCACTCAGGATAAATGCAGTGAAGTTATTTAAAAGTAGCTCCATCAGCCTCTCAGCTCAGACCATCCTGCACCTGGGATTAGGGACAGATGTGACAGGGAGTCAGTTTTGTTCAGTGTGTGTAGAATGCGCTGCTTTTTGACATTAGTGTAGGTTTATTGCAGTAAGGTTTTAGTTCCGCAGGATAAAATGAACCGGGGTTTGATTTACTAGACCTGGAAAATTGTGTCGATTTCCCCCTCCCCTCCAGATTTTAAGAGGTATCCATCCCTTCCTGAGAAGTTATTTTTGCCTGTAAAGTAAAATGACAGTAGGGAAACTGGAAATCAGAGCATCGAGTAAAGTTTCATGAACCTGTAGAAAATAAACCCTCCTACACGATTCATCTCCTGGCCATGAGTTTCTAACACCACTACTGCCACCAACTGTTCATGTGAAGTTATCCACTTTGGTAGGAATAATAGAAAAGCAAAATATTTTTTTAAATGGTGAGAGATTGGGAAATGTTGGTGTTCAGAGGGACCTTGGTGTCCTTGTACACGAATCATATGCAGGTACAGCAAGCAATTAGGAAAGCAAATGGTATGTTGGCCTTTATTACAAGAGGATTTGTGTATAACAGTAAACATGTCTTACTGCAATTATATAGGGGCCTGGTGAGACCACACCTGGAGTATTGTGTAATGTTTTGGCCTCCTTACCGAAGGAAGGATATACTTGCCATAGAAGGAGTGCAACAAAGGTTCACCAGACTGATTCCTGGGATGGGGTTGTCCAATGAGGAGAGATTGAGTAGACTAGGCCTATATTCTCAAGTTTAGAAGAATGAGATGTGATCGCATTGAAAGAAACAAAATTCTTGCAGGGCTCGACAGGGAGGACGTTGCCCCTGGCTGGCGAGTCTGGAACCAGGGGTCACAGTCTCAGGATAAGGGGTCGGCCATTTAGGACGGAGATGAGGAAAAATTTCTTCTGAAGGTGTTGAAACTTTGGAATTCTCTAGCCCAGAGGGCTATGGAGGCTCATTCATTGAATATATTGAAGACAGAGATCAATAGATCTTTGAATATTAAGGGAATTAAGAGATATGGGGAATAGTTCAGGAAAGTGGAGATGAGATAGAAGATCAGCCATGATCTTATTGAATGACGGAGCAGGCTCGATGGGCCAATTGCCCTACTTCTGCTCCTATTTCTTCCATCGTTGAGGCTCCCCTCCCAGTGAACCTGCCACTCAAGTTAGAAGAAGCCCATGTTTCACTGCATTTCCACTCAAATCCTTTGTCTTCCAACACTGGGAGACTATATTCAGGGCTCTATTTAGTCTGTACAAGATTACTTGTGGAACTCACCCTTGAGCATCTTGCTACTGTTCCAGGGTGAGTGACTCATTTGGAGCACTGAAGACCCAATAGGGACCACTGACACTGGAGGCTACCTTTAAAAAAGGAGCCCACCGTAAGCTCATTCCAATCGGGACAGGAGCAGAAGGTTTAGTAAAAGCTCAGTGCAGGAGATGGTCACCGCCCCAGTTCAAGGTGGGGCTGGGCAAGGAGAGGTTTAGTAAAAGCTCAGGGCAGGAGATGGTCACCTCCCCAGTTCACGGTGGGGCTGGGCAAGGAGAGGTTTAGTAAAAGCTCAGGGCAGGAGATGGTCACCTCCCCAGTTCAAGGTGGGGCTGGGCAAGGAGAGGTTTAGTAAAAGCTCAGGGCAGGAGATGGTCACCTCCCCAGTTCAAGGTGGGGCTGGGCAAGGAGAGGTTCAGTAAAAGCTCAGGGCAGGAGATGGTCACCTCCCCAGTTCAAGGTGGGGCTGGGCAAGGAGAGGTTTAGTAAAAGCTCAGGGCAGGAGATGGTCACCTCCCCAGTTCAAGGTGGGGCTGGGCAAGGAGAGGTTTAGTAAAAGCTCAGGGCAGGAGATGGTCACCTCCCCAGTTCACGGTGGGGCTGGGCAAGGAGAGGTTTAGTAAAAGCTCAGGGCAGGAGATGGTCACCTCCCCAGTTCACGGTGGGGCTGGGCAAGGAGAGGTTTAGTAAAAGCTCAGGGCAGGAGATGGTCACCTCCCCAGTTCACGGTGGGGCTGGGCAAGGAGAGGTTTAGTAAAAGCTCAGGGCAGGAGATGGTCACCTCCCCAGTTCACGGTGGGGCTGGGCAAGGAGAGGTTTAGTAAAAGCTCAGGGCAGGAGATGGTCACCTCCCCAGTTCAAGGTGGGGCTGGGCAAGGAGAGGTTAAGAGTTCCCAATTAGAGGCTCCTTCAGTAAGAGAAGATACCAACTTAATCAAAACCCGACCCTCTGCCAACTTGTTCAATATTCTAATCTCTGCCATCATTTGGTTCCCAGCAAAGGTGAGGTCCTACCCTTCACCCAGGTGAAGATTCAGCCAACGACTGAGCTGTATATTAGGGCTCTGAACAGTGCCAGCTCCCATTGGCACCGTCACCCCACAGGACGAGTTAAGTAAACACGAACCACAGCAACATGAAAAGCCAGATACTGGAGCCAGTGGAACAGAGACATGATCGCACCATGCAAAGTGTCAGTGCTTCTACTGGAGAAAGCTGCCAGAACAAAGGAGCCAATGAGATGCTTGAGCCCAGCATGCACCAGTACCTCTGTCCATTCAGAGATCATTGACCTGCACAATGAGGGCTGTACAGCTGCTGTAATCACCAGCCATCCAAATTCTGTGCCTGGATAAGCCATTATAACCACGAGCAACATTGTCCAATTAAAACCCATCTCATTTTTCTCTGGGCTCTGGGACAGACATTGTGACAAATGAGCAACGAGACATAAGATACAAGGAGTCACTGCTTTATTGACCATTCAATAACTAGTTGAACAGGCTTTGCTTGTGTTTCCTGTACAGGAACAAGGTGATCAAAGAAGCAGAGATCAGAGAGACAGCTGTCACAGTCAGGGCCACCATCAGGACCACCTCAGACTCCACACCTGAAAAGCAATGAGAAACCAACAGTGAGTGAAGGAAATACTGAGGGGGAAATGGAAACTAGCAGTCGGCCAACTCACCACCTGGAGACCTCTCCTGCATCCGTTGCTCAACCTCATTCAGGGACTCAGTTGCCAGGTCTGTCACATCAGTGTCCAGAATGACCAGGGGTCCAAGTGAGGCCTCACCCTCCCACTTCAATTCAGCATCGCTCCCTGCAATATCAAACATTCCAGTTAGAGAGGGTAAAGGGCAACCTCCAACATCTAGAGGATCAATGTCCTACCAGCTTCAGGTACAAGATCCCTCCTTCCTCTGGAATCAAATCGGAACTCCCTTGTGGCACCGCAGTTGCCCAAATGACAACAGGCGCAAACGTCATTGTTGGATACTTCCAATGGGGTCCAGCTAAACAAGAGAATCAGTTTCACAATCAGGTTGGGCATCACTTCACACAACACATCCCTGAGGGAGAGAGGGGGGAACTTACACATTCTGCATCTTCTGGAAAGTACAAGCTTTGCTCATGGAATCTCTCCCATCCACTGCAGCAACCTTCAGGTGACAGGTGATGAAAATCTGAGGGACACATCAACACAAGCTGTTATTCAGTGACTCCCTCCCAACTTGGGAACTCAATGACCATGTGGAGTCAGGGTGGACAAGTAGCATGTTGGATCACAAGCTGGTTATAAATCAGAACAGTGAGTGGAGGTTAAAGGTTGTTACTCAGATTGGTAAGTGGGGTTCCAGTGATCTGTGCTGGGACCACTTATTCACCATTTACAGAAACAATTTAGACTCTGGAATCCAAAGTACAATTTCAGAATTTGTAGAATACACCAAATTTTGGGGGTGGGGGGTGGCAGATGTAGTTAATAGAGTAGGACTGGAACAAAAATACAGCTAGACATTAATAAATCTGCAGAATGGGCTTGTAATGGGCAAATGAACTTCCAGTATCGGCAAGTGTGAGGTCATGTGTTGGTAGGAAGCATAAGGAGGCCAAATACTCCTGGGAAAATAAGTGTCTAAATGGGGTAGAGAAACAGAGGGATGTGGGGGTACAGATACGTAGATCACCAAAAGGAGCAACACAGGTTAAGAAGGCCATAAATAAAACAAAGCACAGGGTTTATTTCTCAAGGGATAGAATTGAAAATGAAAGAAGTTCTGTTAAACTTGTATAGAACCCTGGTTAGAGAACAGAGGATTGCGAACAGTCCTGCTCTCCATATTATAAGGATATAGAGGCACTGGAGAAAGTGCAGAAATGCTTTAATAGAACAACAAACCCAGGAGGTTATACCCATCAGGAAAGATTGAACAGGCTGGGGACTCTTTTCTCTAGAAAAAAGACTGAGGGGTGACCCGATAGAGGTCTTGAAAGATTAAAGTGTTTGATAGAGTGGACAGAGAAGAGGTTTCCACTTGTGGGCGAGACTAGAACGAGGGGCCATAAATACAAAGTCATAACTAATGAATCCAATCGGGAATTCAGGAGAAACATCTCCACCCAGAGAGAGTGGCGAGAATGTGGAAATTGCTACCACGGAGTGATTGAGGCAAATAGCACAGATGCATTTAAGGGGAAGCTAGATAAACACGAGGGAGAAAGGAATAGAAGGATATGTTAATAGGTTCGATGTAGCGGGGTGAGGATGCTCGTGTGGAGCATAAACCAGTTACGCAGAATGGCCTGTATCTGTTGTAAATACTTTGCAATGGTCGGCTTCCTCTTACCAAGGAACGGTCATCTCCAAAGAAGCGGAACGCATCCAGGTCAAAGTGGAGCTTGTCCAGCTCACGCTCATCTCTTGGCAACACGAAGGTTGAGAAGGAGTCCTCAGCTTTGCTGTCCAGGAGGCAACTGGAGAAATAATTTTTAAGAGAGGGGACATGAAGTGAATCAAGTGAAGCCATTGAGACAGGACCAGCTGGAGAAAGCAGAGCTCTCCTTACCCACTGTAGTCAATGATGCTGTATCTTGGGGTGGAGTCCTTGTCTGGGCTCAATGTAGCGACACAGCGGTCAATATAGAGCTTCAGGGGCATGTGGTTGGTCATTGAAACAGAGGCCTCAATGTGAATGAGATCACCCAGGTAGTAGACAGTCGAGGTGCGCTCTGTGAGCCAGTCATCTGAAGTACAAGAGGGACAAGGGTTGGAGACAGTGGGTGCAACTCCCAGTGGGTGACTACAGGAAATCATTCCCCATCTACCCATCACATACCAGTCATTAGGCGCAGAGAGAATGACAGAAGCCCCTCTCCAGACGTGGTGGAGCTGAACGGGATCCAGGTGGGCTTGATCGGGTTACTGCTCACATTGCCCTTCCTGGAAAGACAATGGAGCCATTTTAGGACAAGGTCAGAGAACTGCACCAGCTGTAGACGTTATTCGCGACAGTGTCAAGAATCTTACCTAAAATAGTGGCACTCAATGGGAACGACAGCTCCATTAGTTCTCACAATGACAGATCCATGGGCTTTGGGGGTGTGCTTCAGGTGGGTGGCGTAGACCAGGAAATCTCCAGACATCTGAAAGACATCAGATTCAGAAATGGACAACATTCTACTCAGGTGGTTGGAAGTTGTGCAGCCTCAGCAGCTAATGCAAGGAGGGGGATTGCAAGCACAAGACAATCAAACAGAATAAAAGACTCAATGAAAGGGCAGCTTCACTTCAATAAAGGAGCCATACGTTGCTAATAATTTGGATAAATGAATAAAACCAGATTTAAGCCTCATTTAATCCAGGCTCCCCTGTATTCTGATACAGGGAGAGTTGGAGATAAAACCGAATATTTTAAATAACTGAACCATTAAACTGAATCCCCAGTGACCTGAAAATCCACAAGACAGGATGTATGGAAGGAAAAGTTTGGAAGAACCAAGTGCAGGCTCAAGGCCAATAGGGCAGAGCTCACAAGGTTGGAGAGACTCAGGAAGACCAGTTAAAGCAAAGGACAATGCATAATTCAACACAAGTCTGAGGATTTAAAAACAGGAGACATGAATCTCCTGATCACCAATGACATTTCACCAAGGGTAGGAATAAAGAGTTGGGTCTAATCCATACACCAAGCTTAGAGCAAGAGTTGAGGAATCACATTACCTTCACTGTGCTGCCACATTCATGGAGCCCATAGTCAAAGAGGACGGTGTGGTTCTGAGAGTAGATCCCGGTTGGCCGACAACCTGCCGTCCCCAGGGTCAGGTCAGCAGCTTTAATCAAGTGCCTGGTTCCAAATAAATCCATGTTTACCCTGACCAGCAGGTTGTGCTCTCCACACTGCACCATCACAGTCTGCAGTGGAGACACACTGCGCCCCTCAGACACACTGAAACCGGAGCCAAAGGGAGACCCAGGAGGAGGGACTCTGTGAGGCCCAGGGGTGGCTTTTACTCTTCTCCATGGAAACCTCTGGCCCCCAAACTGTTGCCAAATATCAGAGGAACAAACAGCGCCAACTAACACCAGCACTGGGAGCAAACCCCTCACTACAAAATCCCCCATGATACTAAACAACTCAACTATCCCTTCACTCATCAACCAGCACCTTTTATACACACAACCTGACCACTAATAAACACCCCTTGCCTGACCTGGGACGGAGCTGCCTCGGTGAAGTCCAGAATTAATTATCCAATCTAGAACATCGTTAAGACCTGGTTGTGGACTGAGCCTGGGCATCTCCAGCTTTATTTTTTTTCCCAGGTGAAGACATCTTCTCCCCCCACCAGAAGACCATCAACAAGGACTTTATTTAACATCGGAGAGTGCCCCCCCACCGCTGGAAGCACCCACCCACCCACAATCCTGAGTGGCGAACAGGCCCCTGCGGCCTCCCTCCTTCCCACCCCCTCTCTCTCTCTCTCTCTCTCTCTACCGAGGCACCTCATCCTTTAAAAATTACCCAATTGAGCAGAGGGGAGAAGGCCACTCTCCCAATTCCGATCATCCAAGGGAGAGGTGTGCCTTCATTTTTAAAACAACCCCCTCTGCTCGGGGAAAAGACAAAAAAAAAACCAAGGCCATTTAAACATCACCCGGCCTGTGACTTGGGGTGGGTGTAGCCCTTTATACCACCTCAGTATGGCGAGCACATCTTCGCCGGCGGCGGGGCAAGCAAGGTCGTACGCAGGTGTGGCAGCCACGGCCACAGCTGGTCCCGCTGCTTCTGCTGCCCTGTCGCCTTTCAGGCTATTGACAAAAAAGCTGGGGGTGAAGAGCTACACTCACCCCAACATGACCATAGAGGCTTGCGTCAAAGCCATGGCTGGGGTAGTCGGCCCCTCAGCCATCGTTGCGGCCTCTAAAATGTACGGTAAGGCTGTGTTCTTCCTGGGGTCGGAGCGGGCGGTGTCCCTGGCCGTCACCGAGGGGCTCACAGTGGGCGGGACCTTCCTGCCGGTGGATCCGCTCGAGGCCACCGAGCAGCGACTCATATTATCAAATGTCCCGCCCTTTGTTCCGGTTGAGTTCCTCCTCCCCCACCTACGTCAACTAGGGGAGGTGAGGTCGGGGATTAATCCGAACCCGCTCGGCTGCAGGGAGGCCAGCCTCCGGCACGTCTTCTTCCGGCGCCAGCTGTTTATCCAGCTGGCGCGGGAGGAGGACACGGAAGGCGCATTTAGTATAACACACGAGGGGACCGCCTGCCGCGTCTTCTGAACGTCGGATGGTTTGCGGTGCCACGCCTGTAAGGAGGTGGGGCACATAAGAACTGCCCCGCCTCCAAGGCCGCCAAAACATCTGAGGCGGCCAAGGCTGGCGCCGCCGCCGCTGCTCCCCGTTTCTGTCCGCGACACCCAATGCGCTGTCGACGCCGGAGGTCAATGCCGTCGCGGCCTCCGGCGGAGGGGAGGGGGAGCGTCCGATTGGAAGGAAGGCGCGGAGGAAAAGCAAACACCTTCAGGCGGGTCCCCTTGACATACATGATGACTTACCCGAGCTTACGCCCCCATACCTTGCGCGGGTGGCGGCGGTGTTCGAGAATGCGAGGGGCCTCGTGCCCGGGCCTGCGGCTGCAACCGCCGAGGCGGCAAAATCGAGACCTGCGGCCGTGACCGGGCCCGGGACCCCCGAGCAGACCGATCGACAGGGGGGAGCGGAGGTGGAGGCCTCGGTATGCATGGAGGTCTCCCAACCTTCGTGTCCCTCCGCTCCGAAAAGGAGGTGCAGCGCCCTGGATGAGGAGGAGGACCGTGAGGAACGGGGTCCCCCCTCGCAAGGGGAGTCGTCGCCCGCCGCGGGTGCTGCGCCACCCCCCCCACCGACACCATCACCGACATCCGGCAGGGGTTGCCTGTCCCCCGGGAGGGCACGACAGATGAGTCTGTCCAGCCTGTGCCTCCCGGGGATGGGGAAGAGGCCCTGCTCATTGGGGGGGGGGGGGCGCCGCAGAACTAACCGCGGTGGGAAATTACGCTTAACCGTTGTTTCTCGCCAGGTCGGGCGTCCTGGGGAGCGGGGCGGGCGAGGCCGATGAGGCTGAGCCCACCGTATACGGTCAGGACTACTCCCAGGTGCTGCTCGACCTGGTTGAGCAATATAACCAGGGTACCCGGTCCGCTGGGTTGGAGGATGGTGGCGGTGAAGGGGAAGGCCCCCTGACTCAGTCTGCGACGCTGGCGCCGGGGGTGTTGGGGAAACTGGCACTAATGTACTCCCCGGTTTCCCCGTGCACCCCGGTGCCGGAGGGGGGCCCCCGAGCCGCCGCCGCTTCCTGACCCGGCGCCTCTGGAGGAGCCCAGGGAGGACTCCTCTGCTGCCGATCCTGGGGGTGGGATCGGGGCAGAGGTAGGGCCGGCCGATGGCGACCCCCCGGAGGAGGACGGGGACCCGGCGGAGGACACTGAGGATGATATGGAATCCGTCGCCAGTGAGGCGGCGGATACCCTCGTGCCCCCCTCCGGGTCCCCCCTCATCCCCGTTGTGGAACTCCGGGACTTTGTGGCCATGGGCCAGGGTCGCCAGGATATAATCCGGCTGGCCATCGATAAATGGTCGGCTCTGGCACTGCTCGTTTGCTCCGTCCGCGCCGCAGTCAAAACCATGGGCGCGGACGGGGGCGTGGGCCTGGCCGAGCGGCGTCGGATCCAGAATTTCCTCGCTGGGCTTGGAAGGGAGTGGCGGTCGACTAGCGGCCGCGCTCCCTCCTCCCGTTAGAGTAAGGTAGAGGTTGCACTATGCTCTTGTCATGAAGATAACCATAGCCAGCCTCAACATCAACGGCAGCAGAGAGGCACGCCGTAGATTTAATAACTTCTCGTCCCTTCGGGAAGGGAGGCATGCGGTGTGCTTCCTGCAGGAAACCCACACCGTTCCGGGAGACGAGGCCACGTGGCTCCTGGAGTGGCTAGGAGGGGTCAGCATGAGTCACCTCTCCAACATTTCCGGTGGGGTGGCTATCTTGCTGGCCCCGCATTTTCAGCCGGAGATCTTGGGGGTCAAGGAGCATGTGCTGGGCCGCTTGCTCCAGGTCACTGTTCGTCTGGGGGGCGTGCCGCTCCATTTAGTGAACGTGTACGCCCCCCAGCCCGGTGCGCAGCAAGTGCGCTTCTTCGAAGAAGTGTCCGCTCTTCTGGGCACCGTCGACGTCGGCGAGTGCGTCATCCTCGGGGGGGATTTTAATTGTACCCTCGAGGCGAGGGACCGTTCGGGCCCTCCGCGAAGCCTGACGGCGACGGTGAAGTTGAGGGACCTGGTCGGGTCCTTCGACTTGGTGGACGTCTGGCGAAATCTCCATCCCGACTCCAGCGCCTTCACTTGGGTGGGGTCTGGAGGAGGAAGGTCCAGAATCGACCGCCTTTATATTTCCCGGGCGTACGTCTCCTGCGTTCCGGCGGCTTCCATGCGGCCGGTGCCGTGCACGGACCACCACCTGGTGTGGGCGGAGCTCGCTCCATTGCGGGTCCGCGTACTGGCATTTTAACAACCTGCTGCTGGAGGACGTGCGGTTCCGGGATTCGTTTCGCCGGTTCTGGGCCGACTGGAGAAGGAAGCAGGGGGGCTTCCTCTCCTTGAGGCTATGGTGGGACGTGGGCAAGGCTCACGTCCATCTCTTCTGCCAGGAGTACGCGAAGGGGTCGACCAAGAGGCGGGAGGCCCGGGTCAGGCGATTGGAGAAAGAAGTGCTCGACCTGGAGTCCCGTCTCGGTCAAGTCGTCGAAGACCCGGCCCTGCGGAAGGTGTACGAAGAGAAGAAGGGCGCGCTGAAGGACCTGCAGATGGTCGGGGCCCGAGGCGCGTACGTGAGGTCGCGGATCCAGTTCCTGCGGGACCTGGACCGCGGCTCCCCCTTCTTCTACTCGCTGGAAAAAAGACGAGGGGTCCGTAAGCAGCTCTTGGGGCTGCTGGCCGACGACGGATCTCTGGTCTCGGATCCGGAGGGGATCAGCGTGGAGGTCCGGGCCTATTACGGGGCTCTGTTCTCTCCGGATCCGTCCAGCGAGGATGCGTGCAGAGTTTTGTGGGAGGACCTGCCGAAGGTCGGCCCGGAGGGCGCTGAAGAATTGGACGCTCCGCTAAGTTTGGCGGAGCTGACCGGCGCCCTGCGCCAGCTCTCGAGGGGAAAGTCCCCGGGGCTGGACGGGCTGACCGTGGAGTTCCACAGGGCGTTCTGGGACGTCTTGGGGGGCGACTACGCGCTGGTCCTGGGGGAAAGTCTGGCGACCGGGGAGATGCCCCTCTCTTGGCGCAGGGCGGTCATCGTCCTGCTGCCCAAGAAGGGTGATCTCCGCCTTTTAAAAAACTGGCGCCCGGTCTCCCTCCTCAGCACGGACTATAAAATTTTTGCCAGGGCCATGTCTGCCCGCCTCGGCACCGTGCTGGCCCACATGATCCACCCCGACCAGTCCTACACGGTCCCGGGCCGGACAATCCACGACAACATCCATCTGGTCCGGGACCTGGTCCACCTTTCCCAGAGGACTGGTCTGTCGGTCGCCTTCCTTTCCCTGGATCAGGAGAAGGCATTCGACAGGATGGATCACGAGTATCTCTTCGGGACTCTGCGCGCATTCGGGTTCGGGACGCATTTCGTCGCCCGGATCCGACTTCTGTTTCGCTGCCGCGGAGTGTCTGATTAAAGTTAACGGGTCTTTGACGGCGCCCCTTCACTTCGGGAGGGGTGTGCGTCAGGGATGCCCCATGTCCGGTCAGTTATATGCCATTTGCGTGGAGCCTTTCCTGCGCCTCTTGCGGAAGAGGTTGACGGGACTGGCTCTGCAAGGGCCGGGCGTGGAGGTCGTCCTCTCGGCTTACGCCGATGACGTGCTCCTCATGGTCACGGATCCCGTCGACCTGCGGAGGATGCGAGAATGCCAGTAGATTTACTCGGACGCATCCTCCGCCAGGATCAACTGGGAGAAATGTTCTGGACTCCTGGTGGGCCATTGGCGGGTGGACTCCCTGCCGGAGGAGTTCAGGCCTTTCGCCTGGAGCACAACGCACCTCCTCTACTTGGGAGTCTACCTCGGCCCTGCCGAGGACACCTGGCCGGCGAACTGGCAAGAGCTGGAGGCCAAAGTCACCGCTCGCCTAGGACGCTGGACGGGGTTGCTCCGAGTGTTGTCCTACAGGGGTCGAGCGCTGGTCATAAACCAGCTGGTGGCCGCCATGTTGTGGTACCGGTTGGTCACTTTGATCCCTCCCCCTGCGTTTGTCGCCAAGATACAGAAGATGCTCATCGACTTCTTCTGGGACAAAAGGAAGCACTGGGTCTCTGCCGCGGTTCTGTGTCTCCCGCTTAGGGAAGGCGGTCAGGCGCTGGTGTGCCTTCGCACCCAGGCGGCGACTTTCCGTCTTCAGACGCTGCAGAGGTACCTTTATGTCGAGAATCCTCCCAGATGGTGTGCGCTGGCGACGTATTTCTTCCGCCAGATGCACGGCCTCAACTACGACACGCAGCTCCTGTTTGTGGAATTGGGCCGCACGCGAGCCTACCTGTGGGAGCTGCCTGTCTTTTACCAGGAACTGCTATGGGTCTGGAACCAGGTCGCCTCCAGGCGGAGTTCTCCCCCGTCAGGAGTGGCGGCTCTCCTTCGGGAGCCGCTGCTCAGGAATCCGCACCTCCACGTCCGACGGATCGGCTGGCTGGCGGAGGGCAGGGCTGTGCCAGGCAAGGTGACCAGAGTCAGGGACCTGCTCGATGGCGGAGGAGCGGGCTGGATGGCGCCGGAGGAGTTGGCGCGGCGCCTCTCCTGGGTAGACGGCTGGCGCGCGACCAAAGCCATCGAGTTGCTGAAAGTGGCACTGGGCCCGGACTCCACTAGGTGTATCGAGGAGGCTCAAGCACGTGGGGCGATCCCGTCCGAACTGACCCCCGTTCGGACGGAATTCCTCATCGGCGCGCGGCCCCGAAACCCCTCTCGGGAACCGGCGCCTCACAACTTGAGCCGTCTCTGGGAAATGCCCTCCGTGCCCTTCAGTTCTGCACGGAGGGGTTTCCTGTACGGGCTGCTCCTGCACACTTTCCACTTTGTCATCTTCGCCTGCCGTCCGGACACGCCTTGGCGTACCATCTTGCCGTCCGGCGGAGGCGAAGGTCCCTAATGGAGGGCTCTCTATGCGGGAGTCCTCCCCTTTTCTATTGGGGACTTGGCCTGGAGGGTGTTGCACGGAGCAGTCCCGTGCAATCGGTTTTTAAGTAGGTTCACGGACTCCCAGGCCGCCTGTCTTTTTTGCGGCCTCGAGGAGTCCGTGTTCCACGTATATGTGGAATGTGAGAGGTTGCAGCCCCTCTTTGAATATTTGAAGGGGCTGCTCCTCGCTTTTTGGTTGCACTTCAGTCCCACGCTCCTGATCTACGGTCACCCGGTGCAGAGGGGAGAGAGCAGGTCGGAAGACCGCCTCGTAGGACTGCTCCTGGGCCTGGCCAAAGTGGCCATTAACAGGTCCAGGCAGCGGGCGGTCGAGGGGGTTCTTCGGCCCAATTGCCTGCCTCTTCCGCTGCTATGTTCGCGCCCGGGTGGCCCTGGAGATGGAGCATGCGGTGTCCGCCGGCACACTTGAAGCCTTCCGAGACCGGTGGGCGCCGCAGGGACTGGAGTGCATCGTTTCCCCGGGAAATGTTATTTTAGTTTAATGCACTCCACGTTGTCCGCTTCGCGGGCACCCGGGGGAGGACAGACACAGACAGAGGCAGAGGCAGGGGCTGGGGCTGCGAGATTCTCGGCTCGGTGCTGTGTGAACGGGTGAGCGCCACACCCCGGCTGCTTGCGGGGAATGCCGGTGCGGAGGGTCCGGTGCAGAAGGCCCAAGGTGGAAGACCCGGAGGAGAGTGGCCTGGGCGGGAGGCCCAGCACGGAGAACCCCAGGCAGGGGGCCCAGGGCGGGGCGGCTGGTCGGCAGAGGTGGAGTCGGGAGATGCGGTTGATTCACCCCGGCTGCTCGCGGGGAATGCCGGTGTGGAGGGTCCGGTGCAGAAGGCCCAAGGTGGAAGACCCGGAGGAGAGTGGCCTGGGCGGGGAGCCCAGGGCGGGGCGGCTGGTCGGCAGAGGTGTGAACGGACGAACGCTTGAATGATCGGACGAACAATTGAGTGGATGGGCGGGTGGGCGGTGCCAGTGGGACTGGCGTGGAACAGGTTTCTTGGGTTATTGGAGTGGATGTTATCTGTGGCATTTCGTTGGATTGTGATGGTGCTATGTGTTTGTACACTGTGGTGTTGAAATGGGTTGTTTTATGTGGAGTTAACTGAGATGTATTATTTTAAATCTAAAAAAAGTGGTATTGTTTGGGGGTATTTGTACTGTAAACATTATTGATTGTTTGGAAGATTAATCATTGCATTTATATTAATTATAAGGCTGTTTTTAAAGCTTATGTTTTACTGTGATGGATGAATGTAATGGATTTACTATGTAATTGATGAGTGGTATTATTGGTTTGAATAAAAGATTCACAACCTGACCACTAATAAACACCCCTTGCCTGACCTGGGATGGAGCTGCCTAGGTGAAGTCCAGAATTAATTATCCAATTTTGAACATCGTTAAGACCTGGTCCTCTTTTAAAAAGAGAAAAAAAATCTGTAAATTAATAGAAATTAAAATTATATTGGCCAGGGAAATGATGCACTCCAGTCCCCGTGCCACCCACCAGTGAGAGGGTGAGGAGAGGAGAGAGGTGCTGCTGAAGAGAGAGGGATAGCGAGAGTGTGTAGTGTGTCTCCAAGAGGAGGTGGTGCCTGAGCCGGCTACAGAGGTGCCTGGAGAGAGGAGAGAAGGGAAAAGAACAAAGGCCATCAACACCAGAGGAGAGGCCTTTCCATCACTGCCTCCCCAATTGGCCTCTATTTTGGGAGAGGGAGAGAGGGGAGAGCACATCTCAAGAACCAACATCAACTGTTTGGAAGGAGGGAAGGAAGAAGCATCTACAGGTGGGTGTTATTTCTGGTGCACTCTCCCAGAGACTTTGTATTGTAGGTGGGGGAGAGAAAAGGTGGCGGCCAGAACATCAAGGGGGGTGTGTGTGTGGCTCTTGTAAAAAAAACTAGGCCACACACACAACTAATAAACACCCCTTCCCATTGCCTGACCTGGGACAGCTGGAGCTGCCTAGGTGAAGTCCCCAATTTAATTACATCTTATTGGACATTAAGACCTAGTGCAGGACTGAGCCTTGGCATCTCCAGCTTCCCAGGTGAAGACATCTTCTCCCCCCACCAGAAGACCACCAACAAAGACTTTAATTTGCATTGGAGAGTGCACCCCTGCCAACACCCACCCACCATCCCGAGTGGCGACCCTGCCCTTGCGGCTTCCCTCCTTCCCACCCCCTCTCTTTGTCTTGTCTCTGAGAGGCACCTCAATTTTACTTTAAGTACCCATTGAGCAGAGGGGAGAAGGCCCCTCTCCTAATTAACTCAAATAAAGGGAGGAGAGGTGTGCCTTCAATTTAACAGCTCCCTCTGCTCAAGGAGGAAAAAAAACTACCGAGGCCATCACCATCTTTGGACCTTTGACTGGGGGGGGGGGGGGGGTGAAGTGTAGCCCTTAAAAGACCATCCCACTTATGGCGACCACATCTTCACCATGTGGCGGGGACAACGAGGACATATGCAAGCGTGGCGGCCACGGCCACAGCTACAGTTCCTCCTGCTGCCCCGTCACCTTTTAGACTCATTACGAGGAAACATGGGGTCAAGAGCTACACTCACCCCAACATGACGATAGAGGCGTGCGTGAAAGCCATGGCTGGGGTTGTCGGCCCTTCAGCCATCGTCGCCGCCTCTAAAATGTACGGCAAGGCTGTGTTCTTCCTGGGGTCGGAGCGGGCGGTGTCCCTGGCCATCGAAAAGGGGCTCACCGTGGGCGGGACCTTCCTGCCGGTGGACCCCCTTGAGGCCACCGCGCAAAGGATCGTTATTTCTAACGTCCCGCCCTTTGTTCCGGGTGAGCTCCTCCTCCCCCACCTACGTCAACTGGGGGAGGTGAGGTCAGGGATCACGCCCATCCCGCTCGGCTTCCGGGAAGCCAGCCTCCGGCACGTCTTCTTCCAGCGCCAGCTTTTCGTCCGGCTGGCGTGGGAGGAGGACACGGACGGCGCATTCACGGTGCTCCACGGGGGGACCGCCCATCGCGTCTTCTGGACGTCGGACGGCGTGCGGTGCTACGCCTGTAAGGAGGTGGGGCACGTCCGCAAAAACTGCCCCCCCTCCAGGGCCGCCATGACACCGAGTGCGGCCAAGGCTGGCGCTGCCGCCCCTCCTCCCCCTGATTCTGGCCGCATGTCAAGGACCACAGATGCGGGGTCGACGTCGGGGGCCAATACCATCACGGCCTCCGGCAGGGGGGGGGGGGGGGGGGGAGGGAGAGCGTCCGAGCGGGAGGAAGGCGCTGCGGAAAACGAAACACCTCAAGGCGGGTCCCCTCGTGGAGCGAACCAAATTAATCGGAACTTGCGCCCGCGCTCCTCGTGGAGTTAGTGGGGATGAACGAGACTGGGGAGGGCCTCGTGCCCGGGAACGCAACTGCCGAGGCAGAAAAATCAAGACCTGCGGCCGGGCTCGGGTCCAAAGGGCCCAAGAAACCCAGTCATCGGGAGGGGACGGAGCGGGAGGCCCCGGCAGACATGGAGGCCTCCCCCTCTGGGCCCCAACACTTTAAAAAGGAGGCGCGACTCCCAGGAGGAGGACCGTGAGGAGGAAGGTCCCTCCGCACAAGGGGAGTCGTCGCCCGCCGCGGGTGCTGCGCCCCCCCCCCCCGCCAACCACCGTCACCATCACGAGTAATCAGTGGGGGTCGCCTGTCCCTCGGGAGGGGGAGACAGATGAGTCTGTCCGGCCTGTGCCTCCCGGGGATGGGGAAGAGACCCTGCCCGTGGGGGAGGCCGCGGAACAACCCGCGGAAAATAATATTGTTCAAACACCGGAACCGTTGCTTCTCGCCGGGTCGGGCATCCTGGGGACTGGGGCGGGCGAGGCCAAAGCTGAGCCCGCCCATTATGACCCAGACATCTCCCAGGGACTGCTCGACGAGTGTAACCAGAATCCGCTGGGTCGGAGGCTGGTGGCGGGGAGATAGAAGGCCCCCTGACTCCGTCTGACGTTGGCGCCGGACGTGCTGGAGGAACTGGGAATTGTTTTCTCCCCGGTTTCTCCGGTCACCTGAGGCGGAGGGGGGCCCCGAACCCGGCGCCCCTGAAGGAGCCCAGGGAGGACTCCTCTGCCGCCGATCCTGGGGGTGGGATCTGGACAGAGGCGGGGCTGGCCGGTGCGGCCGAGCCGTTCGCTGCACCCCGTGCGACAGACGGGTCGGCCGCCGGTGACGACCTCCTGGAGAAGGATGGGGACTCGATGGTGGGCACCGAGGATGATTTGGACTCCAGCGAGGCGGTGGATGCCCTCGTGCCCCTCACCGACTCTCCCCTCATCCCCGTTGAGGAACTCCGGGATTTTATAGCCACGTGCCGGGGTCGTCACAATAAGATCCGGCTGGCCCTCGACAGGTGGTCGGAGCTGGCGCTGCTCGTCGGGTCCGTCCGCGCCGCCATTAAAACCATGGGCGCGGACGAGGGAGTGAGCCCGGCCAAGCTGCGTCGGATCCTAAATGTCTGGCGACCGGGGAGATGCCCCTCTCTTGGCGCAGGGCGCTTATCGTCCTGCTGCCTAAGAAGGGCGATCTCTGCTTATTCAAAAACTGGTGCCCGTGTAAGGTTTCCAAAATTTGCAGATCCCCAAATCCTAAGGAAAAAGGACTTTGGAAGTACCTCAGTGATAAAAATGCATTTGGGCCAAACCTAAGGAATTTAAGACCAAAAACCAAGGTTTGGCATTTTAAAAGACATGTCTGGGCCTGTAAAGGGAGAAGAGGCTGTGAAGGAAGGTGGGTTCGACCTCGAAAAGCAATTTTAGTTATTGCAGTTAATTGCACTGTCTGGGGAACCGGGATGACCTCACTCAAGCCCCAGCAAGCATTAACATTTTGACAATAGACCCTGGGAGAAGACAGTCCCACCCAAAATAACAGGCCCCATCAAGCAGATTACAGGGCCCATCAGAAAAGATGCATAATACAAATCACCCAGGACCATTCTTTAGAAAAGACCGAGTCCAGCCTAGAAACCCAAAACACGAAACCAATTGCCAATGATCAGCCAAGGAGATCGACAGGACGCAAACCATCCCAAAAACCAGTTCACACGCTAGTAAAGTCGTCACTGTTAACGAGGCCTCCAAAAGTCTGACAATGACCAGGATTTGATTTGGTTTTGATAAGGAAGCTTGAATTAGTATAATTGAAAGGCTGTTTTCTCAAGAAGTCAGTTCTCCAGTAAAACAGTTCAAGTTCAACAGAAGGCAGTTCTGCAGTTGCGAGTTCAACTGAAAGCCTGTTTTCAGCAGAAGGGAGGGCTGGGGTTAGAGTTCAGGAGAAGCAAAGAGAAGGCAGTTCCACAGTTCTGCAAGAAGGCAGTTCCACAGCTCGGAAGAAGACAGTTTAAACAGGGGCAGCGTTCAACAGAAACAATTCAACAAAGGCCGCCAACAGCTCCAGAAGTAGGCCCACACGCAAGAAGAGACCAGAGAGACCGCCTCAGTGACCATCAGACACCTCGCGGCAACAAGGGCCTTACGAAACTTTTACTCAAAAGACTCTAAACCCTAACTCTCAACTGTCAAGGATTCGTTTGGTGAGCATTATCCCCGGTTCTCCAGAGCTCAACCTAGCTAGTGAAGTGGGATTGGGAGGGGTGAAGTATTCTTCTAATGTTATTTCCCTCGCTTGTACCGAAGTGTTCCCCACCTGGAGTGTTTGTGTTGTGTTTTACTTTTCTTGAATAAAGATCAAAGTTCTTTCATCAAACTCAGTTGTCTGCTGCACCTTTCATCACAACCCCCAAATAAGTCCAGGGTCTAGAACCAAGGGAGTGGGAGCGATTCGAACCGTTCAGAAGTCAGGTGAAGCTGACACAAACCACCACCCCCTACACCCGGTCTTCCTCCTCAGCACGGACAATAAGATTTTTGCCAGGGCCATGTCTGCCCACCTTGGCACTGTGCTGGCCCACATGATCCACCCCGACCAGTCCTACACAGTCCCGGACCGGACCATTCACGATAACATCCATCTGGTCCGGGACCTGGTCCACCTTTCCCAGAGGGCTGGTCTGTCGGGTGCCTTCCTTTCCCTGGATCAGGAGAAGGCGTTCGACAGGGTGGATCACATGTATCTTTTCGGAACTCTGCGCGCATTCAGGTTCGGGACGCATTTCGTTGCCCGGATCCGACTTCTGTACGGCGCCGCGGATTGTCTGATAAAAGTCAACGGGTCTTTGACGGCGCCCCTTCGCTTCGGGAGGGGGGTGCGCTAGGGATGCCCCATGTCCGGTCAGTTATACGGCGTCTGCGTGGAACCTTTCCTGCGCCTCTTGCGGAAGAGGTTGTCGGGACTGGCTCTGCAAGGGCCGGGCGTGGAGGTCGTCCTCTCGGCTTACGCCGATGACGTGCTCCTCATGGTCACGGATCCCGTCGACTTGCGGAGGATGCGAGAATGCCAGCAGATTTACTCGGACGCATCCTCCGCCAGGATCAACTGGGAGAAATGTTCTGGATTCCTGGTGGGCCAGTGGACTCCCTGCCGGAGGAGTTCAGGCCTTTCGCCTGGAGCACCACGCACCACGTCCAGTTCGCGGCCAAAGCCATCGAGTCGCTAAAAGTGGCACTGGGCCCCAACTCCACTAGGTGTATCGAGGAGGCTCAAGCACGTGGGGCGATCCCGTCCGAGCTGACCTCCGTTCGGACGGAATTCCTTACCGGCGCCCGGCCCCGAAACCCCTCTCGGGAACCGCCGCCTCACCACTTGAGCCTTCTCTGGGAAATACCCTCCGTGCCCTTTCATTCCACACGGAGGAGTTTCCTGTACGGGCTGCTCCTGCACACTCTCCACTTTGCCATCTTCGTCTGCCGTCCGGACACGCCTTGGCGTACCATCCTGCCGTCCGGCAGAGGCGAAGGTCCCCAATGGAGGGCTCTACGCGGGAGTCTTCCCTTGTTCCATCGGGGACTTGGCCTGGAAGGTGTTGCACGGAGCAGTCCCGTGCAATAGGGTTTTAAATAGCTTTACGGACTCCCAGGCTGCTTGCCATTTTTGCGGCCTAGAGGAGTCCGTCTTCCACATTTATATAGAATGAGAGAGGTTGCAGCCTCTCTTTCACTATTTGAAGGGGCAGCTCCTCGATTTTTGGCTGCACTTCAGCCCCACGCTCCTGATCTACGGTCACCCGGTGCGGAGGGGAGCGGGCAGGTCGGAGGACCTCCTCGTAGGACTGCTCCTGGGCCTGGCCAAAGTGGCCATTAACAGGTCCAGGCAGCAGGCGGTCGAGGGGGTCGTTCGGCCTGATTGCCTGCCTCTTCCACAGCCATGTTCGCGCCCGGGTGGCCCTGGAGATGGAGCACGCGGTGTCCGCCGGCACGCTCGAGGCCTTCCGAGACCGGTGGGCGCCGCGGGGACTGGAGTGCATCGTCACCCAGGGCAACCAAATTTTAATTTAAGTTGTTAAATTTCATTTAAAGTTTTATTGATTTACAGATATTTGATTTGGTTCCCAATAAAAAAAGAGTACACTCACCCCAACATGACCATAGAGGCTTGCGTAAAAGCCATGGCTGGGGTTGTCGGCCCCTCCGCCATCGTAGCAGCCTCTAAAATGTACGGAAAGGCTGTGTTCTTCCTGGGGTCGGAGCGGGCGGTGTCCCTGGCCATCAAAGGGGCTCACTGTGGGCAGCACATTCCTGCCGGTGGATCCTCGAGGCCACCACGCAGAGGATTATAGCAAACGTCCCGCTCTTTGTTTCGGGTGAGCTCCTCCTCCCCATCTACGTCAACTGGGGGAGGTGAGGTCAGGAATTACGCCAATCCCGCTCGGCTTCAGGGAAGCCAGCCTCCGGCACGTCTTCTCCTTCCGGCGCCAGCTTTTCGTCCAGCTGGCGCGGGAGGAGGACACCGAAGGTGCGTTTGTTGTACACCATGAGGGACCGCCTACCGCGTCTTCTGGACATTGGATGGTGCCACGCCTGTGAGGTGGGGCATACAAGAAAGAACTGCCCCACCTCCAAAACATCCGAGGTGGCAGAGGCTGGCGCCGCCGCCGCTCCCCCCCGGTCCGCGCCTCCGCGTCATCTGATGCGCGGTCGATGTCGAAGGCCAACGCCATCACTCTCCACTTTGCCATCTTCGTCTGCCGTCCGGACACGCCTTGGCAGGCCATCTCGCCGACCGGCGGAGGCAGAGGTCCCCAACGGAGGGCTCTCTACGCAGGAGTCCTCCTTTATCTATTGGGGACTTGGCCTGGAGGGTGTTGCACGGAGCAGTCCCGTGCAATAAGATTTTAAACAGGTCCACGGACACCCAGGCCGCTTGCCATTTTTGCGGCCTAGGAGGAGTCAGTTTTCCATATTTACGCGGAATGAGAGAGGTTGCAGCCCCTCTTTCAATATTTGAAGGGGCTGCTCCTCGAATTTTGGTTGCACTTCAGCCCCACGCTCCTGATCTACGGTCACCCGGTGCGGAGGGGAGCGGGCAGGTCAGTGGACCTCCTCGTGGAACTGCTCCTGGGCCTGGCGAAAATAGCCATTAACAGGTCCAGGCAGCGGGCGGTCGAGGGGGGGTCGTTCGGCCCGACTCTCTTTCGCAGCTATATTCATCCCCGGGTGGCCCTGGAGATGGAGCACGAGGTGTCTGCCGGCACGCTCGAGGACTTCCGCGACCGGTGGGCAGCGCAGGGACTGGAGTGCATCACCGGAAACAATATTTTAATTTGATCAGTTTCATTTGTTGTGTTTGTTATTTTAGTTTAGTTCATCTCACCAAAACAGGACGACACTGGGGCAACATTCCTCTACACTGTCCCATCAAACACTCCCAGGGCAGGTACAGCGCGGGTTAGATACAGAGTAAAGCTCCCTCGACACTGTCCCATCAAACACTCCCAGGGCACGTACAGCGTGGGTTAGATGCAGCGTAACTCTCCCTCTGCACATATATCACAATATATACGTTCTGCACCCCACCCGAGACCATGTGATTTCCTGGAGAGGCGATAAACTTGATAAAAACCCAGGCCAATATGGGGGGGGGGGGGGGGGGGGGGAAATCAATCCAGGAAATTCCTCTCCAACGCCCCGAGCCGATCAAATCTAGTCCAGGAGATCACTCTGGCCCTGAATTCCCTGCAGTACCTGCCTTCTGAAAGAGGTGATCTCCACCCCAGCCAGAAACAGGTCCAGCTCTCGCTTGAAGGAATTCAGTGAATCATCATCCACCGCACGGGACAACAGCCTGTTCCAGAGGTCCACTATTCTCTGGGCAAAGAACCACCTCCTGACATCTAACCTAGATCTGGCCTTACACAAGTTAAAATTGTGACTCCTGGTAATCCCTAACCTATTTAATAGGAACAAACTGTCAACACAATCGAATCCCTTCATCATCTTATAAACCTCAATCAGATCACCCTGTAGTCTACGCTTTTGAGGTGTAAAGTCCCAACTCTTTCCAGAAATAAAAACTAGTTGAACAGGGTTTGCTTGTGTTTCCTGTACAGGAACAAGGCAATCAAAGAAGCAGAGATCAGAGAGACAGCTGTCACAGTCAGGGCCACCATCAGGACCACCTCAGACTCCACACCTAAAAAGCAATGAGAAACCAACAGTGAGTGAAGGCAATACTGAGGGGGAAATGGAAACTAGCAGTCGGCCAACTCACCACCTGGAGACCTCTCCTGCATCCGTTGCTCAACCTCATTAAGGGACTCAGTTGCCAGGTCTGTCACATCAGTGTCCAGAATGACCAGGGGTCCAAGTGAGGCCTCACCCTCCCACTTCAATTCAGCATCGCTCCCTGCAATATCAAACATTCCAGTTAGAGAGGGTAAAAGGGCAACCTCCAACATCTAGAGGATCAATGTCCTACCAGCTTCAGGTACAAGATCCCTCCTTCCTCTGAAATCAAATCCGAACTCCCTTGTGGCACCGCAGTTGCCCAAATGACAACAGGCACAAACATCATTGTTGGATACTTCCAATGGAGCCCAGCTAAACAAGAGAATCAGTTTCACAATCAGGTTGGGCATCACTTCTCCACACCACACATCTCTGAGAGAGAGAGGGGGAACTTACACATTCTGCATCTTCTGGAAAGTACAAGCTTTGCTCATGGAATCGCTGTGATCCACTGCAGCAACCTTCAGGTGACAGGTGATGAAAATCTGAGGGACACATCAACACAAGTTGTTATTCAGTGACTCCCTCCCAACTTGGGAACTCAATGACCAGGTGGTGTCAGGGGACAAGTAACAGGATGGATCACAAGCTGGTTATAAATCAGAACAGTGAGTGGCAGTTAGAGGTAGTTACACAGATTGGTAAATGGTGGGAAGTGGGGTTCCAGTGATCTGTGCTGGGACCACTGTTGTTCACCCATTTACACAACAATTTTATAGACTTGCGAATCCAAAATACATTTCAAAATTTGCAGGTGACACCAAATTGGGGGGTGGGGGGGCGCGGCAGGTGTAGTAAGAGTCAAACGGCAACAAAAATACAGCTGGACATTAATAAACCTGCAGAATGGGCTTGTAATTGGCAAATGAACTTCCAGTATAGGCAAGTGTGAGGTCATGTGTTGGTAGGAAGCAGAAGGAGGCCAAATACTCCTGGGAAAATAAGTGTCTACATGGGGTAGAGAAACAGAGGGATCTGTGGGCAGAGATACATAGATCATCAAAAAGGAGCGACACAGGTTAAGGTGGCCATAAATAAAATAAAGTACTGGTTTCATTTCTCAAGGGAAAGAATTGAAAAAAAAAAGTGTGTTCAACTTGTATAGAACCCTGGTTAGATCATATGGAGTATTGCAAACAGTTCTGGTCTCCATCCAAGAAGGATACAGAGACACTGGAGAAAGTGCACAAATGCTTTAATAGAATGATAGCAAACCCAGGAGGTTATACCCATCAGGAAAGTTTGAACAGGCTGGGGGCTCTTGTCACGAAAATAAAACTGAGGGGTGATCTGATAAGAGGTCTTGAAGATAATGAAAGGGTTTAATAGGGTAGACAGAGAAGAGGTTTCCACTTGTGGGCGAGAGTAGAACGAGGGGCCATAAATACAAGGTCGTAACTAATGAATCCAATCGGGAATTCAGGAGAAACATCTTCACCCAGAGAGTGGTGAGAATGTGGAAATTGCTACCACGGAGTGATTGAGGCAAAAAGCATAGATGCATTTAAGTGGAAGCGAGATAAACACATGAGGGAGAAAGGAATAGAAGGATATGTTAATAGTTTAGATGTAGAGGGGTGAGGATGCTCGTGTGGAGCATAAACCAGTTACGCAGAATGGCCTGTATCTGTTGTAAATACTTTGCAATGGTCGGCTTCCTCTTACCAAGGAACGGTCATCTCCAAAGAAGCGGAACGCATCCAGGTCAAAGTGGAGCTTGTCCAGCTCACGCTCGTCTCTTGGCAACACGAAGGTTGAGAAGGAGTCCTCAGCTTTGCTGTCCAGGAGGCAACTGGAGAAATAATTTTTAAAAGAAGGGACATGGACTGAATCAAGTGAAGCCATTGAGACGGGACCAGCTGGAGAAAGCAGAGCTCTCCTTACCCATTGTAGTCAATGATGCTGTATCTCGGGGTGGAGTCCTTGTCTGGGCTCAAGGTAGCGACACAGCGGTCAATGTAGAGCTTCAGGGGCATGTGGTTGGTCATTGAAACAGAGGCCTCAATGTGAATGAGGTCACCCAGGTAGTAGACAGTCGAGGTGCGCTCTGTGAGCCAGTCATCTGAAGTACAAGAGGGACAAGGGTTGGAGACAGTGGATACAACTCCCAGTGGGTGACTACAGGAAATCATTTCCCATCCACCCATCACATACCATTCATTAGACGCAGAGAATGACAGAAACCCCTCTCCAGACTTGGTGGAGCTGAACGGGATCCAAGTGGGCTTGATCAGGTTACTGCTCACATTGCCCTTCCTGGAAAGACAATGGAGCCATTTTAGGACAAGGTCAGAGAACTGCACCAGCTGTAGCCGTTATTTGCGACAGTGTAAAGAATCTTACCTAAAATAGTGGCACTCAATGGGAACGACAGCTCCATTAGTTCTCACAATGACAGATCCATGGGCCTTGGGGGTGTGGTTCAGGTGGGTGGCGTAGACCAGGAAATTTCCAGACATCTGGTTCAGAAATGGACAACATTCTACTCAGGTGGTTAGAAGTTGTGCAGCCTCAGCAGCTAATGCAAGGAGGGGGATTGCAAGCACAAGACAATTAAACAGAATAAAACACTCAATGAAAGGACAGCTTCACTTCAATAAAAAGGAGCCACAGGTTGCTAATAATTTGAAGCAATGATGAATAGAACAGCAGATTTAAGCCTCATTTAATCCAGGCTCCCCTGTATTCTGATACAGGGAGAGTGGGAGATCAAATTGAATATTGTAAATAACAACCATTAAACTGACTCCCCAGTGACATGAAAATCTACGAGAGAATGTATGGAAGAACCAAGTCAAGGCTCAAGGCCAATAGGGCTGTGATCACAAGGTTGGAGAGACTTGGGAAGACCAGTTAGAGCAAAGAATATATAATACAACACAAGTCTGAGGTTTTAAAAGCAGGAGACAGGAATCTCCTCAGCATCAATGACATTTCACCAAGGGTAGGAATAAAGAGTTGGGTCTAATCCAGACACCAAGCTTAGAGCAAGGGTTGAGGAATCACATCACCTTCACTCTGCTGCCACATTCATGGAGCCCATAGTCAAAGAGGACGGTGTGGTTCAGAGAGTTAGATCCCGGTTGGCCGACAACCTGCCGTCCCCAGGGTCAGGTCAGCAGCTTTAATCAGGTGCCTGGTTCCAAATAAATCCATCTGTACCCTGACCAGCAGGTTGTGCTCTCCACACTGCACCATCACAGTCTGCAGTGGAGACACACTGTGCCCCTCAGACACACTGAAACCAGAGCCAAAGGGAGACCCAGGAGGAGGGACTCTCTGAGGCCCAGGGGTGGCTTTTACTCTTCTCCATGGAAACCTCTGGCCCCCAAACTGTTGCCAAATATCAGAGGAACAAACAGCTCCAACTAACACCAGCACTGGGAGCAAACCCCTCACTACAAAATCCCCCATGATACTAAACAACTCAACTATCCCTTCACTCATCAACAAGCACCTTTTATACACACAACCTGCAGTCACCTGACACCAATGATACATTGAGCTCATTAACCATCTACCCAATCACAGAACTAATGGATTGATTTCCAGGAGGGCCTATTTTAATTTGACCAATCGGAGTGACTCTTTTGATTGGGTGGTTGCTCTTTTGATTAAACAAATCAATTGTAAATTAATAAAACTTGAAATAATACTTAACAAATTAAATTAAAATTGCGTTGGCCGGGTTGAAGATGCATTCCAGTCCCCGTGGCGCCCACCGGTCGCGGAAGGCCTCAAGTGTGCCGGCGGACACCGCGTGCTCCATCTCCAGGGCCACCCAGGCACGTCCAACAATCTTACTAATTGGTTTGTGTCCAGGAAGGTTTCCCCACAGAGACTGGGTTATTGATTGGGAGAAGGTCCAATTGAACCCCTGTCGATAAGACTCTCCATTCCCTGCGGTGCCCACCGGTGGCGGGAGGCCTCGAGTGCACCGGTGGACCCCGCACGCTCCCTCGCCAGGGCCACCTGGGCACGGACAAGACCGCGGAGGAGAGACAGGGAGACAGAGCGAACCCCTCCCTCACCCCGCGGCCCGCCCCAATCCTGGCCCTGTGAATGTCCGTCTTGGCCAGGCCCCGGGTCAGAGGTCAAGCTCTTACAGAATTGTTCTTCCCTCCTGAAGAACTGGATTATCATTGGGTTATCTTGTGGCAATTGAGCCTCCCAATTCCCCCGCTCCCAGACCCTGACCCCAATTCCTGCAACCCACACCCTCCCCCAACCCCTATCCCTGCCTCCCACACCCGCCCCCTTGGCTCCTGACGCCTCACCCTTGACCCCCACCACATGACCCCCGCCCCTGCTGTGAAGGGATACGCCATATTCAGAAAAATACACCATCCTATGAAAGAATTTTGACTTTATTAAAACATGACAAACTGGGCTTGAAAATCTGGAAGCCTCAACAATCTAAAGCTGTAAACAGCATACAGGCTTTTGAGATAAGATAAGTTGTTGACAGTGAAACAATAGCCCCATTGAAGCAGAGGGTTGGAGGTTCCTAGAAGTCTGAAGTTTTGGAAAGAGCACAATGATATAATGTTAAGGTGTCATAAACGAACACTTCGGAAAGCAGAAACACCGAAAATTAAAGAAACATATGCCTTCATAAATATGACATCAAACGAAACAAGGAGACACGAAGTCTGTAATACAACCAATTGAAATAGCTAAGAAGACAATGGTGTACTCGGTTGAAGTGTTTTTAATTTACATGTTGTAAAAGATACAAACAGAAGACTTTGTAAATATGACATCAATAGATACACCAAGCAATCACATTGTGTTTGTCTTGAACTTGGAACAACTAGGAGACACGAAGTCTGCTTACAATCAGCTGAGGTGATTTAAGAATTGAATAGAAGACCTTCGTAAGAATGGCATCAAATAGATACATCTGTCATAACCATTTTTTATGATAAGTTTTGAACACCTAAAAGGTAGAGACACAAGTCTGCAAGCTAACAGCTGAACTGACAGTAAGAATAGAAAGAAGTCAACAGAAATATGACTAGAGATAATTAGCTTACATCAGCAGAAAACTTCAAAGGATATACCACTGCAAAAAGGGTATAAAATATAGGACTTTCCAATAGGAAGACAGAATTCGCTGGAAGGGGCAGAGCGATTCTCAGCTTCAGAGACAGGCTCTGAAAGCCTACAACTCTTTGAGTCTCGGGTAATCAAAGGTATTTGATTTTGGTGGATATCCTGGATTAAGACTAAATAAGAACAGTAAAAATGTGACAAAGTTAAGATTTGAGAATAAGGATCTCTGAGAATAAGAATTGTAAGCTATTTGTTTTTAGAACTGTTAAAGTTGCGACTGAATCACCAACTGTTAACTGCATATTGGTTCTTTAATAAATCTATATATTTTTAGAATTGTCTCACATAATACTTCTGTATCAAACTCGCAAACTCAATCTCTGTACACTCTTTGGTGAGGAGTTGCAGAATTCTGGGGGAGTTTTCCGGACCCTCATAATATCCGGAAGGTTACAGTCTAGTTAAAGTTATTAAAAGTGCTATCTGGAGGACGGTAACATCTTCAGGCCGTACCTTTCCTTTAGGGAGAGATAGTCTGGACCTTTAAACCCAATTAAGCATCTTTAGGATTCGGCTACCTCAAACTTTAGTTGAAGGTGAATGTCTGGGGAATACGCCTGATCCGGGGTAGCCCAAAAGGGGCTAGGACTAGTAATAATCCCTTCACTACCCCCCACTCCATGCACCCTGACCCTCACCCCCTGCCCGCTATTTGCCCCACCCCCTCTCTGCTCCCTGCCGTTGCCAGCCGGCTATGCCCTGCCCCTGCCCCCCACCACCTGCCCGCCGCAGCCTGCCCTTACTCTGTCCCCCTGCCCCGGCCCCCTGCCTCACTCAGGACGGACAGTGTGGAACTGAACCATACAGGTAAGCAGGCCGCGCGATTGACTTGTGGCTTGTCCTGAGCTTACTAATCTTGGCCATGGCGGGTCATCGGTTTGCCTCAGTGTCTCGAGGTTATGGAAGGGGGGACAAGGTCAGCCAATGACCCGGCTGGAATCCCTGGCCTTGCTGATTAATTGTCTTACGAAGTGCTGGGGACTGTCGTTGATCAGCTTGGCAGGAAGATGTGGAGGAAGCTGGTTCTGGTTTATCGGGGATCTCCCTCAGGGTCGTGGGGTTTGGGTTCGGCAGAGGCCATGTTTTATTGCGGTTACACTGCGGTTCAATGGAAACCCATTTCTCCGCCCAATGAAAAGAAAGAAAGAACTCGCGTTAATATAACGCCTTTCACCACCTCGGGACGTCCCAAAGCGATTTACAGCCAGTGAAGTACTTTTGAAGTGTAGTTAGCTGCAATGTAGGAATCACAGACCGGGCCCTCGGTTTAACGTTACATCCGAACGACGGCACCTCCGACAGCGCGGCGCTCCCCCAGCACTGCACTGGGAGTGTCGGCCTGGAGCACTGCGTACAGTTTGGGTCTCCATATTTAAGGAAGGATCTACTCGCATTGGAGACAGTGCAGAGAAGGTTCACTAGGCCGATTCCTGGGATGAAGGGGGTGACGTATGAGAAAAGGTTGAGACTATACTCATTGGAGTTTAGAAGAATGAGAGGTGATCTTATTGAAACTTATAAGATTCTGAGGGGGATCGACAGGGTGGATGCTGAGAGGATGTTTCCCCTCGTGGGGGAATCTAGAACCAGGGGGCATAGTTTCAGAATAAGGGGTCGTCCATTTAAGACTGAGATGAGGAGGAATTTCTTCTCTCAGAGGGTCGTGAATCTTTGGAATTCTCTACCCTGGAGAGCTGTGGAGGCGGAGTCACTGAATATGTTCAAGGCGGAGATTGACAGATATTTGAGCTCGAAGGGAGTCGAGGGGTATGGGGAGAGAGCGGGAAAGTGGTGTTGAGGCCAAGATTGGATCAGCCATGATCTTATTGAATGGCGGAGCAGGCTCGAGGGGCCGATTGGCCGACTCCTGCTCTTGTTTCTTATGTTCGTGCTCCAGTCTCTGGAGCGGGACTTGAACCCACAACCTTCTGACTCAGAGGCGTGAGTGTTACCCACAGAGCCACAGCCGACGAGTCGGGCCTCTTGTGTTGAGACGGCCGCAGGGCCTGTGTAGGGATCGAGAGAGAGCTGCTGAACTCCCCACGAGCAGCACCACGAGAGAGGGACTAGTGTGATCGATAAAACTATTGTCTGAATGGAGAAGGTGCAGAGGCGGTAACCCAGTCGGTGTGTTTGGACAGCGAGGTCGGCCCGCTAACTCTGGTTGGACGTATTCCTGGAGGATTCATCACATGACACCCCAACCGCCCCGCCCCCCCACCGGTCCCCCGACACGTCCACCCTCGCTGGGCCCCGCCCTCCCCCCCCTCATTGGAGAGCGGACAGACCCTTCCTTACCCGATTGGGTGAGTCCTGACTCTGTCCAACAGCCGACTGACCCCTTCTCCAATATTTTTATCGTTAATAAAAACAGAAGTGCGCAAAGGAAATGAAAAAAAAAACCACAATTTATTTGCGATTTTCCCACTGGCGGCAGTGTGCTAGAGATTAATCTTTCATTCCAGGAGACTCCAGGCCAATCCTGGAGGGTTGGTAACACGATATCCAGGACATGGATGGATTTTTTCCCCCCCACACATTGCCACTCGCCCACACCAAGTCCCTGCAACTTCACAACATGGTGGGTGGAGAGGAATGCTGACCCTCAACAATGACCCTTAACCCCCGACCTCACAAGGTGAAGAGCCCTGACCCCAGTGTGCCATTGCCCCATCGCGCACCAGTCACCCCTCGTGAGCTGGGAGAGCGAGGGCGGCCATTTTAGCGCCACTTTTATCGCTTGGCTGCGAGTTCGTTTTGTGCTGTGGTGCCGGGGGCGGGGGGGGGGGGGGGGTGAAGAGGGTCGAGGTTATCCTCAAACTTTATCACCCGCGACCGTTAAAGCCAGCAGAGAGAAAGAGAACACTTCCATTTCATCAGCCTGGGTTGAATTCATACCTCGACTCCCAGAGGCCGAAGGAGAGAGGACAATCTGTTTTAGTTTGGGTTTCTCCCCCCTTCTCCACTCCAATGTTCTCCTCTCCTGCAGACAGGGATTCTGACTGAGGTACCTCACCCTGATTGGCTATTGTTCTTGTGCGAGCCCAGCCAATGATTGTTCTCACTACATTTGACCATGGTGGGGGTGGGGAAGGGGATAGGGAGGGTGGATGGGGGAGGGACTGAGAGTGACATGGGGAGAGTGGGTGGGGGAGGGGTGGGATTGAGTGACATGGGGTTGGTGGGTGGGGGAGAGGCAGAGGGAGAATGGATAGGGTGGAGCAGATTGGGGAGGGAGAGTCGGTTGGGGAGTGGCGGAGGGAGAGTGGGTGGGGGAGGGATTGAGAGTGACATTGGAAGAGTGACATGGGGAGAGTGGATGGGATGGGGCAGAGGGAGAGTGGAGCATATGGGGAGGGAGAGATTGAGTGACATGGGGAGAGTGGATGGGGTGGAGCAGATTGGGGAGGGAGAGTGGGTGGGGAGGGAGAGTGGGTAATGTCAGATTTTGAGTGCGACACGAAGAGTGGCTCGGGGGGTGGGGGAGGGGGCAGAGGGTGAAGTTGGGGAGTGGTGGAGGGAGTGTGGGTGGGGGAGGGGCAGAGGGAGTGTGGGTGGGGGATGGGAGAAAGGCAGCATCATAAACACAAATCCTGTCCTGACCCTAACCTGTATTTTCCAGCGGGGGAGGGGGCGTGTCCGGATGGTGATCAGGAGCGGGAATCTTGGGCTGACTTGCCCCCTCCCTACCCCAGGGCACTGAGCTAACTGTATTTGCCCACACTGCTCCCTAGCCCAGAATGCCTCACTCCAAGCGACATCGAACCTGGGATCTTCTGCTCTGTTGGCCTCAGTACCACGGAGGCAGTGCCTTTAAAAATGCTTTGGTACAGAGGAGATCACGGATTCAGGCAGCGACTGTGCCTCAGTGGGCAGCACTCTCACCTCTGGGTCAGGAGGTCGGGGGTTCAAGTCCCACTCCAGAGACTTCAGCCCGACACTCTGTAAGGGTTTCGAGCGTGTCTCTCAGCCTGTGAGATTCGCGTGGCTCTGTGCAGCCTGTATGTCAGTGCGGGTTTAGGCCTTGTCGCCTGTTCTGGTCTCCAGCCAGTCTGGGAGCACTAGACACACCTGTGAGTGGTTCGAATCACTCGCCCTTACGGTTCTAGACACTGGACTTAGATGCGAGAGCAGTAATGGAGATGAAACTCATGTAGACTCGGTTGAATGGTACGAAATGGAAAATCTTTATTGCATAATATTTAAGATTACGAAATACATGTCATAAGCACAGATTAATGACAGTACAATCTTACACGCAGTTATGTAACTGATTTCAGGGAAACGAGGAACGAACGACACACCGTAAATGGGGGCACACATTACAATTATCCTTAATACTTAAACCCTCCCCTATCAATACCTATTCTAAACTAGATTCGTAGGATTCGAGACTCATGCTCACCACTCGTGATAACTCGGAGAAATTCCGAATAGCTGATCGGATGTTTTTCACCGCAGCACCCACGTGTCGATCAGGGGGTCTCCTGGCCCCACTTGTTTACTTGCTTCTGCTCCGGCTAGCAGGCTGGAACGTCTGGTGTTATGAAGATCTGTGTTTGTGGGTTTCACGTACCAGTCAACACTTAAGAGAATAATCTCCCGGTGTCCGTCATGAAGATCTGTATTGGTGGGTTTCACATACCAGTCAATACTTAAGAGAAGAATCTTCCGGTGTCCGTTCTTTAAAGTTCAAAGAAGTCTTCCTGGCAAGGAAAAATGTCTATTCGACCTACAGGCGCGGTCGGGGCTTACTGACCGTGGCGATAAGTATGGTCTTCGTCTCTTCTCATCTCATCTCATCTCTCCTCGGGCCTTTGGTTCCGATGCCGGTTACCAACACAGGTCTTCGTGACACGACACGAGGTAGATCCGAGCGGATCACAAAGTTCAACAGTCTTTTAAAAAGAGACACGAGGCAAACAGGAACAAGACGGCGAGTCAAGAGCACAGGAGCAGCCACGAGGATGAAGAGTCAATCGAATAAGCGAAAAATGGACGGTTTGGAGCTTGCAGTTATAGTGCAAAATCTTCCGTTTCCCGCCCAACCTTAATGTCTTTTCCTTTTGTTAGGGTTTGGCGCTCAAATGTCTTGTATAGGTGATCTCCGGTTTTAATGGGTTTCGGGGCTACTCGTAAATGTCTGAGTACCTGTTAATATTTCTCCCATTGTTAAATCGGTCGGTGTTCTCCCTGGAGGGGTTTTGGGGCTTCCAAGTGTTTTCTGTAACTACCCGCTAACGGCTCTCTCATCGTAGAGTCGTTGGGATTTTACATATTAATGTCTTTGAATGGGCCCTTGATTACTTGGTACAATAGCTTTCATTCGTACCTGGGAGACCGATTTCAGTATTTATGTTTATACTGTAAACCCATGATGTCTCGTGTATTATCTTGAATGTGCTGAATCTTAATCGATCTTGCACAAATGTTTATTGGAACGCCATCTTGTCTGCCTGTCGAAAAGTCTAGAATGTTCCGCCACGAGGCGCGGCGGCCATTTTACAAGCTGCTTGTGTCCACTTTGAAACCTGGCAGCATTCTGCTGAAATAAAAGCTGTTTGAACGAAACTATGTGTTTTTCTCATTAATAAAATCGCGATATATTGCGAATTCTACAACTCCCAGTGCAGAGGGAGTGCTGCACTGTCGGAGGTGCCGTCTTTCGGATGGGACATTCAATTGAGGCCCCGTCTACCCTCTCTGGTGGAAGTAAAAGATCCCACAGACACATTTGGACAAACAGGGGAGTTCTCCCTGGTGTCCTGGCCAATATTTATCCCTCAACTGACTTCAAAACAGATTATCTGGTCATTTACCTCACTGCTGATTGAGGGATCGTGCTGTGCTCTAATTGCTGGACTACAGCTCAAAAGTACTTTGTTGGGTAGGGAAGTAGTTAGGAGGCAGAGAGCCGGCATAATGTCTACATTCTCCAATTGGTAGGATGTGAACAGTAGTCTCCCCCCAGTGATCTGTACTGGGGCCACGGCTTGAGGACTCAGATGAAGGAAGAGTTTGTTGAGGACACCAAGTTAGATGGCAGAGAGAGGAGAGATATTTAGGGGTCAATGTACAGAGATCAAAGTTATTACACAGGGGCAAAAACATTTTTAAAATGCTAATAGAATGATGGGCTTTATCTTGAGGATGCTGGAATACGAAGGGGTGGAACTTATGCTTCAGTTATACAGAGCTCTGGTCAGACCCGATCTGGAGTCACAGTGTTCAGTTCTGGGCACTGCACCTCAGGAAGGATATATTGGCCTTGCAGGGGGTGCAGCGCAGATTCACCAGAATGATACTGGGGCTAAAAGGGTTAAATTACAAGGACAGGTTACACAGACTAGGATTGTATTCACTGGAGTATAGAAGATTAAGGGGTGGTCTAATGCAAGATGATTAAAGGAATGGAGAGGCTAGATCGACAAAAAACCATTTCCTCTTGGCAGGGTGGGCGGGAAGAAAGAAATTGAAGATACAGACAGCTATGCTCTAATTGTACTGTGGTACAGGCACGTGGGGCTGAACGGCCTCCTCCTGTTCAGGTAAATGTAGAGGATGACATGGAGAGAGCAAGTTCTCCTGTTGCCTGAATACAAACCTTCAACCAACACATTCTACTGATGAAGAAGCAGTCCTGCCAACTTGGAGAATTGACATTCCTTCTAAATCTCCCAGATGAACAGCTGTGGACAGGGTGCATTTATATAGCGCCATTAACACAGCAAGATATCCCAAGGTGCTTCACAGGAGCGTAATCAGACAAAATTGACAGAAACAAAGACTGCTTCAGGACAGGTGAACAAACTCTTGGTCAAAGAGGAAGGTTTTAAGGAGGGTCTTAAGGTGGAGAGAAGGGGTAATGCCGGAGCTTGGGGGCCTAGACTGCTGATGGCACAAGATGGCAGCATTCAATAAAAAAAAAAATTGGTTTTACTCAACAACTGTTTGCCTTCACTGACCGCCCTTGTGTAACTAACAGTTTGGGTGGTGGGGAGTACGTTACATCAATAAAGGATGTTAAATGTGCAAGAGCCAGCAGAGTGACAGTACGAGGCCGAGACACACCCACCTCCAGTGGACATGGAGCAAGATGGCCAATTAAGGAGACGCTGCTTTGGTCTACTCCTTGACCCTGGCGTGGGATTAGAAACTGCTCACAGCGGACTCCTAGCTGGGTGTCTAACCCCATCTACTTGCTCTAGAAAGATGGCAGCAGCTCCCCATCGCTTTCATCCTTTTACAAAGGTCACAATATTACTGCAGAGAAGCTGGGATTGTTCTCCTTAGAGCAGAGAAGGTCAAGGGGAGATTGAAGGGAGGTGTTCAAAATGGTAAGAGTTTTAATAAAAGTAAATAAGGAGAAATATTTCCACTGGCAGAAGGGTTAGTAAATAACATCATTGGCAAGAGAGCCAGAGGTGAGATGAGGAGATTTCTAATATAAAGAGCAAGTTGTGACCTGAAATGTGCTGCCTGAAAGGGCGGTGGAAGCAGAGTCAATAGTATCTTTCAAAGAGAATTGGATAAATAAGGGGTGAAAACAGCAGGGCTATGGGGGAAGAGCCAGGGGGAGTGGGACTAATTGGAGAGCTCCTGCAAAGAGCCAGCACAGGCACGATGGGCCGAATGGCCTCTTGCTGTGCTGTACAAGTCTAGGTGCCATCCTTTTAAAGGCCGCAATACTCCAGGAGCAAGTGTCCAGTTTCAACTGCCCAAAACAGCAGCATGTGGTGATATTGTCTCAGTTAAATATTGGCCTCCAAAACTGGTCTAGTGTCAATGAGACACCTTAGTTCGAGTTCAAACACCAAAGACTATAACTCAACCAAGTCACATTTCAATTTTATTGAAGCATTTTTTGACAAAGCAGCTCAATTGAGGGAGAGGATTCAGTTGCGTTTCCTGGACAGTAGGAAGGCCACCAGAGAGGCCGAGATCAGGACCCCAGCTGCCAACGTCACAGCCACAACCAGAAGCACCTCAGAACCCACATCACCTGCGGAGAACGAGAAGCCAATATGGAGTCAGGAGTCACAGGACTGGAATTGGGTTTTCATAGAATCAACACTCACCTCGAGAAGAACTCTGAACCTCCTCACGATTCCCGACAGCTTCACTTTCCACCAAATGATCCAGGTTCAGATCTGCATCCAGAACGATCAGGGGTCTGAGGGAGGCCTCACCCTCCCACACAGGCTCAGACTCTGCAACAATTAGTTCCATCCAGTTACAAAACATCCACCTTCACCCTCAACACCCACCACCACCACAACATACCAAGCTCAGATAGGACCTCCCTCCTGCCCCTGGAGTGTGGTCTTCCTCCAGATCGCAATCTCTGGGCCCTGCAGTTGCCCCCATCACAACAGGCACAAACCTCATTGGATCCTTCCACCAGGGACAGGCCCAACTCGTTCACCAGGGACCATCTAAACAAGGAAGCAAGCCATCGGTCAGAATGCATCCATACGCCTAAAAGAAAGAGGTCCACCATTCGGGGGTAGATTTCTCACCGGTTGGCTGGCTTCTGGAAGGAACAGGCTTTGTTGACTGAATCTGGCCTTTGATCTGCTGCAGCTACTCTCAGGTGGCAACTGATGAAGATCTGCAGGAGACACATCCAGGAGTTACTCAGCGTCAACGCTCACCGTCTTACCTTCCAACATCTGGCCAACTCTTACCAGGTCCCTGGCATCCTCAAAGAAGCGGAACGCATCCAGGTTGAACCGGAGCTTGTCCCGGTGATCTCGCGGCGACACGAAAGACGAAAGGGAGTCTTCGCCTCGGCTGTCCAACAGGCAACTGGAGAGAGGGTGGGAAAGAGCTGCATCGTCAAGAACGGATCCCATCAGCCAACCAGTTCTGGGATCGGCTCGCGGAGCCCAGCTAAAGACCTTACCCGTTGAAGTCAATGATGTGGTATCTGGGGGTGGAGTCCTGGTCCGGGCTCAGTGTAGCTACACAGCGGTCAATGTAGAGCCTCAGGGGCATGTGGTTCACCGTCACAACAGAGGCCTCGATGTGAATGAGGTCACCCAGGTGGTAGATATTGGAGGCACGCTCTGCACTCCAGTCATCTGGAACACACACACACGAGAGACAACGAGCTTTGGGTACCTCACTCAGTTGCAAGGAATGGGTAAAAATTTACAAGGTAGACAATTGGCCCTCACTTACCAGTCATCAGCCGCAGGGAGAAGGACAGACGTCCCTCTGCCCCCTTGGTGGAGGAGAATGGGACCCAGGTGGGCGCGATGGCATTGCTGCTCACCGTCCTCTTCCTGTGGGAAAGGAGCAAGGCTAGCTTTACATCCAGGTCAGAACACTCCACCCTCATTGGAGGAAAGGAGAGCCTCAATCATCCACCTTACCTGGGATAATGGCACTCAATAGGGACAACTGCTCCACTGGTTCTCACAATGACTCCTCCAATAGGGCTCGGCCTGTAGTACAGGTGGGTGGTGTAAATCAACAGGTCCTCATTCATCTGGGAGAGAGAGAGCGCGAGAGAGAGAGAGCGCGAGAGCGAGGAGAGATCTGGTTAGGGTCAGGTACAGAACAATGGAGTTATTCTCAGACAAGAGTGCAATGTACTGTCAATAAAGAAACTCAGCCCTTCATTCTTTTAATGACTAACCTAGAGACAATGAACTAGATTCCCAACCCTCATCCTACATCTTATAGAATCATACTATCACCACACAGAAGGAGGCCATTTGGCTAACTGTGCCGGCCCTTTGACGAGCTGTCCAAGTAGTCCCACTCGCCCCCACCCCCATAACCCTGCAAGTTATTCCTCCTCAAGTACATGTCAAATTGCCTTTTGAAAGTTCCTATGGAATCTGCTTCCACCACCTAGTTCAGTCGTGCAATCCAGTTCATAACCCTCTGGGAACAAAAAACACAGGAATCTCCTCATTGCCCCTCCACCAATTACTTCAAATCCATGACCGCTCATTACTGACCCACTTCCCAGAGGAAACAGTCTCTCCCTGCTTGCGCCATTAGAAAAAAAAACCTCAATTTTCAACACCTCTATTAGATCTTCCCTTAAGCTTCTCTGCTGCAAGGGGAAAAAGTGCCAGATTCTCCTCGTAAGTGAAGTCCCTCATCACTGGTAAACCACCTCTGTACCCCCTACAACAGAGTCCAGAACTGCATTGCACCAAAACTGTGCCCCAACCAATGTCTTTGAGACTACTGGTATTAAAAACCAGCCCAACATTAGTTTTATAAATCTACACTCCAACCCATGTAGCTACAACCCTTCGTCTCACTCTCTCCACTGTTACACTGCTAAGGACAGCCTGTTAACCTGGCTCCTCAGTCCAGGGGGACATGCTCAGTTTTGATTCAACCAGTGAAGGTTGAATCAGGAACAAAACTCCACAAGTGCCCCCTTGTCCAAAGAGGCCTCACCAATATTCTGAGCATTAAGTTGAATCAAAAATAGCTCATCCAGCAATTGATCTTTACAGGACATGGAATGGACAGCACGGAAACAGGCCATTCAGCCCAACTGGTCCACACCAGTGTTTATGCTCCACACCAGCCTCCTCCCAGGTGTCCACTGTTTGCAGAAGGTTTTAGTCAAGACTCACATTACCTTCACTGTGCTGCCACACTCATGGAGCCCATAGTCAAAGAGGACGGTGTGGTTCAGAGAGTAGATCCCGGTTGGCCGACAACCTGCCGTCCCCAGGGTCAGGTCAGCAGCTTTAATCAGGTGCCTGGTTCCAAATAAATCCATGTTTACCCTGACCAGCAGGTTGTGCTCTCCACACTGCACCATCACAGTCTGCAGTGGAGACACACTGTGCCCCTCAGACACACTGAAACCGGAGCCAAAGGGAGACCCAGGAGGGACACGAGTGGCCTTCTCGATGCTCCATGGGAAGTCCCAGGGTCTGAACTGCTGCCGAGTATCAGAGCAACAAACAGCTCCGACCAAAACCAACAGAGGAACCAAACCCTTCACCAATTGCCCCATAATACTAACTAATGCAGCTCCACTGTGACCTGTGCTGGAGCCACTGCTCCCCTTTTATACACACAGCCTGCAGTCACCTGGAACCAATTGGATCAGGTGTGGCCACTCTTTTGATTGGGTGGTTGTTCTTTTGATTAAACAAATCAACTGTAAATTAATAAAACTTTAAATAAAACTTTTAAAAACAAACTTTAAATAAAACTTGACAAATCAAATTAAAATTCCATTTCCGGTGGTATAAAAAAAAAAACTTTAAATAAAACTTGACAAATTAAATTAAAATTGTATTGGCCGGGGTGATGATGCACTCCAGTCCCCGCGGCGCCCACCGGTCTCGTAAGGCCTCAAGTGTGCCGGCAGACACCGCGTGCTCCATCTCCAGGGCCACCCGGGCGCGAACATAGCCGCGGAAGAGAGGCAGGCAATCGGGCCGAACGACCCCCTCGACCGCCCGCTGCCTGGACCTGTTTATGGCTATTTTTCCAACAATCTTACTAATTGGTTTGTGTCCAGGAAGGTTTTCACACAGAGACTGGGTTATTGATTGGGAGATGGTCCAATTGAACCTCTGTCGATAAGACTCTCCATTCCCTGCAGTGCCCACCGGTGGCGGGAGGCCTCAAGTGCACCGGTGGGCCCCGCACACTCCCTCGCCAGGGCCACCTGGGCACGTACAAGACCGCGGAGGAGAGACAGGGAGCCAGAGCGAACCTCTCCCTCACCCCGCGGCCCGCCCCAATCCTGGCCCTGTGAATGTCCGACTTGGCCAGGCCCCGGGTCAGAGGTCAAGTTCTTACAGAATTGTTCTTCCCTCTGAAGAACTGGATTATCTCTGAAGAATCTTGCGGCAATTGAGCCTCCCAAAGCCCCTGCTCCCAGACCCTGACCCCATCCCTGGCCCCAATTCCTGCACCCTGCACCCTCCCCCCAACCCCTATCCCTGCCTCCCACACCCGCCCCCTTGGCTCCTGACGCCTCACCCTTGACCTCTGCCACCTGAACCCCGGCCCTGCCCCCTATTCCTTGCACCCTGGTGACGCCCCTCGCCCCCTGCCCCGTGCCCACTGCCCCAGCCCCCTCGCCATTCGCCCTTGCTCCCCACCCCCTCTCTGCTCCCTGCCGTTGCCAACCGGCCGTGCCCTGCGCCCACCCCCTGCCCTTACTCTGTCCCCCATCCCTGGAATCCCAGCCCTGGAACCCCGGCCCCAATGCCTCACTCTCGATAAGGTCCCACATAAGAGATCAGCGTGCAAAGTTAAAGCACATGGGATTGGGGGTAAGGTACTGTCTTGGATAGAGAACTGGTTGGCAGACAGGAAGCAAAGAGTTGGAATAAACGGGTCTTTTTCCAAATGGCAGGCAGTGACTAGTGGGGTACCGCAGGGATCGGTGCTAGGACCCCAGTTATTCACAATATATATTAATGATCTAGACGAGGGAACTAGATGTAATATCTCCAAGTTTGCAGACGACACAAAGCTGGGTGGGCGTGTGTGCTGTGAGGAGGATGCAGAGAAACTCCAGTATGATTTGGACAGGTTGGGTGATTGGGCAGATGCATGGCAGATGCATTATAATGTGGATAAATGCGAGGTTATCCACTTTGGTGGCAAAAACAGGAAGACAGAACGGCAATAGATTGGGAAAAGGGGAAGTGCAATGAGACCTGGGTGTCCTTGTGCACTAGTCGCTGAAGGTAAGCATGCAGGTGCAGCAGGCGGTTAAGAAGGCAAATGGTATGTTGGCCTTCATAGCGAGAGGATTCGAGTACGGGAGCAAGGATGTCTTGCTGAAGTAGTACAGGGCCTTGGTGAGACCACACCTTGAATATTGTGTGCAGTTTTGGTCGCCTTATCTGAGGAAGGATGTTCTTGCCATGGAGGGAGTGCAGCGAAGATTCACCAGGCTGATACCTGGGATGGCAGGAATGACGTATGAAGAGAGATTGGGTCAATTAGGCTTATATTCGCTAGAGTTTAGAAGAATGAGAGGGGATCTCATTGAAACTTATAAAATTCTAACAGGACTAGACAGACTAGATGCAGGAAGGATGTTCCTGATGGCGGGGGAGTCCAGAACCAGGGGTCACAGTCTAAGGATAAGGGGTAAGCCATTTAGGACTGAGATGAGGAGGAATTTCTTCACCCAGAGAGTGGTGAACCTGTGGAATTCTCTACCACAGAAGGCAGTTGAGGCCAATTCATTAAATATATTCAAGAAGGAGGTGGATATATTTCTTAAGGCTAAAGGGATCAAGGGATATGGGGAGAAAGCAGGGACAGGGTACTGAATTTGGATGATCAGCCATGATCTCATTAAATGGCGGAACAGGCTCGAGGGGCCGAATGGCCTACTCCTGCTCCTATCTTCTATGTTTCTCACTCAGGACGGACAGTGTGGGACTGAACCATACAGGTAAGCATGCCCCGCGATTGACTTGTGGTTTGTCCTGAGCTTACTAATCTTGGCCATGGCGGGTCATTGGTTTGCCTCAGTGTCTCGAGGTTATGGAAGGGGGGACAAGGTCAGCCAATGACCCGGCTGGAATCCCTGGCCTTGCTGATTAATTGTCTTACGGAGTGCTGGGGAGTGTCGTTGCTCAGCTTGGCAGGAAGATGTGGAGGAAGCTGGTTCTGGTTTATCGGGGGTCTCCCTCAGGGTCGTGCGGTTTGAGTTCGGCAGAGGCCGTGCTCAGGTGGTGGGCGTGGCCCCCGTTGGAGGGCGTGCCTTGATGCGCCATGTTTTATTGCGGTTACACTGCGGCACAATGGAAAACCCATTTCTCCGCCCAATGAAAAGAAAGAAAGAACTCGCGTTAATATAACGCCTTTCACCACCTCGGGACGTCCCAAAGCGATTGACAGCCAGTGAAGCACTTTTTGGAGTGTAGTCCCTGTTGTAATGTAGGAAACGTGGCAGCCAATTTGCGCACAGCAAGATCCCACAAACAACGTTGCGATAAATGATTTACTTGTACTTCTTGCAATTCAGTATACTGTGTTCGCTGCTCACGATGCGGTCTACTCTATATTGGGGAGACCAAACGCAGATTGGGCCACCACTTTGCGGAACACCTCCGTTCAGTCCGTAAGGGTGACCCCGAGCTTCCGGTCGCCTGTCACTTTAATTCTCCGCCCCACTCCCACTCTGACCTCTCCGTCCTCGGCCTCTTACGCTGTTCCAACAAAGCTCAACGTAAGCTCGAGGAACAGCACCTCATCTTTCCATTAGGCACTTTACAGCCTTCTGGACTCGACATCGAGTTCAACAATTTCAGACTATAACCCCTGCCCCCATTTTTCAGGCGGCCGTTGATGATTCTGCCATCCCCATTTGCAACATTTAATCTCACCTGCCTCCTACCCTGGCACAGACCGTTCCTCCCTCCCTCCCCCTCCCCCCTTTCCCTGCCTCTGTACCTGCTTAAAACCTGTTACATCTCAAACCTTTTCCAGTTCTGATGAAGGGTCCCGGACCTGAAACGTTGACTCTGTTTCTCTCTCCACGGATGCTGCCTGGCCTGCTGAGTGTTTCCAGCGTTTTCTGTTGTTATTTCGGATTTCCAGCATCTGCAGTATTTTGCTATTGAGATAAATGATCTGTTTTATTGGGGCTAGGGCGGGAAAGTGGAATAGAAGTCGACAATCGGCCCTGATCTTATTGAACGGTGGAGCAGGACCAAGGGGCCCTACGGCCTAACTCCTGCTCCCATTTCTTAAGTTCTTTCGGTGATGTTGACTGAGGGATGAATATTGCCCAGGACCCCGGGGAGTCCTCCCCTGTTTACCTTCGAAATAGTAGTGGCTGTGGGATCGTTTACGTCCACCCGAGAGAGCAGACGCGGCCCTCGGTTTAACGTCGCATCTGAAAAGACGGCACCTCCGACAGTGCAGCACTCCCTCAGTACTGACCCTCCGACAGTGCAGCACTCCCTCAGTACTGGCACCGGGAGTGTCACAGGCCTGGATTATGGGCTCAAGCCTCTGGGATGGGATTCGAACCCACGACCTTCTGACTCAGACGGGAGCGTTACCACATATATAAATGCGAGCTTGCCTGGATGAGTGCAGCTCCAACAGCACTCAAGAAGCTCGACACCATCCAGGACAAAGCAGCCCGCTTGATCGACACCCCATCCACCACCTTAAACATTCACTCCCTCCACCACCGGCGCACCGTGGCTGCAGTGTGTGCCATCTACAAGATGCACTGCAGCAACTCACCAAGGCTTCTTCGGCAGCGCCTCCCGAACCCGCGACCTCTTCCACCTAGAAGGACAAGGGCAGCAGGCGCATGGGAACACCACCACCTCCAAGTTCCCCTCCGAGTCACACACCATCCCGACTTGGAAATACATCGGCCGTTCCTTCATCGTCGCTGGGTCAAAATCCTGGAACTCCCTCCCTAACAGCACTGTGGGAGCACCTTCACCACACGGACTGCAGCGGTTCAAGAAGGCGGCTCACCACCACCTTCTCGAGGGCGATTAGGGATGGGCAATAAATGCCGGCCTTGCCAGCGACGCCCACATCCCATAAACGAATTTCAAAAAAGAGCTCGTTCCGGAAAGGCTTTTGCTCACTGTCAGAGGATGGTACGCGCTTGAGCCAGTAGAGGGCGGTAGAGCACCAATGCAAAGACAAAGACACACTGGGCCGGATATTCTGATCTCTACGGGTGGGTACACGCTGTGTACTCACCCGTAGGGACATCGGAAATGCAGATCCTCCGGCGGCCCGGGAGAAGGGGCCTCTGCGGGCGGATAGGTCCGCTTTTTGGAGACCCTCCGCTCGCAGAAAACCCTTACAATTCTTGCGCCTGGTAAAAGCAGGCGTAAGGGCTGCTTTCACCAGGATAAGTGTTGAAAAAAGTGAAAAAAAATTTTGATTTATCATTTAAAAATACTTTTTAAAAAAAAGGTACGTTTATTTTTAGCCCCGTAAAAAACTTTTTGTTTAAAATTTATTGTAATTTCAAGTCATTTTAAAAATGTGATTTTTTAAAAAATTTATTTAAAGTTTTACTATGTTTTGGGGGTGATCTCCTTTCGTATATTTGACAGGTCCTCCTGTCAAGTGTATGAAGGGAGATTCCCTTCTGTGATTGGCTCCCCATGGCCCACGTGATCTACCTGCGCCCCTGGGATACGTGGGCCCTGCGCACTTGGAGTTTGGAGAGGCCCAGCAGCGGAATTGTGCGCGTCCCGGGAGCCCTCAGGTAAGGGCGCAGATTCTTCCAGATCGCAGCCCTCCGCCCGCGGGAGGCCTGCGATCGGAATATCTGGGCCAATATCTCGTGCTCTGCACCTTCTTATTCAGTGCAAACACCACTTTGGAAAACTGAAGTACCTCAGGGTGAGTGGTGGCGTCAAAAACGAGAGAGAGAAGACCTTCGCGGGGCAGTGCGCGCGGTCCCTGGGGCGGTGGTCCTTTCCCCTCCTGTGGCTCAGCGGGTCGCGCACTCTCACCTCTGAGCCAGGGGGGTCGTGGGTTCACAGTCCCGCTCCCGAGCCTCTGTGCCCGCAGTCCCAGGCCGACCCTCCCCAGTGCCTGTGCTGAGGGAGCACTGCCCTGTCGGAGGTGCCGTCTTTTGGGTGGGGATGGACATATGAGGAGAGGTTGGGTAGATTGGGCCTCTACTCATTGGAGTTCAGAAGAATGAGAGGCGATCTTATTGAAACATATAAGATTGTGAAGGGGCTTGATCGGGTGGATGCAGGGAGGATGTTCCCGATGATGGGTGAAACTAGAACTAGGGGGCATAGTCTTAGAATAAGGGACTGCTCTTTCAAAACTGAGATGAGAAGGAACTACTTCACTCAGAGGGTGGTAGGTCAATGGAATATGCTGCCCCAAAAAGCTGTAGAAGCGACATCATTACATAAATTTAAAACAGAAATAGACAGTTTCCTAGAAGTAAAGGGAATTAAGGGTTACGGGGAGCGGGCAGGAATTTGGACATGAGTCTAGGTTCGGATCGGTCAAGGCCCTGTGGGTAGCGCAGCGGGCCCAGGGGCCGTGTAGCCTGATCCTGCTCCTATTTCGTGTGTCCAATTCTGTTAGGTTCAGGAGATGGTTCTGTGATAGTAGATTGGCGGTTAGGATCAGATCAGCCATGATCTTATTGAATGGCGGAGCAGGCTCGAGGGGCCAATTGGCCCACTCCTGCTCCTATTTCTTATGCTCTTATGTTCTTATGAAAGTTCAACCCCGTCTGCTGGTGGGACCTCAACCAACGTCACTAAAAACAGACGATCTGGTCAATTATCACATTGCTGTCTGTGGGAGCTTGCTGTGCGCAAATTGGCTGCCGCGTTTCCGACATTTACAACGGTGACTACACGTCAAAAAGTATTTCATTGTGCTGTGAAGCGCTATGGGGCGTCCTGAGGCTGTGAAAAGCACTGTAGAAATACAATTTCTTTCTATTTCTGACCTTTATACCAGTGACTAAACCGGTTAAACAGACCTGTCTGGATCTCGGGCAGAGAAGCCCCATCCTGTGAGAGACAGGCTGCAATTACCTAGGAACAGGAGGAGGCAACACAGTGGCATAGTGGTTAGCACTGTTGCCTCACAGCGCCAGGGACCCGGGTTCGAATCCGGCCTCGGGTGACTGTCTGTGTGGAGTTTGCACATTCTCCCCGTGTCTGCGTGGGTTTCCTCCGGGTGCTCCGGTTTCCTCCCACAGTCCAAAGATGTGCGGGTTAGGTTGATTTGGCTATGATAAATTGACCCTTAGTGTTAGGGGGCTTAAATACGTGGGGTTACGGGGATAGGGTGGGATATGTGTCAGTGCAGGCTCGATGGGCCGAAATGGCCTCTATCTGCATTGTTGTGATTCTGTGAGGCCATTGAGCCCCTCGAGCCTATTCCGTCATTCAATTAGCTCACGGCTGATCTGTACCTCAACTCCATCTACCCACCTTTGCTCCATATCAACTTAATACCCTTACCCAACAAAAATCTATCCATCTCAGTCTTGAAAGCTCCAATTGACCCCCCCGGCCCCAACAGCTTTTTGGGGGAGAGAGTTCCAGATTTCCACCACCCTTTGTGTGAAGAAGTGCTTCCTGACATCACCCTGAACGGCCTGGCTCTAATTTTAAGGTTCTGCCCCCTTGTTCTGGACTCCCCCCACCAGAGGAAATAGTTTCTCTCTCTTGACCCCATCGAATCCTTTAAACACCTCAATTAGATCGCTCCTTAATCTTCTACACTCGAGGGAATACAAGCCTAGTCTGTGAAACCTGCCCCTCATAATTTAACCCTTTTAGCCCCCGGTATCATTCTGCGCTGCACCCCCTCCAAGGCCAGTATGTCCTTCCTGAGCCCAGAAATGAATGCAGTTACTCCAGATGAGACTGGGACCTGGTCGAGCTCAAGCGCCTGGTCCGGAGTTTACAGGTCCCTGGATGAGCTTGCCTGTCTTAAATCGCCCGAGTTTGATTATTTTTTTTGGCCGTTCCTCCATCTTCTCTTCCCTCTTGCCCCGTCGGAGGTGGCACTCGATGCCCCACCCGCCCTACGTTACCTCAGCTGTGAGCGACCCTCTCGCCGGCCTTGCCTGTAAGCATTATTATAGAATCTGACTGCACAGAAGGAGGCCGTTCGGCCCGTCGCGCCTGTGAAACACGAAGACAGTCGCGGGATACGGGGATCGGGCGGGAAAGTGGAGTTGAGGTGGAAGATCAGCCATGATCTCATTGAATGGCGGAGCAGGCTCGAGGGGCCGTGTGGCCTACTCCTGCTCCTAATTCTGATGTTCTTATGAAAGAGCCCTCCAATTTAGTCCCGCACTCCCAGAGGAAACACTTCAAGGACACCCTCAAAGCCTCCTTGAAAAAGTGCACCATCCCCACCGACACCTGGGAATCCCTGGCCCAAGACCGCACAAAGTGGAGGAGAGGCATCCGGGAAGGCGCCGAACACCTCGAGTCTCTTCGCCGGGAGCAAGCGGAAGCCAAGCGCAAGAGCGCACGTCAACCCAAGCACCCCACCCACCCGCCCCCTTCAACCACCGTCTGCCCCACCTGTGACAGAGACTGTAGGTCCCGCATTGGACTCATCAGTCACCTGAGAACTCATTTTTAGTGTGGAAGCAAGTCACCCTCGGTTCCGAGGGACTGCCCAAGAAGAAGAAGACACTCCAACTTTATCCCCCACAACCTTGCAAATTAGTTCTCTTCATGTATATGTCCGATTGCCTTTTGAAAGTTCCCATTGAATCTGATTCCACCACCCTTTCAGGTGGAGCATTCCAGATCTCAACAACCCTCTGTGTGAAGAAATTTCTCCTCATCTCCCCTCTAATTCTCATCCTTGTTTCCAGATCCCTCCATGGCCTCGCCCCTCCCTATCTCTGTAATCTCCTTCAGCCCCACAACCCCCCGAGATATCTGCACTCCTCGAATTCTGCCCTCTTGAGCATCGACGATTATAATCGCTCCACCATTGGCGGCCGTGCCTTCTGTTGCCTAGGGCCCCGAGCTCTGGAATTCCCTCCTTAAACCTCTCCGCCTCTCTCTCCTCCTTTAAGACGCTCCTTAAGACCTACCTCTTTGACCAAGCTTTTGGTCATCTGTCCCATATTCCTCCTTATGTGGCTCGGTGTCAAATTTTTTGTCTTAAAATACTCCTGTGAAGCGCCTTGGGACGTTTTACTACGTTAAAGGCGCTAGATAAATACAAGTTCTTGTTGTTGTTGTTTTGGCAATTATTTTAAATCTATGTCCTCTGGTTACCGGCCCACTCACCAAAGGAAACAGTTTCTCCTTACTCGCTCTATCAAATCCTTGATTGGCACCCCATCCACCACCGTAAACATTCACTCCCTCCATCACCGGCGCACCGTGGCTGCAGTGTGTACCATCTACAAGATGCACTGCAGCAACTCGCCAAGGCTTCTTCGGCAGCACCTCCCAAACCCACGACCTCTTCCACCTAGAAGGACAAGGGCAGCAGGCGCATGGGAACACCACCACCTCCAAGTTCCCCTCCAAGTCACACACCATCCTGACTTGGAAATATATCGGCCGTTCCTTCATCGTCGCTGGGTCAAAATCCTGGAACTCCCTCCCTAACAGCACTGTGGGAGCACCTCAGCACACGGACAGCAGCGGTTCAAGAAGGCGGCTCACCACCACCTTCTCAAGGGCAACGAGGGATGGGCAATAAATGCTGAGCCTTGCCAGCGACGCCCACATCCCATGAATGAATTTTTAAAAACACATAATTTTGAACACCTCGATTCGGTCTCCCCTTAACCTTCTCTGCTCTAAGGAGAACAATCCCAGCTTCTCCAATCTCCCAGCATAACTGAAGTCCCTCATCCCTGGTATCACCCTGGTAAACATCCTCTGTACCCTCGTCAGTGCCTTGACGATGGTTCAGAGTTTGACCTCCGAGTGTGCGCAGACGCAAGCGTCATCTGCATACTGTAATTCGACGACAGAGGATGGGACGACCTTGGATCTGGACTGGAGGCGACGGTGGTTGAACAGTTTCCCGTTTGTTCTGTAAATCAGCTCCACTCCAGCGGGGAGCTTACTGAGGGGGAGACGGAGCATTGCAGCCAGGAAGATCGAGAAGAGCCTTGGTGCGATGACACAGCCTTGCTTGACCCCCCCCCGGTCCGTACGTGAATCGGGTCTGTGGTGGAACCGTTGGTCAGGATCACGGCTTGCATGTCGTCGTGAAGCAGGCGGAGGATGGTGGCAAACTTTTGAGGGCAGCCGAATTTGAGGAGGACACTCCTCACAGGCTCCGACATGGCAAGAGAGCCCCAGGTGGGCAGAGGAAACGCTTCAAGGACACCCTCAAAGCCACCTTGAAAAAGTGCAACATCCCCACCTGACACCTGGGAATCCCTGGCTCAAGACCGCACAAAGTGGAGGAGAAGCACCCTCACTAACTCCCTATATTGTGCCTTTTCGACTTTTGCTTGATATCCACTGTTTATTTCTGCCATTCTTTGAGGTATATTATAAATACTGATGTTGTTGTTAAAGAGGAGGAATAGTGACAGAGAAAGAACTCTGTAATGTAACATTTCTAGAGCCCCTTTCACCACCTCAGGACGTCCCAAAGCGCTTCACAGTCGATGAAGTACTTTCAAAGTGTAGTCGCTGTTGTAATGCAGGAAACGCGGCAGCCATTTTACACACAGCAAGATCCCGCAGGCAGCAAGTGAGATAATGGCGCAGATAATCTATTGTTGGTGGTGTTGGAACCTGGAGAACTTTGTCCTTCCAATTGTGGCCGTGGGACCTTTCACATCCACCTGAGAGGGCTGACGGGGCCCTCGGTTTAACGTCTCGTCCGAAAGACGGCAGCTCCCGACAGTGCGGCGCTCCCTCACTGCTGGCACCGGGAGTGTCAGGCCTGGATTGCGGGTTCATGTCTCTGGAGTGGAGTGTCAGCTGTGGCTCAGTGGGTAGCACCCTCATCTCTTGAGTCCAGAAGGTCATGGGTTCGAGTCCCACTCCAGAGACTTGAGCGCACAATCCAGGCCGACACTCCCAGTGCCAGTGCTGAGGGAGCGCTGCACTGTCGGAGGTGCCGTCGTTCGGATGAGACCTTAAACCGAGGCCCCGTCTGCCCTCTCTCAGGTGGACGTAAAAGATCCCACGGCCTCTATGTCGAAGAAGAGCAGGGGGGAGTTCTACCCGGTGTCCTGGGGCCGATATTTATCCCTCAATCAACATCACTAAAAACAGATGATCTGGTCATTATCACATTGCTGTTTGTGGGAGCTTGCTGTGCGCAAATTGGCTGCCGCGTTTCCCACATTACAACAGTGACCACACTTCAACAAAAACAAACTTCATTGGCTGTGAAGCGCTTTGTGACGTCCGGTGGTCGTGGAAGGCGCGATAGAAATGCAAAATGCAAGTCTATTTGAACCCATGACCTTCTGACTCAGAGGCGAGGGCGAGTGCGACCGACAGAGCACTGAGCTTTAAAACTTAATGGTGCATATACGAATCAACTCTTGCTCAGTGGCGGCAAGGTGATATTAATACAGAGACCTTCCACTGTTGGGCAAGCGTCTTTGCCCCTCGGCATTGTGTTCTCGACAGTACAGCGTTGACTCTCTGTTAAGACTCGCCGATAATCCAATGAATGCCCCCGTCAAAAGGTCATTTGTATCATTGCATCCAATTAACTTGGGGGAGCAGTAGAATTGTCGGTCCTGGCACTGAATGCCGAGTTGTCTTACATCTTCATTTACCTATGCCTGACTCAACTTGGCTGATCGTCAAGAACTGGGCCTGCCAGACCGAAGCAATCAAACTCTTTTGAAAGGATCTCCTCGAGGACGAAATCCAGGCCCGAACCATCCCCGGCCTGTGCTGGGATTTAACGGGGGGGGCGGAAAATGGGTCCAGCAGGCCCCAGTGGAAATTGGCGGGGAAGTCACGTTTAAGAAAAAGGGCTCGCCTTTATATAACCCCTTACCCCACCCTCGGGTCATCTCAAAGCGCTGCGCAGCCAATGAATTGCGTTCGAAGGGCAGTCACCGTGACACAGAGAAACGCGGCAGCCATTTTGTCCGTGGCGCTGTTCCAGAAACAACAAATGAGAATGAATGACCAGCTAATCTGGGTTTTTTTTGGTGACGGGAGGAATGTTGGCCCAGGACACCGGGAGAACTCCCTGCTCTTCAAATGGGATCGTGTACGTCCACCTGAGAGGACAGACGGGGCCCTCGGTTTAACGTCTCATTCGAAAGGCGGCACCTCCGACGGTGCGGCGCTCCCTCAGCGCTGGCACTGGGAGTGTCGGCCTGGATTATGCGCTCAAGTCTCTGGAGTGGGGCTTGACCCCCACAACCTTCTGACTCAGAGGGGGAGAGTGCTACCCATTGCTGACACAGATAAAGGCGCACTGCGGTTCGTAGGGGACATGAGGTCCGCTTACGGGGCTTGTCGACGATGCTGCATATCTGAACTATAACCCAAACTTTGTTTTCCCGGGGTACTAGTCATTAGCCTGACCTCAAATGACGCCCACCCCCCACACCTCCCCCCCCCCCCCGCCGGCCCCCCACCCCCGCCCTGCACTGTGCACCTGCCTCGCTGGAAAAGGCTTAAGACCAAAATCAGTGAGGGGGGAGCAGGAATGGAGATCCCTTGCAGCCCCCGGGAGTGCTGCACTGTCAGAGGTGCCGTCTTTCGGATGCGACGTTAAACCTGAGGCCCCGTCTGCCCTCTCAGATAGACGTAAAAGATCCCACGGCCACTATTTCGAAGAAGAGCAGGGGAGAAGTTCTCCTCAGTGTTCTGGGGCCGATATTTATCCCTCAACCGAATCACTAAAAAAAAACAGATGATCTGGTCATTTATCACATTGCTGTTTGTGGGAGCTTGCTGTGCGCAAATTGGCTACTGGCATTTCCTACTATACAACAGTGACTATACATCAAAAAAATTGTCTGTAAAGCACTTTGGGACCTCCTGAGGTCGTGAAAGGCACTATATAAATGCAAGTCTTTCTTCTTTTTCCTTCCTGGCCTATCAAATGGTTCCACGAGTTGGTGGCCAGACTCCACTCAGATTCTCGCACCTTATTGTTTAAACACTTCTACCTTTGACACGTTAAAGACAATGCAAAAGCAAGTATCTTACATTCTGTGCAATGAGAAAGGGTTCATTAATAACCTTGTAATAAAGGGCCTTTAGGGAAGAGTGACCATAATATGATAGAATTTTATATTGAGTTTGAAAGTGATTTAGTTAAGTCCAAAACTAGGGTTTTAAATCTAAACAAAGCAAACTACATAGGTATGAGGGGCGAGTTGGCTAAGGTAGATTGGGAAACTGCATTCAAAGGTATGACGGTAGACAAGCATTTAAAGAATTAATACATAATATACAACAAATATACATACCTTTAAGGCACAAAATCCCCACAGGAAAAGTGGTCCAACTGTGGCTAACAAGAGAAGATAAAGATAGTATTAGATCAAAGGAAGAGGCTTATAATGTTGCCAAAAAAAGTAGTAAGCCTGAGGATTGGGAGGATTTTAGAATTCAGCAAAGGAGGACCAAGAAATTGAGAAGGAAAGCGAAAAAAGAATATGGGGGAAAAATTCGGTTGTTTTAAGAGCTGCCTAAGAGAGCACTAACGGGGCGCAAAGCAACTAGCGCCCGGGCGCGGCGCCGCCCACACCTCCCGCTGAACTTCTCTTGAGTGCTCTTTTGCCGGCACTCCCGGGACTTTTGCTGGGCCCCGGGTCACGCTGCGCAAGGCCCCTCCCCTTTAAGAAGGGGAGGAAGGCCTGCAATACCGCGGCGCGACGTGCTGCGATATTCCCTCGCAGCGCCCCAAGAGGGATGTGGGGCGCTTCCAGTAGTGCCCCGCTTCCCTCTTGGGGCGCTACCACTCAATTTCCGTCATGGGGGCGCTAATTTTTCCGGGGCGCTATAAGTAGTGCCCCGGCGATGTTAGTGCCCCAAAGGGGGCGCTACTCAATTTTTAGCCCTATGAGAATAAATTAGCAAGACATATAAAAACAGATTGTAAACATTTCTATCGGTATGTAAATAGGAAGAGATTAGTGAAAGTAAACGTGGGCCCATTAGAGGCAGAGACAGGAGAAATTATAATGGGCAATAAGGAAATGGCAGAGACATTAAACAAATACTTTGTATCTGTCTTCACGGTAGAAGACACAAAAAACATTCCAGAAATAATGGGGAACCAAGGGTCTAGAGAGAATGAGGAACTTAAAGAAATCAGTATAAGTAAAGACATTGTACTGGAGAAATTAATGGGACTAAGTGGCGACAAATCCCCTGGACCTGACGACCTGCATCCTAGGGTTTTAAAAGAGGTCGCTGCAGAGATAGTGGATGCACTGGTATTAATCTTCCAGAATTCCTTTAGATTCCAGAACAGTCCCCAAGGATTGGAAGGTAGCAAACATAACCCCGCTATTTAAGAAAGGAGGAAGAGAAAAAACAGGGAACTATAGGCCAGTTAGCCTGACATCAGTAGTAGGCAAAATGCTAGAATCTATTATTAGGGACGTGGTAACAGGGCACTTAGAAAATCGTAATATGATTAGGCAGAGTCAACATGATTTTATGAAAGGGAAATCGTGTTTGACAAATCTGTTAGAGTTTTTTG
>JASTWF010000037.1:868564-913564 GCA_030390025.1 Squalus acanthias | reverse complement strand
TCCACTGACCAAGATGTGTTGGGGGGCGGGGGTGCGGGGGTGGTGAGTTGGTCGCACCAGAGGGTCCCATTGTTCGGTTCCAGGACTGGGCTGATTCTGCTGATCACAGCCGGGGCCTCTACAGTTGGACCTCACAGTTCCTGGGCTAGGGGAGGGGGAGAAATCAGCCGGGGGTTCCTGCTCATGATCACTATACGGTAACACCCTCCGGGAAAGTGCGCCCCGAGTGGCTGTCGGGGCAGGTTCTGGCTCTGCTACGCTGCCACCCATAGTCGAATAGCCTACTTTTTAAAAAAATTATGTATTCGTTCTCGGGTTGTGACAAGGCATGACTTACTGCCCCGAGAAGGTGGTGGGGGTGGGCGGGTGCCTTAAGCTGCGGCGGCCCTTGTGGCGCTGCTGCTCCCACAGCGGTGTCGGGGGGGGGGGGGCAGCAATTCACGGTCTAGCTTCAGACGTGAAGGTCCCCGGGACTGGACCCCAAGCGAGGCTCGGCGCCTGGGGCTGAGGAAGGGCAGGAAATTGGAAGGGGGAGAGAAGGACAAGCTCATTCAGTGTCAGTCGTGGCTCAGCGGGCGGCACTCTCTCACCTCCGAATCAGAAGGTCGTGGGTTCGAGTCCCACTCCAGAGACTTGAGCACAAAAATCTAGGCCGACACTCCCAGCGCAGTGCTGAGGGAGCGCTGCACTGTCGGCGGTGCCGTCTTTCGAACGAGACATTATACCGAGGCCCCGTCTGCTCTCTCAGGTAAAGGATCCCGTGGCATTATTTCGTTACTCATTGGAGTTTAGAAGAATGAGAGGTGATCTTATTGAAACATGTAAGATTCTGAGGGGGATTGACAGGGTAGATGCTGAGAGGATGTTTCCCCTAGTGGGGGTATTTAGAACCAGGGGGCATAGTTTCAGAATAAGGGGTCGCCCATTTAAGACGGAGATGAGAAGGAATTTCTTCTCTGAGGGTGGTGAATCTTTGGAATTCTCTACCCCAGAGAGCTGTGGAGGCGGAGTCATTGAATATATTCAAGGCGGAGATTGACAGACATTTGAGCGACAGGGGAGCGGGCGGGAAAGTGGCGTTGAGGCCAAGATCAGATCAGCCATGATCTTATTAAATGGCGGCGCAGGCTCGAGGGGCCAAATGGCCTACTCCTGCTCCTGTTTATTATGTTCTTATGTTCAAAGAGCAGGGGAGTTCTCATCGGTGTCCTGGGCCAATATTTATCCCTCAACCAACATGACTAAAATAAACACAGATTTTCTGGTCATTTATCACATTGCTGTTTGTGGGAGCTTGCTGTGCGCAAAATTGACTGCCGCATTTCCTACATTTACAACAGTGACCGCATTTCAAAAAAAAGTACTTCATTGGCTGTAAAACGCTTTGGGACAGTCCTGACTGACAGTCCGGGGGTCACGGGTCAAAGGGCGTCGGCCATTTTAGTGCACGGGCTCGTCCGTGCTGGGGTGGGGGGGAATCACAACTGAGCCCCATCCATCCTGCCTCCATCCTTCTCAACAGGGCCTCTCTGGACAGTCGCGTTCCCAACTCTGGTTGCATGGATCCCTGGCGGTGAAAGGCGCTGTAGAGATGCGAGTCCTTTCTTTATCTGAGAGTCTTGGCTCCTACGCAGGTTAATGAGAGGACGCAGTTTCGACTGTGCTCGGCCCAGTTCAGTGTTTACCTCCAGTGACTCATCTCCTTCCTCCTGCAATCACAAACTCATCTCGGTCACCACACTCCCCAGTTCACCGACAGGAAGCGCAGATCCTCTCGAAGTTACTTCGTACTTTGCTCAAACAGAAACTCCTTGGCTGCGACGTTTCTGAAATCAATGAGGTGACGATCGGAAGGGGCGAAGTGTGCCAATGTATTTTTGGTTTTTTTTTCAGCCTCCTTTTTCTTTTTTTTTCTTCGGCAATTCCCCCTTCGACCTCGAGCTTTTCTTTCCCCGCTTTCTCCCTCCATCCCTGAAGGCGTCGCCTCTCTCTCCGGGGGTCGTGGGTCAAAGGGCGTCGGCCATTTTAGCGCACGGGCTCGTCCGTGCTAAGGTGGGGGAGGTGGGGCGGGGGGGAGAATCACAACCTGAGCCCCATCCATCCTGCCTCCATCCTTCTCAACAGGGCCTCTCTGGACAGTCGTGTTCCCAACTCTGGTTGCATGGATCCCTGGCGGTATCATCGCATGACGTCCCGCCTCCAACCGGCCCCACCCGGTCAAACAACCCCTTCTTCGCCATCTCTTAATATTTTTATAACCAGTAAGGGGGAAATATTCGGTTGGTTAGCCCCTCCCGTTAGTGCCTCTGGGGGGCGCTAACGGGGCGCTAGGAACGTAGCGCCCGAGCGCGGCGATTTTAACGCCGCTCGCGAAATTGACCAGTCGTTTTGCGGCGGCGCTAAACACTACCGCCACGATCTCCTGCGCCCGCAGATCATGACGTCAGTCAAGCGTGCAACGCCCCAGTAGCGCCCTGGACCGGATATTAAGTCGCGCCCCCTGCCTTAGCGCCTGCCGCTAGGAACGACAGGTAGAGGGGAACGTTTTCAAGTCGGGAAGGGGCTGGGGGAGCGCTGTTTAAAGGCGGGCGCTTCCTGCCTTTTCTTGTCGGCAAAATTTTTGGTTTTAACTCCGTCCTAAGGAGTTTTGGTCCTCAGCACCACTTTTGAGGTTCCTAAGCGCCGAGCTCTTTCCCCGGGCCTATCCGTTAGTGCTTTAGAGGTCTCTCCAGGCCGTGATTCAAGGCTGCAATGAGCAGGGAGTGGCTGACCAGCAAGATGGCCCCTCCCCTTTAAGAACTGGACGGCGCCAGTCTGTTTGGCTACCATGGTAACTGGCATCGCCTGAGCTTCGGTAGCGTTCTGAGGTAGCGCCTCGCTCCCTGACATTTGCGCCTTAAGAAAGGTGTGTAGCGCCCGATTTAGCGCTCAAATCACCTCCAGGGGGCAATAGAGGCGAATTTTGCAGTCGGAGGCGATAATCAGCGCCGGGCGCTAAACTTTGTGCCCGGCTGATATTAGCGCCCCAAAATGGGCGACACCCAATTTTTCCCCCGAAGTGTTTTGAGGAAAAGAACACTCGGATTTTTCTCCCGGGTTTCCTCGCAGCAGCTTCCCGGAGATTAATCCTCAATTCCTGGAGATTCCAGGTCAGTCCTGGAGCAGTTGGCAACTCCACTGGACAGTGATTGGGGGGCCAGAAACCCTACTGCCTTCTGTAGCCCAGGAGATTGCCCAGGGCAATTGCAACACCACAAGGCTTCTTTCCCACTCCCCCGCCCACCCCCCGTCATTGAACCAGGTATCAAACTGAGGGGGGAGCGGGGTGGGGTCCTCTTACAGTCGGTGTGACTCCATCTTGTCCCGTGCAGCGCACTCGCCCTCTGACCCCTGGAGGAACGGTTGGCCTATCCTCTGCTATCCCACAGAACGCACTCCACACTCCGCCCTCCCCCATCCCCGACTGCCATCGACCAGGGGGCCGGGTTAACACCCGGGGTGGGGGGTGTCTATTTAGGGGCCTGTGGTTACCTCTGAAACCCCGCTCATTATTTAACACTGCCCGCTCACTCTGGCCAATTAAGCTGGTTTGCCAGACGACCGATGCCCTTGGGGGTCCCGCATGACCTGGCATACCCTGGACCTGTTACACCGCCCCCCCCACTCCCCCCCTAACCGATAGACCGTAGTAGGCACAGAGGGGGGGAAAGGCGTTGGGGGGGGGGGCGGGTGGGTGGCCTAGATTTTCTGAGCTGGTGAGATTTCCACCCTTCCCCATGTGTGCTGACCCCGCTTGAGCTCCAGAGGTCAGGCTCCTTTACATTTCTTTGGCAGGCTCCTGTTCTGTTGCCAGTTCTTGAGCCTGGGGTCGAGGTTGGGGGTGGGGGTGGGGAGGGGAGAGAGAGAGGAAAAATGGCTGTTGGCATCTGGGACCATTTATAATTAATTTTTTTATATAAATCATAGATGATATAGCGCAGAAGGAGGCCATTCGGCCCATCGTGCCTGTGCCGGCTCTTTGAAAGAGCGACCCAATTAGTCCCACTCCCCTGTTCTTTCCCAAGAGCCCTGCAATTTTTTTCCCCTTCATGTATTTCTCCAATTCCCCCTTTTTGAAAGTTACTATTGAATCTGCTTCCACCGCCCTTTCAGGCAGCGCATTCCAGATCACAACAACTCGTTCGTAAAAAAAATTCTCCTCATCTCCCCCCTCTGGTTCTTTTGCCAATTATCTTAAATCTGTGTCCTCTGGTCACCGACCCTCCAGCCAGTGGAAACCGTTTCTCCTTATTTACTCGGTCAAAACCCTTCATAATTTTGAACACCTCGAGCAAAAATCCCCTGAACTTTCTCTGCTCTAAGGAGAACAATCCCAGCTTCTCCAGTCTCTCCACATAACTGAACAGGCTGGGTATTCTGCGGCGAGTGTCTCACCACCTGACTCCCTAAAGCCTTTCCACCATCTACTAGGCACAAGTCAGGAGTGTGATGGAATACTCTCCACTTGCCTGGATGAGTGCAGCTCCAACAACACTCAAGAAGCTCGACACCATCCAGGACAAAGCAGCCCGCTTGATCGACTCCCCATCCACCACCTTAAACATTCACTCCTTCCACCACCGGCGCACCGTGGCTGCAGTGTGCACCATCTACAAGATGCACTGCAGCAACTCGCCAAGGTTTCTTCGGCAGCACCTCCCAAACCCGTGACCTCTACCACCTAGAAGGACAAGGGCAGCAGGCGCATGGGAACACCACCACCTCCAAGTTCCCCTCCAAGATACACACCATCCTGACTTGGAAATATATTGGGCCAAAAATTCATCCCGCTGCGCGAGAGTACGCACTGCGTACTCTCGCGTATTCTCTCTCCAATTGCCGGTTTTCTGCATGCCCTGCGCATGCGCTGAAAACCGGCACTTGGTCTTTTGAAAAGGGGGCGGTTCCTCGGTGCATCGCGTGCGCGCTACAGGCTGCGCGCACGCTGTGCACTTCGTGCTTTGGACGCGCAGGTAAGGACGGAAGATTTTAGAAATGGAAAAAGGAGGAGTAAGACCCACTTTTAACAAGGTAAGTAGTGAATTAAGTATTTTTTTGAATTTTTTTTAACAGGTATATCTTTTTTAGAGACTTTAAAGACAGGTAAGTTTATTTTTATAACTTTTTAAAAGATTTTAAATTTTTTCAAAAATTTAATTTTTTATTTAAAATGGTTAATTTATTTAACTATACTTATTTTATTAATGTGATGTTTTTTTTTTAAATTTAATTGAGGTTTAGCTGTTATTTTGGGGGGGTGTAAGATTCATAGATTTCACAGCACGTATGTGAAACTTATGAATGGAAGATGGTGTGCTGCCATTGGCTCTAACTGAGTCACGTGATCACACAGCTTGCACGAATTCACTACGCCGGTGGGATACGCAAGCACTGCCCAGCTGATGTCTGGAACATCAAGTTCGTGCGAGCTGGATCTGAAAAAGCCAACGCGGAGTGAGAGATCGCGGGGAAGCCTTACCCCCGCGGGAACAGAGCGAGATCAATTTCTGGGCCATTGTCGCTGGGTCAAAATCCTGGAACTCCCTCCCTAACAGCACTGTGGGAGTACCTTCACCACACGGACTGCAGCGGTTCAAGAAGGCGGCTCACCACCACCTTCTCAAGGGCAATTAGGGATGGGCAATAAATGCTGGCCTTGCCCAGATCCCATGAATAAATAAAATAAGTCCCTCATCCCTGGAACCATTCTAGTAAATCTCCTCTGCACTCTCCCCAAGGTCTTGACATCCTTCCTAAAATGTGGTGCCCAGAATTGGACACAATACTGCAGCTGGGGACTAATCGATGATTTATATTTGTCATTTTTCATATTATATTGATTTTTAAAGTCTTCTTGTTGTTCTAGCCTCTCTATCCGATGGAACCCCATCCTTTGACTCACCTCCTTTGCTCCTGGTTGGGATGTTCTTTTTTATTCTGGGCCTTCGATATCTAATATTTGGGTATCTCCCAACACTTGCCCCGCTGTCAGACCTGTCTTCATATCCAACCCTTCTCTCACACTGAAGTTGGCTCTATTCTATCTCCTGGGCTGCTCGGTCTCAGGATGGTTGCTTTTTCCCACTCGCTCTCCTATTTCCAGCTCACTCCCTTGTTCAGGTTTGGCGCCCAGAACCAGATCCAGATCTCCATCCATGCTCGCTCAATATGCAACATCTGGAAACAGACCCCGCCCCATTCCAATAGCCCCTCCCCATTCCAATAGCCCCTCCCCATTCCAATAACCCCTCCCCATTCCAATAACCCCTCCCCATTCCAATAACCCCACCCCATTCCAATAACCCCTCCCCATTCCAATAACCCCTCCCCATTCCAATAGCCCCTCCCCATTCCAATAACCCCTCCCCATTCCAATAACCCCTCCCCATTCCAATAACCCCTCCCCATTCCATTAACCCCTCCCCATTCCAATAACCCCTCCCCATTCCAATAACCCCTCCCCATTCCAACAACCCCGCCCCATTCCAATAACCCCTCCCCATTCCAATAGCCCCTCCCCATTCCAATAGCCCCTCCCCATTCCAATAACCCCTCCCCATTCCAACAACCCCTCCCCATTCCAATAGCCCCTCCCCATTCCAACAACCCCTCCCCATTCCAATAGCCCCTCCCCATTCCAATAGCCCCTCCCCATTCCAATAACCCCTCCCCATTCCAGTAACCCCTCCCCATTCCAATAACCCCTCCCCATTCCAATAACCCCTCCCCAGTCCAACAACCCCTCCCCATTCCAATAGCCCCTCCCCATTCCAACAATCCCACCCCATTCCAATAGCCCCTCCCCATTCCAATAGCCCCTCCCCATTCCAATAACCCCTCCCCCTTCCAATAGCCCCTCCCCATTCCAATAACCCCTCCCCATTCCAATAGCCCCTCCCCATTCCAATAGCCCCTCCCCATTCCAATAGCCCCTCCCCATTCCAATAACCCCGCCCCATTCCAATAGCCCCTCCCCATTCCAATAACCCCTCCCCATTCCAATAACCCCTCCCCATTCCAATAACCCCTCCCCATTCCAATAACCCCTCCCCATTCCAATAACCCCTCCCCATTCCAATAGCCCCTCCCCATTCCAACAATCCCACCCCATTCCAATAGCCCCTCCCCATTCCAATAACCCCGCCCCATTCCAATAGCCCCTCCCCATTCCAATAACCCCTCCCCATTCCAATAACCCCTCCCCATTCCAATAGCCCCTCCCCATTCCAATAACCCCGCCCCATTCCAATAGCCCCTCCCCATTCCAATAGCCCCTCCCCATTCCAATAACCCCTCCCCATTCCAATAACCCCTCCCCATTCCAATAACCCCTCCCCATTCCAATAACACCATCCCATTCCAATAGCCCCTCCCCATTCCAATAACACAATCCCATTCCAATAGCCCCTCCCCATTCCAATAACCCCTCCCCATTCCAATAACCCCTCCCCATTCCAATAACCCCTCCCCATTCCAATAACCCCTCCCCATTCCAACAACCCCTCCCCATTCCAATAGCCCCTCCCCATTCCAATAACCCCTCCCCATTCCAATAGCCCCTCCCCATTCCAATAACCCCTCCCCATTCCAATAACCCCTCCCCATTCCAATAACCCCTCCCCATTCCAACAACCCCTCCCCATTCCAATAGCCCCTCCCCATTCCAATAACCCCTCCCCATTCCAATAACACCATCCCATTCCAATAGCCCCTCCCCATTCCAATAACCCCTCCCCATTCCAATAACCCCTCCCCATTCCAATAACCCCTCCCCATTCCAATAACCCCTCCCCATTCCAACAACCCCTCCCCATTCCAATAGCCCCTCCCCATTCCAACAACCCCTCCCCATTCCAATAACCCCTCCCCATTCCAATAGCCCCTCCCCATTCCAATAGCCCCTCCCCATTCTAATAGCCCCTCCCCATTCCAACAGCCCCTCCCCATTCTAATAGCCCCTCCCCATTCCAATAACCCCATCCCATTCCAATTGGCCCATCCCATTCCAATAGCCCCTCCCCATTCCAATCGGCCCATCCCATTCCAATAGCCCCTCCCCATTCCAATCGGCCCATCCCCATTCCAACAATCCCTCCCCATTCCAACAACCCCTCCCCATTCCAACAACCCCTCCCCATTCCAATAGCCCCTCACCATTCCAATAGCCCCTCACCATTCCAACAACCCCTCCCCATTCCAATAGCCCCTCCCCATTCCAATAGCCCCTCCCCATTCCAATAGCCCCTCCCCATTCCAATAGCCCCTCCCCATTCCAATCGGCCCATCCCATTCCAATAGCCCCTCCCCATTCCAATAGCCCCTCCCCATTCCAATAACCCCATCCCATTCCAATCGGCCCATCCCATTCCAATAGCCCCTCCCCATTCCAATAGCCCCGCCCCATTCCAATCGGCCCATCCCATTCCAATAGCCCCTCCCCATTCCAACAACCCCTCCCCATTCCAATAGCCCCTCCCCATTCCAATAACCCCTCCCCATTCCAATAGCCCCTCACCATTCCAATCGTCCCATCCCATTCCAATAGCCCCTCCCCATTCCAATAACCCCTCCCCATTCTAACAACCCCTCCCCATTCCAACAACCCCTCCCCATTCCAATAGCCCCTCCCCATTCCAATAGCCCCTCCCCATTCCAATAACCCCATCCCATTCCAATAACCCCTCCCCATTCCAATAACCCCTCCCCATTCCAATAACCCATCCCCATTCCAACAACCCCTCCCCATTCCAATAGCCCCTCCCCATTCCAATAGCCCCTCCCCATTCCAATAGCCCCTCCCCATTCCAATAACCCCTCCCCATTCCAATAGCCCCTCCCCATTCCAATAGCCCCTCCCCATTCCAATAACCCCTCCCCATTCCAATAACACCATCCCATTCCAATAGCCCCTCCCCATTCCAATAACACAATCCCATTCCAATAACCCCTCCCCATTCCAATAACCCCTCCCCATTCCAATAGCCCCTCCCCATTCCAACAATCCCACCCCATTCCAATAACACCATCCCATTCCAATAGCCCCTCCCCATTCCAATAGCCCCTCCCCATTCCAACAATCCCACCCCATTCCAATAACACCATCCCATTCCAATAGCCCCTCCCCATTCCAATAGCCCCTCCCCATTCCAACAACCCCTCCCCATTCCAATAACCCCTCCCCATTCCAATAGCCCCTCCCCATTCCAATAACCCCTCCCCATTCCAACAACCCCTCCCCATTCCAACAACCCCTCCCCATTCCAATAGCCCCTCCCCATTCCAACAACCACATCCCATTCCAATAGCCCCTCCCCATTCCAATAGCCCCTCCCCATTCCAATAACCCCTCCCCATTTCAATAACCCCTCCCCATTCCAATAACCCCTCCCCATTCCAATAACCTCTCCCCATTCCAATAACCCCTCCCCATTCCAATAGCCCCTCCCCATTCCAATAGCCCCTCCCCATTCTAATAGCCCCTCCCCATTCCAACAGCCCCTCCCCATTCTAATAGCCCCTCCCCATTCCAATAACCCCATCCCATTCCAATAGCCCCTCCCCATTCCAATAGCCCCTCCCCATTCCAATCGGCCCATCCCATTCTAATAGCCCCTCACCATTCCAATCGTCCCATCCCATTCCAATAGCCCCTCCCCATTCCAATCGTCCCATCCCATTCCAACAACCCCTCCCCATTCCAACAACCCCGCCCCATTCCAATAGCCCCTCCCTATTCCAATAGCCCCTCCCCATTTTAATATCCCCATCCCATTCCAACAACTCCTCCCCATTCCAATAGCCCCTCCCCATTCCAATAACCCCTCCCCATTCCAATCGGCCCATCCCATTCCAATAGCCCCTCCCCATTCCAATCGGCCCATCCCATTCCAATAGCCCCTCACCATTCCAATCGTCCCATCCCATTCCATTGGCCCCTCCCCATTCCAACAACCCCTCCCCATTCCAATAGCCCCTCCCCATTCCAATAGCCCCTCACGATTCCAACAACCCCTCCCCATTCCAATAACCCTTACCTTTATTAGCCGAGGCTTAGAATATAAGAGCAGGGAGGTTATGCTAGAACTGTATAAAACACTAGTTAGGCCACTGCTACTAGAGTACTGCGTATAGTTCTGGTCACCACATTACAGGAAGGATGTGATTGCACTAGAGAGGGTACAGAGGAGATTTACAAGGATGTTGCCGGGACTGGAGAATTTTAGCTATGAGGAAAGATTTGATAGGCTGGGGTTGTTTTCTTTGGAACAGAGGAGGCTGAGGGGAGATTTAATTGAGGTGTATAAAATTATGAGGGGCCTAGATAGAGTGGATAGGAAGGACCTATTTCCCTTAGCCGAGAGGTCAATAACCAGGGGGCAGAGATTTAAAGTAATTAGTAGAAGGATTAGAGGGGCGCTGAGATCTTTTTTCACCCAGAGGGTGGTGGGGGTCTGGAACTCACTGCCTGAAAGGGTGGTCGAGGCAGAAACCCTCATCGCATTTAAAAAGTACTTGGATATGCACTTGAAGTGCCGGAACCGACAGGGCTACGGACCAAGAACTGCCCACTGAGGCACAACAGTCATAATACGGCTCACTCCACCGCCAAGGCAGAGATGGCAGTGATCACACTGGACGGGGCTCTGGTCAGACCGCACCTTGACCACTGCGTCCAGTTCACCGAGACACGCGGGGGATATTCAACTGCTGGAGGCTGTCAGGGAAGAGCCACGAGGCTGATGTCTGGTGTCAGGGGGTCTGACTGATGGGGAGAGACTTGGGCTATTCAGCCTGGGAAGGAGGCGCCCGAGAGGTGAGCTCATTGAGGGACACACGAGATAGTTAAGGGAATGGGTAAATCTGGAATAATACTTTAAATTAAATAGCGAGAGTAGGGCAAGCAACCATAGGTTCAAACTAGTTCCATTCAGGACTGATATCAGGAAGTTTTTATTCACGGGGAGAGTTGATCGACACATGGGACAGACTCCAAGGTAGAGGGGTGGAAGAGAAAAACCTGGAATAACTGCAGAAACTCGGGAAGAGGAGGAGGCCATTCAGCCCCTCGCGCCTGCCCCGCCATTCAATTAGATCATGGCTGACCTGGTATCTTCACTCCATCTGCCTGCCTTGGTTCCGTAACCCTTAATACGTCCAGTTCTGGTCACCACACTTTAGGAAGGATGTGAAGGCCCTTGAGAGGGTGCAGAGGAGATTTACCAGAATGGTTCCGGGGATGGGGGATCTTAGCTACAAGGACAGGTTGGAGAAGCTGGATTTGTTTTCATTAGAGCAAAGGAGGTTGAGGGGTGATTTGATAGAGGTGTACAGGATTATGACGGGTTTGGATAGGCTAGACGGGGAAAGGCTGTTCCCACTAGTTAACGGTACAAGGACTAGGGGACACAGATTTAAGGTTTTGGGCAAGAGATACATGGGGGGATGTGAGGAAAAACTTTTTAACACAGCGAGTGGTGAGGACCTGGAACTCGCTGCCGACGGAAGTGGTGGAAGCGGAGACACTCAATGTTTTCAAGGGGAGATTGGATCGGCACTTGAGGGAAATAAACTTGCAAGGCTGCGGGGATAGAGCGGGGGAATGGGACTGACTGGATTGCTCTACAGAGAGCTGGCACGGACTCGATGGGCCGAATGGCCTCCTTCTGTGCCGTTATGACTCTATGACCAATACCCTTACCTAAAAGGAAAATACAGGGATGGAGGGGGTTCCTGAGGTTGTGACTGGCGCTATATAAATGTCTTTTATTCTTTGCGAGGATTACCTGGACGGATGAAGTAAGATGGGCCGAATGGTCTTCCTCGTGTGGTCGTATCTCTCCATTCCAAACAGTGTCTCCAAACCCTTGACTGTATTTTACACATTAGCAGATAGACACTGTGTCCCTGACTCCTTTTATATTCCCCAGTATCCTCTTCCCTTTTCTGCTTTTAAATTGAGACACACGGCAACGCAAAATCGTCGAGCAGAAACTGATAGCCAAGTTCCGCACCCATGAGGACGGCCTCAACCGGGATCTTGGGTTCATGTCACGCTACATGTAACCCCACCTGACGTAGAGTCATCCAGACTCGAGTCGTCATTGGCTTGTTCTCTCTAGTGGTCATGATGCGGAGATGCCGGCGTTGGACTGGGGTGGACAAAAATGAGAAGTCGCACAACACCAGGTTATAGTCCAACAGATTTATTTAAAATTACAAGCTTTCGGAGCTATCGATCGCCCCTTCTTCAGGTAAAGTTACAATGAGTGAATCTACAAAAGTTCACAGAATATAAACACAGAAACTGCAGAGATACAATCTTTCCTTACATCAAAGACACACCAAGAGCACAGCCAAGACAATGAGATGTGTCCCAGGGGGTCCAACGGGTCAAATCCTGCTGTCTGTAGCAGATCTCTCTCCATATCCCTTCCTCTCTCTCCGTCTTTTCTGTGTTTGTTTTTTGGGTTTGTTTTTTTGTGTTTGTTTTTAAAAACTGGAAAGACAGACAACGATGTCAAGTCACGTTCTGTAGCGTGACATGAACCCGATATCCCTATTGAGGCCGTCCTCATGGGTGCGGAACTTGGCTATCAGTTTCTGCTCGATGATTTTGCGTTGTCGTGTGTCTCGAAGGCCGCCTTGGAGAACGTTAACCCGCAGATCCGAGGCTGAATGCCCTTGACTGCTGAAGTGTTCCCCGCCTGGGAGGCAACAATCCTGCCTGGCGATTGTAAGGAAAGATTGTATCTCTGCAGTTTCTGTGTTTATATTCGGTGAACTTTTGTAGATTCACTCATTGTAACTTTACCTGAAGAAGGGGCGATCGATAGCTCCGAAAGCTTGTAATTTTAAATAAATCTGTTGGACTATAACCTGGTGTTGTGCGACTTCTCATTTTTGTTCTCTCTACACAGATGCGGCCGGACCTGCTGCGATTTCCAGCAAAAAAAGTTTTTTGTTTTCCATACAGACCCCAACATCTGCCACATTTGACCCCTTGTGACCCCACCTCATTGTCTTTGATGTAATGTTTTCCTGACTGACCTGTTTGGACACCATCCACACCTTTGATTGCCGTGATTATCTCTCTGCCGAGGTGTGATAAAGGGCAGTTGGAAAGATTAACTGTAATCACCTGGCAGTGTTCTCTGACTATATATGCTGTGCCTATATGCATCTCTTCACTTCACCTGACGAAGGAGCAGCGCTCCGAAAGCTTGTGATTTCAAATAAAACTGTTGGACTATAACCTGGTGTTGTGCGACTTCTCACTTTTGCTTTTAAATTGTCAGTTATTAAACAATAACTGAATATTTTGATCATATTTTGGTAGAAAGAATGAGGAGAGAACATACACACTAAATGGTACAATTCCCAAGGGGGTGCAAGAAGAGAGAGACCTGGGGGCAGCTTGTGCACAAATCTTTGAAGGTGGCAGGACAGGTTAATAAAGCATATGGGATCCTGGGCTTCATAAATCGAGGCACAGAGTACAAAAGCCAGGAACCTATGCTAAACCTGTATCAAACACTAGTGTGGCCCCAGCTGGAATATTGTGTCCAATTCTGGGCAAAAAGAAAAAAGACTTGCATTTCTATAGCGCCTTTCACGACCACCGGACGTCTCAAAGCGCTTCACAGCCAATGAAGTACTATTTGGAGTGTGGTCACTGTTGTAATGTGGGAAACGCAGGCAGCCAATTTGCGCACAGCAAGCTCCCACAAACAGCAATGCGATAAATGACCAGATCATCTGTTTTTGTTATGTTGGTTGAGGGATAAATATTGGCTCCAGGACACCACGCTTTAGGAAGGATGTGAAGGCTTTGGAGAGGGTGCGGAGGAGATTTACTAGAGTGGTTCCAGGGATGAGGGATTAAAGTTACACGGATAGACTGGAGAAGCTGGGGTTGTTCTCCTTGGAGCAGAGAAGGCTAAGAGGAGATTTGTTAGAGGCGTTTAAAACCATGAAGGGTTTCGATCGAGTAAATAAAGGGAAACTGTTTCCAATGGCTGAAGGGTCGGTAACCAGAGGACACAGATTTAAGGTGATTGGCAAAAGAACCAGAGGCGACAGGAGGGGAAAACTATTTATGCAGCGAGGGGTTAGGATTTGGAACGCACTGCCTGATAGGGGGGTGGATACAGATTCAATCGTAGCCTTCAAAAGGGAATTGGATAAATACTCGAAGGAGAAAATATTGCAGGGATATGGGGAAAGAGCAGGGAGGGAGCGGGACTAACTGGATTGCTCTTCGAGAGAGGTGGAGCAGCGGGAGGTCGAGGGGGTCGTTCGGCCCAACTACCTGCCTCTCTTCCGTGGCTACATTCACGCCCGGGTGGCCCTGGAGACGGAGCACGCGGTGTCCGCCGGCACGCTCGAGGCCTTCCGCGACTGGTGGGCGCCCCGCGGGGACCGGAGTGCATCATCACCCCCGGGGAATAGAATTTGAATTTAATTCGTTAAGTTTCCTTTGAATTTTGGTTAAGTTACAGTCGTGACTGGTTGTGCCCCTTTAAGAAGGCGGGGGTGGGGGGGGGCGCACATGCTTATCTCTTAATTGGTGATGCCGATTGGCATCCACCAGTGCAATAAGTGTGAGCCAGTGCAGACTCGATGGGCCAAATGGCCTCCTTCTGTACTAGAATCATAGAGTGGTTACAGCACAGAAGGAGGACATTCGGCCCGTCGCAGTCTCTCTCTCTTTTCTTGCACTCGCTTTGAAATTGTATCACTTACTGTGTGTGTTCTCTCCTCATTCTTCCTAGCAACATTTTTTTTTTATTCGTTTGTGGGATGTGGGCGTCGCTGGCAAGGCCAGCATTTATTGCCCATCCCTAATTGCCCTTGAGAAGGTGGTGGTGAGCCGCCTTCTTGAACCGCTGCAGTCCGTGTGGTGAAGGTGCTCCCACAGTGCCGTTAGGGAGGGAGTTCCAGGATTTTGACCCAGCAACGATGAAGGATCGGCCGATATATTTCCAAGTCAGGATGGGGTGTGATTTGGAGGGGAATTTGGAGGTGGTGGTGTTCCCATGCGCCTGCTGCCCTTGTCCTTCTCGGTGGAAGAGGTCGCGGGTTTGGGTGGTGCTGCCGAAGAAGCCTTGGTGAGTTGCTGCAGTGCATCTTGTAGATGGTACACACTGCAGCCACGGTGCGCCGGTGGTGGAGGGGGTGAATGTTTAAGGTGGTGGATGGGGTGCCGATCAAGTGGGCTGCTTTGTCCTGGATGTCCAAAATATTCAGTTATCGTATAATAACTGACAATTTAAAAACAGAAAAGGGGGAGAGGATTCTACAATTCCAGGGACACCCGGGCGCGAACGTGGCCACGGAAGAGAGGCAGGTAGTCGGGCCGAACGATCCCCCCTCGACCACTCGTGCGCCACCTCTTTCGAAGATCGGTCCAGTTAGTCCCACTCCACCCCCCCTCCCCGCTCTTTCCTCATATCCCTGCAATTTTTTCTCCTTCGAGTATTTATCCAATTCCCTTTTGAAGGCTTCTATTGAATCTGTATCCACCCCCCTATCAGGCAGCGCATTCCAAATCCTAACCACTCGCTGCGTAAAAAAGTTTTTCCTCATGTCGCCTCTGGTTCTTTTGCCAATCACCTTAAATCTGTGCCCTCTGGTTATCGACCCTTCAGCCACTGGAAACAGTTTCCCTTTATTTACTCTATTGAAACCCTTCATGATTTGAAACGCCTCTAACAAATCTCCTCTTAGCCTTCTCTGCTCCAAGGAGAACAACCCAGCTTCTCCAGCCTCTCCGCGTAACTGTAATCCCTCATCCCTGGAACCATTCTCGTAAATCTCTTCTGCACCCTCTCCAAGGCCTTCACATCCTTCCTAAAGTGCGGTGCCCAGAATTGGACCCAATACTCCAGTTGGGGCTGAACCAGTGTTTTATAAAGGTTTAGCATAGGTTCCTGGCTTTTGTACTCTGTGCCTCGATTTATAAAGCCCAGGATCCCATATGCTTTATTAACCTGTCCTGCCACCTTCAAATATTTGTGCACAAGCACCCCCAGGTCTCTCTGTTCTCACACCCCCTTTAAAATTGTACCATTTAGTGTGTACGGTCTCTCCTCATTCTGCCTCCCAAAATGTGAAGTTGTAGTTTAATAACTGACAATTTAAAAACAGAAAGGGGAGGGAGGGAGAAGATTCTATGATGCTGTGACGAAACAATCTAGAAGTGGCATTATTATTTAAATCACCAAATAACTCGTTGTGGCAAATCGAGAATCCGGATTCAAAACAGAAAATGCTGGAAATACTCAGCAGGTCAGGCAGCATCTGCGGAGAGAGAGAAACAGAGTTAACGTTTCAGGTCGATGACCTTCCGTTTGACCTGGAAAAAGTTGGAGATGGGACAGGTTTTTAAGCAAGTGTAGGGGCAGGGAGAGGGTGGGGGGCGTGGAATCACACACCTTCCCTTTTGATCTTTCCTCCCCTCCCCCTTTTCCCTGCCCCTACACTTGCTAAAAAACCTGTTCCATCTCCAACTTTTTCCAGGTCTGACGGAAGGTCATCGACCTGAAACGTTAACTCTGTTTCTCTCTCCCCGCAGATGCTGCCTGACCTGCTGAGTATTTCCAACATTTTCTGCTTTTATTTCAGATTTCCAGCATCTGCAGTATTTTGCTTTTGTATTCGAGAATCCGGGTGTTATTTTAAAATGTTGTTGGTGGGATATGGATTTGTCTCTTGTAGGGGGGTGTGATTTTAATTCGGAATCAATAAAATGTTAAAAGGTCGGCGTCGCTTTAAATCGTGTGCAAAGAGCTTGTTGCTGAGACCAGTGTCGACTGCAGCACAGGGAAGCTGGAGGGAGGAGGGGCTGTTTATGAGAGAGAGAGAGAGAGAGAGAGAGAGGAGTGTGTTTGTGTGAGTCTGAAACTGCGCAATTGGCTCTTGTTTAAACTTTCCAAGGGGGGGAAGGGAAGAAAAAAAAATCCGCGACCCCTTGGAGCAACTGAGGAAGCTTTGGGTTAAGCCTTTCAACCTGTTCACCAGGACTTGTTGCCTCCTGTGCATTGCACAGAGGGTGGGTGAGAGAGGAGAGGAGGGGGCAAGGACCAGCTTCAGGGCTGGATCAGTCTTTTGGTGGCAGGGGTGTGTTGAAACTGTAACAGTTTTTTGAGATTGCGTGGCTGCAGCGCTGCCAATCAACGGGAGAGATGTTGCAAACCAGGTAACGAAATTGACAAAAGAAATCGAATGCAATGTAACTTTCAAGGCGCAACATTCTATTCCTAGAACGTTGCTACAATTCGCTAATGTATCTGTTGGATTTTGTTACTGTCTCGGTTCTAATGTATCCTGTGCCCGTGTACATTTTTTTAAAATCTTTTGCAATATATTTCTCTCCATCAGGGCTTTAAAACTGCAGCCTCACTTCTTTTTTTTTTGCAGGGTGCAGAGAGAGAGAGAAATAGATTTGCACAGAAATGATTCCGGGCCTAGGAGTGTCGCAGTTTTTTCTCTCTCCTTTTTTTTTTCCCCTGCTGTCATGTGGTTTGAGAGTGGCGCGGTTTATTTTACAGAATTTTTTTTTGCTTAGGGGGTGGGGGCTGTTTTTTTTTCCTTTTTCCCTCCTCCCGCATATAAAACTTGACAGCAGAGGGCGGCAGAGTTCCACGTGGCAAGCAGAGTGTCACTTTCAGACACTTGGTCAAAGTGGCAAGCTGGTCCAGACTTGTGGACAACTTGTAAACCCATCTTCAAACCCCACCTCCCTTCCAAAAAAAACCCACCCTTGGTTGTTTATTTGTGTGTGTGAAGATGTGGGGCAAAACGTGTCCCTCGATTGGCGCGCAGCAAGATCCCACTAACAGCATAGGGGACAGGAGGGGGTTCCTCCAACCTATTGCGCCATTCAGTTAGATCGTAGTTGGTCTGTAACCGCCACTCCTTAGCTCCCTCTCCCTTGACCAACGCTTAAAATAATTTGGTGCGTGGTCCCTTTAACTGTCCCGTTCAAATTTTCGCCAGCGTGCGGTTTCTTAAATGTGAAAGCCACTGAGCGGCCTGCGCAGGACCTCCAGTCTGCTGCGCGGCCACGCGTCACAGCGGGGACGATGCCCTTGACCCAACAAAAATATATTGATCTTGGGCTGGAAAGCTCCTATTGCAAACCGCGCCCCCCCGCCCCCCTCTGTCTCCAACGTGCACAGATTTCTACTACCATTTGTGTGTGGGGTGGGGGAAATGAAAAGTACAGTTAATCATGGTTTTTTTTTGGTGTGTTTGGTTGGCTGGAAGAGTTGAACGTCGGCCCGGGACGCCGGGAGAATAGCCCTGTTTTAATTTTGCCGTGGGATCTTTTACATCCACCCGAGAGGGGAGGTTTAATCCGAAAGATGGCACCTCTGGCAGTGTGGCGCTCCCTCGGTACCGCACTAGGGAGTGTCGGCCTGCAGGACTGTTGGGAAAGAGCGGGGCGGGGGGGGAGAGAGTGGGACTAATTGGAGAGCTCTTTCAAAAGAGCCGGCACAGGCACGATGGGCCGAATGGCCTCCTGTGTGGCAAAGTTATGAGTATGAGCTCAAGCCCTGGACTGGGATTATTCCCTCGAACTCTCACTCCCTTTCTTCCTCTCGTTTTGCTTTTCAATTTTTAAATGGTGCATGAAAATGTAATTAAAAAAAAAAAATAATTGTTGCTCTTTGTATGTAATTGCAAATATCTCGGAATGATTCAATTAATATATGACATGGATGTTTGACCAGGTGCTGGGATTGTACAGGCTGGAAGATCCCAGGTACTATCTCAGCAGTAGGGGGCGCTATATCAAAGCTGTGTGACGCTGGGGTAGGGAGAGAGGGTGTGGGGGCGGGGTGGGTGAAGGATCAGCTCGGGGTTCCTGGTTTCGATCACTACCCAGCCCCCTCACTGGAGAGTGGGTGTGTAATCATGTGGGCGTTAGGTTTGGGCCCTGGCTGTGCGGATCTCGGACATGAAGAGTGTTCAGGTGGTAGGAGGAGACTGTGTGGAAGCTGTACCCCAGCGAGTCTGGGCCTAGAGGAGAGGATGGGGGAGTGGGCGGAAAACTAGAAAGATATTTCACCAAAATTTAAATTGAATTCTATTAAAATTATTTTTCGCCCGTGTATATAATCTCTTGCTTGTGGTGCACTCTTACTGTAAGCATCACACTTGCATCCTGTCACACTGGATCGGTCACACTTTGTACGCTCTATCTGTGAGCAATGCCACGGGCGATCGGTATATTGCTTTGAAAGTGTGCATGTATATAGAAATTTCTGCGCAGAACAGATTCTCTCGCCGTTTCTTCACTGGGGGCACGGGTTCCCCTGGGCAGCGCCCCATCCGCTTAACCCACCCCTTTACCCCATCTCTCCCAAGCGGCTTGTGGGAGCTGAGACGGCGAGTGTCAGCGGGATATTCGGCTGTGGGCGGCGGCGCAGCCGGACCCTCCCCCTTGCTCCCATCTCTGTGCGCGAGTCAGCCCGCGGTCCAGGCTGGTGCGCGGCCACGTGGGCGGCTGGAGTTTGCGAAACCCGTTCACCAGTGAGAGTCGGAGCCTTCAGGAGGGGAGTGGGGACATTTAGGAAGGGGTAGCCTCCGACGAGAAGGCCTCTTGTTGTGACCCGTGTGGCTTGTTGTCAGCGTTGGCAGTACAGACTGATAATGATGCGTTGGGTGATTGCCGTGCCCAACTCCATGGAGATAACCCTCCGACATGAGCCAGGGGATTAAGGAGAGGCTGCAGGATTAGATGCTGATGTTGGAGGCCAAGTCCTTCGTTGTAACAAATGAAGGGCTGTGACGCTGATCTAGTTTGGGAAAGGGCTTGCTGTAGAAACGAGGCGAGGGTTATGTAGTGTTCAATGTCCGCTCACTGGGAGGGCGGTCACAGACTGGTGGCAAATTGGGAATACTGTACTGGTGCCATAGGGGGCGCTGTTCTGGGGTTGGGGCTGAGGCTCTACTCTGTATCTAACCCGTGCTGTACCTGCCCTGGGAGTGTTTGATGGGACAGTGTAGAGGGAGCTTTACTCTGTATCTAACTCGTGCTGTACCTGCCCTGGGAGTGTTTGATGGGACAGTGTAGAGGGAGCTTTACTCTGTATCTAACCCGTGCTGTAGCTGCCCTGGGAGTGTTTGATGGGACAGTGTAGAGGGAGCTTTACTCTGTATCTAACCCGTGCTGTACCTGCCCTGGGAATGTTTGACGGGACAGGGTAGAGGGATCAGTATAGCTGTGACACACCCCTTTGGTTGAATATACTGCCCGCGCTCTCAGGAGGAGCTGGGTGAGGTAGCGAAGGGCAGCCTGTGCCCTTATAACCTGCAGCACCCCGCGCGCCACCCCCCCCCCCCCCCCCCTATGGCGACAGTCAGCACTTGAAAGAACAGTTAAGGGCGAAATCCAGAGTGTTACTTGTTGATTTTTAAGAAATGCTTCTATTCAGTAGCCCCTTCAATCCCCCACCTCCCCCTTTCCCCCCTCCCCTCCCATTTAGTTGCCTGTGGGGCACGAACTGACTGGAATTGCCCAGAGGCCCGGGCCTTGGTTCCGTGTTGGAAATGGAAGCCGATTCCGGAAAGTTCTGCTCTGATTTGTGTTGTGAGTGGGGTTTTTTTTTCATTATAAGTCAGAAGGAGGTCAGAGTGAGTCAGCTCGGCGAATAGCAGCAGCCTTTGTTGAGTCTAGAACTTTCCATTCTGACTCAGTGAGAATGGGGGAAAAACAAGAGATCAGTCTTATCGCACACTGTCACTGCAGCTGGCCAGAAACCAGGGCCGAGGAGGGGAGGGAGGGAGGAGGGGAGGGAGGGAGGGAGGAGGAGGGAAGGAAGGAGGGAGGGAGGAAGGAAGGAGGGAGGAGGGAGGAAGGAAGGCGGGAGGAGGAGGGAGGGAGGAAGGAGAGGAGGAGAAGGGGGAGGGAGGGAGGAGGAAGGAAGGGAGAGGAGGAGGGAGGAAGGAAAGGGGGGGAGGAAGGGAGAGGAGGAAAAAGGAAGGGAGAGGAGGGAGGAGGAAGGGAGGGGAGGAAGGAGAGAGGAGGAGGTGGGAGGGAGGAAGGGAGAGGAGGAGGGAGGTACGAAGGGGGGAGGGAAGGAGGAAGGGAGGAGGGGGAGGAGAGGAGGAGGGAGGTATGAAGGAGGAGAGGAGGAAGGGAGGAGAGGGGGGAGGGAGGAGAGGAGGATGGGGGGGAGGGAGGAGGGAGGGAGGTAGGAGGGAGGAGGTGAGGGGAGGAGCAAGGCGGGAGGGAGGGAGGGGCCGGAGGGAGGGGGAGATGGAGGGAGGGGCTACAAATAGCCACAACAGCCCTGGGTAGGGTTAGACCGTGGCAGTGGGTTGATTACTGGATAGCAATGTGGAGGGACCGGACAGGACAGAGCAGGAGAGGGAGGGAGGGGCTCATTCCCCTGGGGGTGGGACTCAGTGGGGGAATGGGTGTGTGTGTGTGTGCTGTACTCTGAGTCTGATGGGCTGTTTCCTGCCTTGTGTGGGCTCGGTTCCAGTTCCCGCCCGTACTCTCCGTTTAATGCCAATCACTGACTGAGGAGGCCACTGATCAGCCGTGATCTGATTGAATGGGAGGGAGGGAGAGGGGGGAGTGCCAGGGGAACCCATTCCCCAGTGAGAGTCAGTGTCTGTGGGCAGGGTCTAACCCATTCCCCAGTGAGAGTCAGTGTCTGTGGGCAGGGTCTAACCCATTCCCCAGTGAGAGTCAGTGTCTGTGGGCAGGGTCTAACCCATTCCCCCCAGTGAGAGTCAGTGTCTGTGGGCAGGGTCTAACCCATTCCCCCCAGTGAGAGTCAGTGTCTGTGGGCAGGGTCTAACCCATTCCCCCCAGTGAGAGTCAGTGTCTGTGGGCAGGGTCTAACCCATTCCCCAGTGAGAGTCAGTGTCTGTGGGCAGGGTCTAACCCATTCCCCCCAGTGAGAGTCAGTGCCTGTGGGCAGGGTCTAACCCATTCCCCAGTGAGAGTCAGTGTCTGTGGGCAGGGTCTAACCCATTCCCCAGTGAGAGTCAGTGTCTGTGGGCAGGGTCTAACCCATTCCCCCCAGTGAGTGTCAGTGCCTGTGGGCAGGGTCTAACCCATTCCCCAGTGAGAGTCAGTGTCTGTGGGCAGGGTCTAACCCATTCCCCAGTGAGAGTCCGTGCCTGCGGGCAGGGTCTAACCCATTCCCCAGTGAGAGTCCGTGCCTGCGGGCAGGGTCTAACCCATTCCCCCCAGTGAGAGTCAGTGTCTGTGGGCAGGGACTAACCCATTCCCCAGTGAGAGTCAGTGTCTGTGGGCAGGGTCTAACCCATTCCCCAGTGAGAGTCCGTGTCTGTGGGCAGGGTCTAACCCATTCCCCAGTGAGAGTCCGTGCCTGTGGGCAGGGTCTAACCCATTCCCCCCAGTGAGAGTCAGTGCCTGTGGGCAGGGTCTAACCCATTCCCCCCAGTGAGAGTCAGTGTCTGTGGGCAGGGTCTAACCCATTCCCCAGTGAGAGTCAGTGTCTGTGGGCAGGGTCTAACCCATTCCCCAGTGAGAGTCAGTGTCTGTGGGCAGGGTCTAACCCATTCCCCAGTGCGAGTCAGTGTCTGTGGGCAGGGTCTAACCCATTCCCCCCAGTGAGAGTCAGTACCTGTGGGCAGGGTCTAATAATATTCATTTATATATAATATATCCATATATTTATGCTTAATCATAAATGAATATTTAAATACTAAGTTATATTTATTAAATGTGCATCTAAGATTTATATATAATTTATATTTATTTGTATAGAAAATTAAATTTTACTTAATGTATTTGATTATTTTAATATACTTTATTTAAATTTAGATACGATTTATATCTCTAAAGAAATTAATATATTAGAAAATATATAAAAATCATATCTATATAAATAAATGATCTATAGATGATTGAATATATAAATAAATATATATTTAATTTAAATATGATTTATTTCCGCAATTTATAGAAAAGTCAAGAGACATGTGGAGCCACCTGGTGGCTGACGGGTGCATCACATGCAACAGGCTCCTTGTGAACGACCTTGTCCCAAAACAGCAACCTCCGTTTATACCTGAATTAAAAAACCCTTTGTTTCGCAGAATAGAAATAGATGGGGAAGTGATGCAGGAAGCGGGGAGGTTAGGATTGGCGGTGGAACGGAAAGCCTGGTTGGAGATGGGTGTTGAGGTGTGTCGTGCAGGTACCGAGACTGTGAGGGGTTTAGAGAGGGGGGAGGAGGGGGGTGGGGGGGGCAGTGATTGGGGCATTTGGGGGAGGGGGTGATGCCCGCGGAGTGGGGTGGGATTTTTTTTTGGAAGTTGTGGAGCGTTGGAGGAAGCGACTGTGGGAAGTGAGGAAGGTGCGGGTGAGGGCTCCTGCAGTCGATAAGCCGAGGATGGGCGGAGGTGGCGGGGAGGACGTAACGTGAACCAGTGGCGGTTAAATACCGCCGCTGGAGCTTAGCTTGGTACACGCTCCCTGCCGGACTCCCAGCATTCGAGCCCTTGACCTGATGACGGACCCCTTTATAAGAGAGGGGGGGTCCCGACTTGTTAGTTATTGACCAGTCATAGAGTCATAACGACACAGAAGGAGGCCATTCGGCCCATTGAGTCCGTGCCGGCTCTCTGTAGAGTAATCCAGTCAGTCCCATTCCCCCGCTCTATCCCCGTAGCCCTGCAAGTTTATTTCCCTCAAGTGCCTATCCAGTCTCCCCTTGAAAACATTGAGTGTCTCCACTTCCACCACTTCCGTCGGCAGCGAGTTCCAGGTCATCACCACTCGCTGCGTAAAAAAGTTTTTCCTCACGTCCCCCCTGTATCTCTTGCCCAAAACCTTAAATCTGTCCCCTAGTCCTTGTACCATCAACTAGTGGGAACAGCCTTTCCCCGTCTAGCCTATCCAAACCCGTCATAATTTTGTAAACCTCTATCAAATCACCCCTCAACCTCCTTTGCTCTAATGAAAACAGACCCAGCTTCTCCAACCTGTCCTTGTAGCTAAGATCCCCCATCCCCGGAACCATTCTGGTAAATCTCCTCTGCACCCTCTCAAGGGCCTTCACATCCTTCCTAAAGTGTGGTGACCAGAACTGGACGCAATACTCCAGTTGTGGCCTAACCAGCGCTTTATAAAGGTTCAGCATAACTTCTCTACTTTTGTACTCAATACCTCTATTTATGAAGCCCAAGATCCCATATGCTTTGCTAACCACTCTCTCAATATGTCCTGCCACCTTCAGTGACCTCTGCACATTAACCCCCAGGTCCCTCTGTCTCTGCACACTCTTTAAAACTGTGCCATTAAGTGTATATTGCCTCTCCCTGTTACAGCGAGCATTTGAGCAACCCTATTTGCCCCCCCCCCCCCCTCCCGAGCGCCAAGTCTTGCACTGGTGGGTTACTGGTCCTGCCAGTGATGCCCTTGTCTCCACTCCTCCCCCCCCATCCCACCTTCAAAAATATAATAAGACTTGCATTTATATAGCACCTTTCACGACCTCAGGATGTCTCAAAGCGCTTTACAGCCAATGAAGTACTTTTTTTGAAGTGCAGTCACTGTTGTAATGTAGGAGACGCGGCAGCCAATTTGCGCACAGCAAGCTCCCGCAAACAGCAGTGTGATAAATGACCAGATCATCTGTTATATAGTGCTGGTTGAGGGATAAATATTGGCCCCAGGACACCGAGGAGAGCTCTCCTGCTCTTCTACGAACAAGTGGCCACGGGATCTCTTACGCCCACCCGAGAGGGCGGACGGGGCCCTCGGTTTAACCTCTCATCCGAAAGACGGCACCTCCGACAGTGCAGCGCTCCCTCAGCACTGGCACTGGGAGAGTCGGCCTGGATTATGGGGCTCGAGTCCCTGGAGTGGGACTTGAACCCACGACCTTCTGACTCTGAGGCGAGAGAGAGAGAGTGCGACCCACTGAGCCACGGCTGACAAAAGCAGTTGTACTTTGTGTCTGAGCCGTGCAGACCCAGGGGATCCCAGATTCGATGCCTGAGCCATGTCTCTTCCGCTGATCCCACCCTGGGAGCGGGGAATGGGTGTAAATCAGCCAGGATTCAAGCTCCCGATACCTATCTAGTCACACCCCTGTGCACGTGTGTTTTTGTATGTGGTACAGGAACACAGCTGGCTCCACTGCGATGGTCCCCACAGTCGAATAGCTCGCTGGGGGAAAAACTCTTGCGGTCTCGGCTGGCGCGAAGCAGGCTCCCTCGTTCGGGGTATTGGAGTGGCCCTCCGACGCGAGCCTACGGGTCCAAGAGGGCAGAGGACGAAAATTCTCCCGAGTTCCCTTCTCCCCACACCCCCCCCAGCCCCATCTCCCAGGCTGCTGGGTGTGTCGGATATCTGCCCGAGACTGACGCCTGCTGTTCTCTGGCAAGGCCACAGGGGGGCAGCAGAGCGCCAGCCACCGCACCACTTGTCGACCGGGCGACTTGTGCGAGTCTCACGGGAACAGCCTCCCCTCTCCCCCTCCTGCCAGGTTTTCCTTTCGGGGGCACTGTGGATAATCACAGTGAGACCCGTCCCGCGGCTGCTGTCACTCTTTTTTCCCCCCCCCCCTGCCCCCCGAGCTGCTGTTCCCGCCCCTCACGCTCACTCACCCGGCTATTTTGCTTTTCGCCTTGCTTCTTAAAGGGACAGCGCACCTTTTTTGCGGGATGTCTGTAGGTGGCTTAGAATTCACTGGCGTTGTCGCACTGCAGCACTCTCTCTACTGTTTTTATTTTCCCCCCCATTTTTTTAAAGTTAGGTATTGTTTGGTAGAACATTTGTGTTGAAGTACCTCCCTCCTCCCCCTCCCCAGGAATTGGAGTGAAATGCGACTTGGGGAGGCAGCACAGAAGGACTGATAGTGAATGGGAATGGATAAGAAAACCTGGCAGGGTGTAAAAGAGGTTGCAGGTTCGCTGTCACCTGTTTTGCGCCTCTGTTCGAGATGGATTTCCCTCTTTTCTCTCTCTCCCCCCCCCCCCCCCCCCCCCCCCCCCCCCCACCCCCCAAATAAATATTGGCCAGGACACCGGGAGGACCCCACTGCTCTTCTTCCAGTATTGCTCATTGTTGGCATGTGGCCGTCGCTGCCAAGGCTGGCATTTATTGCCTGTGTTGCTAGGCCACTTCAGAGATCCTTTAAGAGTCGACCACGTTTGGTGTGGGACTGGTGTCACCTGTAGGCCCCAACCAGGTCAGGACAGCAGGTTTCCTTCCCCTGAAGGACTTCAGTGAACCAGTTGGGCTTGTACCACAATCCAATAATTTCATGGTCACTTTTACTGATCCCAGCTTTTTTTTTATGTATTTCCAAATTTATTTCAAAAATAATTCTAAACTAGCTGCCATGGTGGGATTCGAACTCCCGTCCTCTGGATTACTAGTCCAGTAACATAACCGCTACAGTATTGTAATAGCACCGGTGGGATTATTTTACGCCCACCTGAGGGGGCAGACGGGGGTGGGGGGGCCTCGGTTTAACGTCTCCTCCGAAAGACGGCACCTCCGACAGTGCGGCGCTCCCTCGGTACCGGCACCGGGAGTGTCGGCCTAGGTTTTTTTGTGCTCAAGTCCCTGGAGCGGGACTCGAACCCACCACCTTCTGACTCCGAGGCGAGGGTGCGACCCGCTGAAACGAGGCTTAATATACAACTGGTGCTGATGACAATCTTGGAGCTCAAGTGCTTCGGGGTTTGAGCTGAAGTAAATAGTTCAGAGAATAGAAACATAGAAGATAGGAGCAGGAGTAGGCCATTCGGCCCCTCGAGCCTGTTCCGCCATTTAATGAGATCATGGCTGATCATCCAAATTCAGTACCCTGTCCCTGCTTTCTCCCCATATCCCTCGATCCCTTTAGCCTCAAGAAATATATCTAACTCCTCCTTGAATATATTTAATGAATTGGCATCAACTGCCTTCTGTGGTAGAGAATTCCACAGGTTCACCACTCTCTGGGTGAAGAAATTCCTCCTCATCTCAGTCCTAAATGGCTTACCCCTTATCCTTAGACTGTGACCCCTGGTTCTGGACTCTCCGACCATCGGGAACATCCTTCCTGCATCTAGTCTGTCTCGTCCTGTTAGAATTATATAAGTTTCAATGAGATCCCCTCTCATTCTTCTAAACTCTAGCGAATATAAGCCTAATCGACCCAATCTCTCTTCATACGTCATTCCTGCCATCCCAGGTATCAGTCTGGTGAATCTTCGCTGCACTCCCTCCATGGCAAGAACATCCTTCCTCAGATAAAGCGACCAAAACTGCACACAGTACTCAAGGTGTGGTCTCACCAAGGCCCTGTACAACTGCAGCAAGACATCCTTGCTCCTGTACTCGAATCCTCTCGCTACGAAGGCCAACGTACCATTTGCCGCCTGCATGCTTACCTTCAGCGACTGGTGCGCAAGGACACCCAGAATCTCTCTGCACAGAAGGAGGCCATTCGGCCCGTCCGGGCCTGTGCCGGCTCTTTGAAAGAGCAGTCGTGCTTAGTCCCACGTCCCCGCGTTGTGTCCGTAACCCTGTAAATTGCTCATCCTTCAATTACCCGCCCAACTCCCTTTTAAAAAAATTACTCACGGAATCAGCTTCCAGCGCCTTTTCAGGTGGAGCTTTCAGATCCTGACCACTCTGAGTGAAAAACATTCTCCTCCATCTCCCCCTCTCGATCTTTCGCCAATGATTTTGACTCCGTGACCTCTAGTTATTGACCTCCTGGCCAGCGGGAATATTTTTTTTCTCTTTTTTTACTCTTGTCATCTTGAAAACCTCTATTGGGTCACCTCTTAACCTTCTCTGTTCCAAGGAGAGAGGGGAAAAAAAAAAGAAAGACCTGCATTTATATAGCGCCTTTCACGACCACCGGGCGTCTCCAAGCGCTTTACACCTAATGATGTGGAGGAGGGAACCAAATGTAACATTTCCAAGTTTGCTGACGACACGAAACTTAGGTGGGATTGTAAGTTGTGAGGAGGATGCAAAGAGGCTTCAAGGCGATTTAGACAAGTTGAGTGAGTGGGCAGATACATGGCAGATGCAGTATAACGTGGATAAATGTGAAGTTATCCACTTCAGTAGGAAAAACAGAAAGGCAGAGTATAATTTAAATGGTGATAGATTGGGAAATGTTGATGTACAAAGGGACCTGGGTGTCCTTGTACATCAGTCACTGAAAGCAAACATGCAGGTGCAGCAAGCAGTTAGGAAGGCAAATGATATGTTGGCCTTCATTGCAAGAGGATTTGAGTACAGGAGCAAGGATGTCTTGCTACAGTTATACAGGGCCTTGGTGAGACCACACCTGGAGTACTGTGTGCAGTTTTGGTCTCTACCTAAGAAAGGATATACTTGCCATAGAGGGAGTGCAGCGAAGGTTCACCAGACTGATTCCTGGGATGGCAGGACTGTCGTATGAGGAGAGATTGGGTCGACTAGGCCTGTATTCACTCGAGTTTAGAAGAATGAGAGGGGGATCTCATTGAAAGGTATAAAATTCTGACAGGGCTAGACAGACTGGATTCAGGGAGGATGTTTCCCCTGGCTGGGGGGGGTGTCTAGAACGAGGGGGTCACAGTCTCAGGATACAGGGTAGGACATTTAGGACTGAGATGAGGAGAAATTTCTTCACTCAGAGGGTGGTGAACCTGTGGAATTCTCTACCACAGAAGGCTGTGGAGGCCAAGTCACTGAATATATTTAAGAAGGAGATAGATAGATTTCTAGACACAAAAGGCATCAAGGAGTATGGGGAGAGAGCGGGAATATGGTATTGAGATAGAGGATCAGCCATGATCATATTGAATGGCGGAGCAGGCTCGAAGGGCCGGATGGCCGACTCCTGCTCCTATTTTTCTATGTAGTACTTTTTGAAGTGTAGTCGTTGTTGTAATGTGGGAAACGCGGCAGCCAATTTGCGCACAGCAAGATCCCACAAACAGCAATGTGATGATGACCAGATAATCTGTTTTTTTTGTTACGTTGGTTGAGGGATAAATATTGGCCCCAGGACACCGGGGAGAGCTCCCCCCCCCCTGCTCTTCTTCGAAATAATGTCATGGGTTTTTTTCTTCGCCTCTTGGGCAGTCCCTCGGAACCGAGGATGACTTGCTTCCACACGAGAAATGAGTTCTCAGGTGACTGATGAGTCCAATGTGGGACCTGCAGTCTCTGTCACAGGTGGGGGCAGACGGTGGTTGAAGGGGCGGGTGGGTGGGGTGCTTGGGTTGACGTGCGCTCCTTCCGCTGTTTGCGCTTGGCTTCCGCTTGCTCCCGGCGAAGAGACTCGAGGTGTCCGGTGCCTTCCCGGATGCTTCTCCTCCACTTTGTGCGGTCTTGGGCCAGGGATTCCCAGGTGTCGGTGGGGATGTTGCACTTTTTCCAAGGAGGCTTTGAGGGTGTCCTTGAAGCGTTTCCTCTGCCCACCCGGGGCTCTCTGGCCGTGTCGGAGCTCCGAGTAGAGCGCTTGTTTTGGGAGTCTCGTATCAGGCATGCGGACGATGTGACCTGTCCATCGGAGCTGATCGAGCCTGGTCAAAGCTTCGATGCTGGGGATGTTGGCCTGAGCGAGAACAGTGACGTTTTTTGCGTCCACCTGAGAGGGCAGACGGGGGCCCCTCGGTTTAACGTCTCATCCGAAAGACGGCACCTCCGACAGTGCGGCGCTCCCTCAGCACTGACACTGGAGAACAGTCCGAACTTTTCCAAGCTCTCCTCACAACTGAAGTCCCTCATCCCGGGTAATGTCCTGGTAAACCGCCTCTGTATCCTGTCCAAGGCCTTTACATCCCTCCTGTAGTGCGGTGCCCAGAATTGTCCGCAATACTCCAGCTGAGGCCTAACCAGCGATTTATAAAGTTCCAGCCTGATCTCTTTGCTTTTGTACTCTATGCCTTGATTTATCAATCCAAGTGACCCATATTGTTGCCTTCAATCCACAGGTCCTGTGACGGAGGGTGCTGTTACCCGGTCACGCTCACCGGTGACGGGATGCAGACTGGACGGCGCGAGTGCGATGCCCTGTCCCCTCGCTCCTCTCCCGGAAGCGGACGGCGCAGGAGGAGCTGGGCGTTCCCGGCCCCCGATACCTGAGGTAGGTGTGCCTGGCTCTCGGCGCTTGACGCCGCACTGTCGCGTCCGCCGGTGGGACTGAGTGGGTCGAGGCTGCAGACAGCGCGCGAGAAGGGGAACGGCGCAAGTCCCGCGGCGGGGGATTCCGGCCCGAACGCACCGACACCTTGGACGCTGTAGACCTCATTCATTTACTCTTCGCTTGTCTCTCTCCACTCCAGTATTTCTGTCTCTTGCTATCTGATCTCCGCCTGTTTGTTTACCTCCCTCTCTCTCTCATAGAATCATAGAAGACAGGAGCAGGAATAGGCCATTCGGCCCCTCTAGCCTGCTCCGCCATTCAATGCGATCATGGCTGATCATCCAAATTCAGTACCCTGTCCCTGCTTTCTCCCCATATCTCTTGATCCCTTTAGCCTTTCTCTCTCTCTCTCTGCCTCTCTCTGCCTCTCTCTGCCTCTCTCTCTCTCTCTCTCTCTCTCTCTCTCTCTCTCTCTCTCTCTCTCTGCCTCTCTCTCTCTCTCTCTCTCTCTCTCTCTCTCTCTCTGCCTCTCTCTCTGTCTCTCTCTCTCTCTCTCTCTCTCTCTCTCTCTCTCTCTGCCTCTCTCTCTCTCTCTGCCTCTGCCTCTGCCTCTGCCTCTGCCTCTGCCTCTGCCTCTGCCTCTGCCTCTGCCTCTGCCTCTGCCTCTGCCTCTGCCTCTGCCTCTGCCTCTGCCTCTGTCTCTCTCTCTCTCTCTCTGCCTCTCTCTCTCTCTCTGCCTCTCTCTCTCTCTCTCTCTCTCTCTCTCTCTCTCTCTCTCTGCGCCTCTCTCTCTCTGCGCCTCTCTCTCTCTCTCTCCTGCAATCTCGGAGGGTTGTGGGGCTGGAGGAGATTACACAGATAGGGAGGGGGGTGCGAGGCCACGGAGGGATTTGAAAACCAGAATGAGAATTTTAAAATCGAGAAGAGGGAAGATCGAGGGGTGGGGGAGGGTAGTTAAACGAAAGCCGAGGGGTTGCGACCCCAGGGTGAGGGGTCGTGAGCTGTGTTTGAGCACCTTGCCGGTGTCTGGGGGCAGGCGGCGGCTTTAACTGAGGTGGCGACACAATGTAAAGATCTCCTCGGTATCGCAGTGAGAGTCTCTGCTGTCCCGCCCAGGTTTCAGTTCCCCATTGACTGTGCCAGTGTGGCGGGCTTCGAAACTTTCCCCTCGCTTTCCCCGACACTGCGTCCCAGGGACCTCCTCCCTGAAATGCAGTGTCACTGAACCGCGGCCTGCCCTCACTCCTCCTTGCCTCGGGATCCTCCGAGCTGGGCAACCCCTCCACAACAACAACATGCATTTATCTAGCGCCTTTTAACGCAGTAAAAACATCCCCGAGGTGCTTCACAGGAGCGATTTATCAGAGAAAATTAGCCACCGCTCCACAAAGGAGATATTGGGACAGGTACGACTTTACGTACAACGCTCCCTCGGATTTTTATTTCCTGGGCGGGGCGGCCCGTTCAAAGTTCCACGCAAGCGTGTTTTTTTTTTTACACAGCTTAAAGGGAACATTGATCACATTGTATTTACAGCACAGAAACAGGCCATTCCGCCCATCAGGCTCCGTGCCGGGGTTTCTGCTCCACACCAGCCTCCTCCCACCCCTCTTCATCTCACCCCGTCAACATCGCCTTCTACAGTATTCCTTTCTCCCTCATGTGCTTATCCAGCTTCCCCTTAAATGCATCTCTGCTATTCGCCTCAACCACTCCCTGTGGTAGCGAGTTCCACATTCTCGCCACTCTCTGGGGAAAGAAGTTTCTTCTGAATTCCCGATTGGATTTATTAGTGACCATCTTATATTGATGGCCCCTAGTTCTGGTCTCCCCCACAAGTGGAAACATCTTCTCTACATCTACCCATCATAGAAACATAGAAAAATAGGAGCAGGAGTCGGCCATTCGGCCCTTCGAGCCTTCTCCACCATTCAATATGATCATGGCTGATCCTCTATCTCAATACCATATTCCCGCTCTCTCCCCATACCCCTTGGCGCCTTTTGTGTCTAGAAATCTATCTATCTCCTTCTTAAATATATTCAGTGACTTGGCCTCCACAGCCTTCTGTGGTAGAGAATTCCACAGGTTCACCACCCTCTGAGTGAAGAAATTTCTCCTCATCTCAGTCCTAAATGTCCTACCCCGTATCCTGAGACTGTGACCCCTCGTTCTAGACCCCCCCCCCCCCCCCCCCCAGCCAGGGGAAACATCCTCCCTGCATCCAGTCTGTCTAGCCCTGTCAGAATTTTATACATTTCAATGAGATCCCCTCTCATTCTTCTAAACTCTAGTGCATACCGGCCTAGTCGACCCAATCTCTCCTCATACGACAGTCCTGCCATCCCAGGAATCAGTCTGGTGAACCTTCGCTGCACTCCCTCTGTGGCAAGTATATCCTTTCTTAGGTAAGGAGACCAAAACTGCACACAGTACTCCAGGTGTGGTCTCACCAAGGCTCTGTATAACTGTAGTAAGACATCCTTGCACCTGTACTCAAATCCTCTTGCAATGAAGGCCAACATACCATTTGCCTTCCTAACTGTTTGCTGCACCTGCATGTTTGCTTTCAGTGACTGGTGTACAAGGACACCCAGGCCCCTTTGTACATCAACATTTCCCAATCTAGCACCATTTAAATAATACTCTGCCTTTCTGTTTTTCCTACCGAACCCTTTCATAATTTTAAAGACCTCTATCAGGTCACCGCCCCCTCAGCCTTCTCTTTTTCTAGCAAGAAGAGCCCCAGCCTGTTCAGTCTTTCCTGATGGTTATAACCTTTCAGTTCTGGTATCATTCTAGTAAATCGTGTTTGCACCTTCTCCAGTGCCTCCTATATCCTTTTTATAATACGGAGACCAGAACTGTGCACAGTGCGCCAAGCGTAGTCCAATCATGACCAGAAACTTGGTCAAAGAGGTCGGTTTTAAGGAGTGTCTTAAAGGAGGAGAGCGAGAGGCGGAGAGGTTTAGGGAGGGAATTCCAGAGCTTGGGGCCCAGGCAGCTGAAAGCACGGCTGCCAATGGTGGAGCGATGGAAATCGGGGGATGCGCAAGAGGCCAGAATTGGAGGAGCGCAGAGATCTCGGAGGGTTGTCAGGCCGGAGGAGGTTACAGAGATAGGGAGGGGTGGGGTGAGGAGGCCGTGGAGGGATTTGAAAACACGCATCACCGCGTCAGTCTTCTCTTCCTCCAACAACCCCCAGGCTTTCAGATCCTAAGCTAGGTGCCCGTTAATCACTCCCCACCTTGATTCACCTCCACTTCTCTCCTCGGCTAATCCTTCCTGCCTCGGCCCTTCACCCAACAGTTGGCTTTGAAATAAAATACATCTCCTGGCCGTCAAAGGGACTGCGGCGGTCTCGTGGTTCTGTTACCGGGCTAGTAACCCAGAGGGCGCGAGTTCGAATCCCACGTTTTGAGAATTTGAATTCAAGTTTTAAAAAAAATCTTGAGGTAAAAATCTGTCCTCGGTGAAAGTGGCCGTGAAGCGGGTTGTTAAAATCTGGAAGGCTCTACCCGAAAGGGTGGTGGAATCCGATTCCAGAGGAACTTTCAAAGGGCAATTGGACATGTACTTGAAGATGACTGATTGGCGGGGTTATGGGGAAAGAGCAGGGGTGGCGGGGGGGGGGGGGAAGAGTGGGACGTTCAAAGAGCCGGCACGGGCACAGTGGGCCGAATGGCCGCCTCCTGTGCTAGCAGCTGAGGATTCGGAGTTGTCAGGTTGCGGTTAAAAGCCCAAATGGTTCGCCAATGTCCCTTTTCAGGGGAGGACACCCTGCCGTCCTTACCCGGGCTGGGCCTATTCGTGACTCCAGTCCCGCACCAGCGAGGTTGACTCTTAACCGCCCTCGGAAGTGGGCCTTGCGAGACACTGTCGTATCAAACCCGCTACCAGAGGTTCCAGGAGAAGGCACCCCCCCCCCCCACCAAAACCTTCTCGGGGGGGAGTAACTGGGGGACGGGCAATAAATGCCAGCCTTGCCAGCCACTCCCCACATCCCGTGAACAAATTCCTGACGGTACCCAGTTATAAGAACATAAGAAGTAGGAGCAGGAGTAGGCCATACACCCTTCGGGCCTGCTCCGCCATTCAATAGATCATGGCTGATCCGAACCTAGACTCACGTCCACTTCCCTGCCCACTCCCCATAACCCTTAATTCCCTTCTCAGCTAGGAAACTGTCTATCTCCGTTTTAAATTTATTTAATGTCGCAGCTTCCACAGCTCTCTGAGGTAGCAAATTCCATAGATTTACTACCACCCTCTGAGTGAAGAAGTTTCTCCTCATCTCAGTTTTGAAACGGCAGCCCCTTATTCTAAGATTATGCCCCCTAGTTCTAGTCTCACCCATCAGTGGAAACATCCTCCTCGCCTCCACCCGATCAAGCCCCCTCACAATCTTATATGTTTCGATAAGATCGCCTCTCATTCTTCTGTATTCCAATGAGAAGAGGCCCAACCTGCTCAACCTTTCCTCGTAAGTCAACCCCCTCATCTCCGGAATCAACCGAGTGAACCTTCTCTGAACTGCCTCGAGAGCAAGTACAGGAAACTCTTTATTAACCGGCACCCAAATATCCGGAAATCTCTCTTAACCGGCAAAATTCTTGAGTAGGTAACCGGGGTTTTCCTTCATCTCTCGTTTAAAATTAACTTTAAAAAAAAAAATCCCGAGGCGTTTGCCTTGTATTGGAGCGTGTAGATTGGGAGGGGAATGTGCAGCCCGGGTAGGCAGCGGACACGACAGATAGTCAGCTGGCGGTCCCCGGGGAGACGGAGCTCCGAATGCAGGTGCATGTCAATGTGTAAGGGGCTCTCGTACGTTGGGAGATATAACTCTCCATTATCCGGACTTTTTGATAAACCGGCACCACGCCGGTCCCGTCGGTGCCGGTTAATAGAGTTTCCTGTATATCTTTTCTTAAATATGGAAACCAAAACAGTTCTGTTTGAGGCGAGACTTTAATGGCGTCCCTGTCCTTTTTTTTTGTGCAGCAGTGTCCGCTGCCCGGGAGAGGGCAGGAGGGATGAATTCTGGGTGGAGCCTGCAGCAGCTGATGCCAGACTCTGCCTGTTCGGCATCTCCGGCCGGTGAGTGACGTTACCGGCATTGTTGCCTCAATTGTCTTTGGTTTATCGAAGAAAAAAAAATGTTTTCCTTTTCCTCGAGAGGCTGATAGGTCGTAAGTCCCCCGCCCGCCCTCCATCTCAGTGTCATAAGCCACAGGCCCGGGACACCAGCTGAGGGGCTGCGATGTGGGGGCAGGGGGGAGGTGGGCTCCGCTCTGACACCGCTCTCTCTTAACCGAAGTGACGCATAAGATCATCAGAATTAGGAGTCGGCCAAACAACCCCTCGAGCCCGCTCCGCCATTCAATAAGATCATGGCTGATCTTCGACCTCAACTCAACTTTCCCACCCGATCTCCATATCCCTTGATTCCCCTAGAGTCCAAAAATCTATCCATCTCAGCCTTGAATATACTCAACGACTGAGCCTCCACAGCCCTTTGGGGCAGAGAATTCCAAAGATTCACAACCCTCTGAGTGAAGAAATTCCTCCTCATCTCAGTCCTAAATGGCCGGCCCCTTATCCTGTGACTATGCCCCCTAGTTCTAGACACTCCAGCCAGGGGAAACAACCTCTCAGCATCTACCCTGTCAATCCCCCTCAGAATCTTATATGTTTCAATGAGATCATCTCTCATTCTTCTAAACTCCAGAGAGTATCGGCTCAATCTCTCCTCATAGGACAGCCCTCTCATCCCAGGAATCAGTCTAGTGAACCTTCGTTGCACTGCCTCCAAGGCAAGTATATCCTTCCTTAGATAAGGTAGACCAGAACTGTGCACAGTACTCCAGGTGTAGTCTCACCAGAGCCCTGTACAATTGCAGCAAGAACGCGTGCAATGACCACTACAGCCCCGGCGCTTGCTTCGATCTGGGCAGTGAGCCAGTGGGGGGTGGGGGGCGTTGGCGGCTGGCGGAATCGGTGACTCATTCTGAAAATTCGGTTACTCATACTGAGAGCCCACTGACGCTGGGGGCGGGGGCGGGGCTGCGGTGCGTGGGACGAGGTGCCTGTTCACCGTCTCTGTAACGCACTCTGGCAGCAGTGAGAGAGCTGTGGGGGGGGGTGGGTGCCTGCAGGACCTGGAGGTGATTTCGGGTTCGCAGTTGACTGGCGCGATCGGGAGGGCGCTTTCTCGCCAGGCGTGATGGGGCCCAAAGCTGCGCTTTCCGCCTGGCTTTCGAATAAAACTCATTCTCCTCCTCACTTTCCGCAAGCCCGTTTGTCGAACCCCCATTGTTCAAAGGTACAAGTCGACAAGAAGGGGATTCTTTCTCCCGAGGGATGTGCGCAGGTTTCCATTTTTCTCTCCCCCCCCCCACCCCCCACCCCCCCCACCCCACACCCCGATCTGCCCGCTTTCCGTTACAAAGCGGCCACTTTCTTGGGCCCTTCTCTGATTGGTTTACTAACGCAGATGTGGCTGTTTTTTTTTTACTCCTTTCCTTATTGTTCAGGTCTTGCCAAGCTTTGAGTTTTCATAGAATGACACAGCACGGAAGGAGGCCATTCGGTCCATCGTGCCTGTGCCGGCTCTTTGAAAGACCTCTCCAATTAGTCCCGCTCTCTCCCCCCACCCCCCCGCCTGCTCTTTCCCCAAAGCCATGAAAATTATTTTCCTTGACAAGTATTTATCCAATTCCCCTTTTGAAAGTTACTATTAAATCTGCTTCCACCGCCCTTTCAGGCAGCGCGTTCCAGATCACAACAACTCGCTGCGTAAATTTAAAAAAAAAAATTCTCCTCATCTCCCCCTCTGGTTCTTTTGCCGGTCACCTTAAATCTGTGTCCTCTGGTTACCGACCCTCCTGCCACTGGAAACAGTTTCTCCATTTTTTTACGGTATCAAAACCCGATCTGATTTTGAACACCTCTCTTAATTCATCCCCTTTAACCTTCTCTGCTCTGAGGAGAACAACCCAGCTTCTCCAGCCTCTCCACATAACTGCAGTCCCTCATCCCTGGTACCGTTCTGGTAAATCTCCTCCGCACCCTCTCCAAGGCCTTGACATCCTTCCTAAAGAGATGTGCCTGAATTGGACACCGTACTCCAGCAGGGGCCTAACCAGTGTTGTATAAAAGCAAAAGAGAGACTTGCATTTCTCCAGCGTCTTTCACAACCTCAGAACATCCCGAAGTGCTTTACAGCCAATGAAGTACTTTGGAAGTGGAGTCACTGTTGTAATGTAGGAAACGCAGCAGCCAATTTGCGCACAGCAAGCTCCCACAAACAGCAATGTGATAATGAACAGATCACTTTTTTAGTCATGTTGGTTGAGGGATAAATAATGGCCCCAGGACACCAGGGAGAACTCCCCCCTGCTCTTCTTCGCAATAGTGGCCGTGGAATCTTTTACGTCCACCCGAGAGAGCAGACGGAGTCTCGGTTTAACGTCCCATCCGAAAGACGGCACCTCCGACAGTGCGGCGCTCCCTCAGCACTGGCCCCTGGGAGTGTCGGCCATGGAGGGATTTTTGTGCTAGAGTCTCTTGCACCCGCGACCTTCTTACTCGGAGGCGCAGCGCGAGAGCGTGACCCACTGAGCCACGGCTGACGTCTCCAATGCGGAGACGGGCGCGCTCGTCGCTCGATCTGGGCCCTTCCTTCACTGCTGAGGGCGTGGGTCAGTCAGTAGGCCCCGGGGGTGAAGGTGTCAGCATGAGCCGGGGCAATTCCCACTCTGTGGTTTTACGTGACGGAGATGGTTTAAGATCAGCGGCGTGACTTCCTGCGTAGAGTCCAGAGCGTGGGCTGGGAAACCCCCCCCTCCCCCACTTATAGTGGCTGGAGGGGAAAAAATAAACAGGAAATACATCGGAACCTCAAACCACAAGCCTGAATAAGAAGGCCCAATTCGTCATTTCACCTGCGAGCGAGATGCTAAAATAGAACAACAACAACCTGCATTTACATAGCGCCTTTAATGTAGTAAAACGTCCCAAGGCGCTTCACAGGAGTGATTATCAAACAAAATTTGACACCGAGCCACATAAGGAGATATTAGGGACAGGAGACCAAAAGCTTGGTCAAAGAGGTCGGTTTTAAGGAGCGTCTTAAAGGAGGAGAGAGAGAGGCGGAGAGGTTTAGGGAGGGAATTCCAGAGCTTAGGGCCCAGGCAGCTGAAGGCACGGCCGCCAATGGTGGAGCGATGGAAATCGGGGGATGCTCAAGAGGCCAGAATTGGAGGAGGACGGAGATCTCGGGGCGGGGGGTGGAGGAGGCGTTATGGGGCTGGTGGAGGTTAGAGAGTTAGGGAGGGGGCGAGGCCACGGAGGGATTTGAACACCCAGGGTGAGAATTTTAAATTTGTGGCGTTGCGGGAGCCAATGTCGGTCAGCGAGCACGGGGTGGGGGGTGGGGGGTGGCGATGGGATAATGGGACTTCGGGTACGGGCAGCGGAGTTTTGGATGAGCTGAAATTTACAGAGAGTGGCGGAGGGTAGACCGGCCAGAAGAGCATTGGAACAGTTGCGACCGGAGATGACAATGACATGGATGAGGGTTTCAGCATAGAAACATAGAAACATAGAAGATAGGAGCAGGAGTAGGCCATTCAGCCCCTCGAGCCTGTTCCGCCATTCAATGCGATCATGGCTGATCATCCAAACTCAGTACCCTGTACCTGCTTTCTCCCCATATCCTTTGATACCTTTAGCTTTAAGAAATATATCTAACTCATTCTTGAATCTATTTAATGACTTGGCCTCAACTACCTTCTATGGTAGAGAATTCCACAGGTTCACCACTCTCTGGGTGAAGAAATTCCTCCTCATTTCTGTCCTAAATGGCTTACCCCTTATCCTTAGATTATGACCCCTGGTTCTGGACTCTCCCCGACCATCGGGAACATTCTTCCTGCATCTAGTTTGTCCAGACCTGTCAGAATTTTACATGTTTCGATGAGATCCCCTCTCATTCTTCTATACTCCAGCAAGTATAAGCCCAATCGACCCAATCTCTCCTCATATGTCATTCCTGCCATCCCAGCTATCAGCCTGGTGAATCTTCGCTGAACTCCTTCCATGGCAAGAACATCCTTCCTCAGATAAGGCGACCAAAACTGCACACAGTACTCAAGGGGTGAGCTGAGGCAGGGACGGAGACGGGCGACGTTACGGAGGTGAAGTGGGCGGTCTTGGCGTATGGCTTGATATGGGGTCGGGAGCTCAGCTCGGGGTCAATTTTGAGTTTGCAGAACGGTCTGGTTCAGCCCGAGACCGTGGCCAGGGAGAGGGATGGAATACGGTGGCATAGTGGTTAGCCCTGTTGCCTCACAGCGCCAGGGACCCGGGTTCGAATCCGGCCTCGGGTGACTGTCTGTGTGGAGTTTACACATTCTCCCCGTGTCTGCGTGGGTTTCCTCCGGGTGCTCCGGTTTCCTCCCACAGTCCAAAGATGTGCGGGTTAGGTTGATTTGGCTATGATAAATTGACCCTTAGTGTTAGGGGGATTAAATACGTGGAGTTACGGGGATAGGGTGGGATATGTGTCGGTGCAGGCTCGATGGGCCGAAATGGCCTCTATCTGCACTGTGGGGATTCTGTGAATCGGTGGCTCGGGAACTGAGTTTGTGGCAGGGGGGCCGAAGGCGATGGCTACGGTCTTCCCAATATTTAAGCTCCTGATCAGGATGGCTCCCATTGTCGAGCTAACTCCCTCAGTCACAGGGTCTCTTCAGTGCATGCTTGGCTGAGTCGGTCGCACTCTCCGAGACAGAAGGTCGTGGGTTCAAGCCCCACTCCAGAGACTTGAGCACATAATTGAGGCCGACACTCCCGGTGCCGGTACTGAGGGAGCGCGGCGCTGTCGGAGGTGCCGACTTTTGGATGAGACGTTAAATCCAGTCTATCTCCAAGAGGATGTACAAAATCCCTTGGCGCGACTTGAAGAGCATCGAATTCTCCCCCCTGTGTCCTGGGACGTTTACACCTTCAACCAACATCACCAAAAGCAGATTATCTGGTCAATTTTTTTTTTTCTATTCGTTCCTGGGATGTGGGCGTCGCTGGCAAGGCCGGCATTTATTGCCCATCCCTAATTGCCCTCGAGAAGGTGGTGGTGAGCCTCCTTCTTGAACCGCTGCAGTCCGTGTGGTGAAGGTGCTCCCACAGTGCTGTTAGGGAGGGAGTTCCAGGATTTTGACCCAGCGATGATGAAGGAACGGCCGATATATTTCCAAGTCGGGATGGTGTGTGACTTGGACGGGGAACTTGGAGGTGGTGGTGTTCCCATGCGCCTGCTGCCCTTGTCCTTCTAGGTGGAAGAGGTCACGGGTTTGGGAGGTGCTGCCGAAGAAGCCTTGGCGAGTTGCTGCAGTGCATCTTGTAGATGGTGCACACTGCAGCCACGGTGCGCCGGTGGTGGAGGGTGTGAATGTTTGAGGTGGTAGATGGGGTGCCAATCAAGCGGGCTGCTTTGTCCTGGATGGTGTTGAGCTTCTTGAGTGCTGTTGGAGCTGCACTCATCCAGGCAAGTGGAGAGTATTCAATCACACTCCTTACTTGTGCCTTGTCGATGGTGCAAAGGCTTTGGGGAGTCAGGAGGTGAGACACTCGTCGCAGAATACCCAGCCTCTGACCTCATTGTTCATTGTGGGAGCTTGCTGTGCGTAATTTGGCTGCTGCATTTCCTACATTACAACAGTGACTACACTCCAAAAGTAACTCCTTCACTGAAGTGTTTTGAGATGTGATGGGCATTAGATTGATCTATATATTATGAAACATCTTTGCACAAGGCACACACTTCCTGTCCATTGACCTCACTTCCTATTGTCACGATTTTTGGTCACGCTTTTCTCTCAAGACTTCTCATTGAAATTTGATATGTCAACTGTCACAGTGTAGTTGCAGGCTCTAGCCGCTAGGTGGTACTGCGGAGTGCGATTCTCAAATATCTTGCTCAACTCCGCTGCAGTCTCGAACATTTTTAAAAATAAGACTTGCATTCGATAACGAGCCCTGGGCAAAGCCTCTCATAGGGAACAACCAGTGAGACGGCTCTCACTCCTGGTCCCGAGTTAGTGACACGCATGGAGCTGTTAGATGAGGACAGGATGAGGCCCAGCAGTGGTGCCTTACATGGCCGAATAGCCTGCTGACACTCACTGTCCCGGCTCACCGAGGGAGAACGACTGCTTGCGTCGGGGCCTGAGCATTTCTGAGACTGAAGGTCGTGGGTTCGAGTCCCCCTCCAGAGATTTGAGCACAAAATCCAAGCTGACACTCCCAGTGCTGAGGGAGTGCTGCACTGTCGGAGGTGCCGTCTTTCGGATGAGACGTTAAACTGAGGCCCCCTTCTGCCCTCTCAAGTGGACGTAAAAGATCCCACTATTTCGAAGAAGAGCAGGGGAGTTCTCTCCGGTGTCCTGGGGCCAATATTTATCCCTCAACCAACCGATTATCTGATCATTTATCACACTGCTGTTTGTGGGAGCTTGCTGTGCGCAAATTAGCTGCCACATTTCCTACATTACAATAGTGACTACACTTAAAAAAAAAAGTACCTCATTGGCTGTAAAGTGCTTTGGGATGTCCTGAGATCTTAAAAGCTGCTATATAAATAAGTAAGGAGTGTGATGGAATACTCTCCACTTGCCTGGATGAATGCAGCTCCAACAAAACTCAAGAAGCTCGACACCATCCAGGACCAAGCAGCCCTGCTTGATTGGCGCCCCATCCGCCACCTTAAACATTCACTCCCTCCACCACCGGCGCACCGTGGCTGCACTGTGTACCATCTACACGATGCACTGCATCAACTATCCAAGGCTTCTTCGGCAGCACTCCCAAACCCGCGACCTCTTCCACCTAGAAGGACAAGGGCAGCAGGTGCATGGAAACACCACCACCTCCAAGTTCCCCTCCAAGTCACACACCATCCTCACTTAGAAGTATATCACCAATCCTTCATCGTCGCTGGGTCAAAATCCTGGAACTCCCTCCCGAACAGCACTGTGGGAGTACCTTCACCACACGGACTGCAGCAGGTTCAAGAAGGCGGCTCGCCACCACCTTCTCAAGGGCAATTAGGGATGGGCAATAAATGCTGGCCTTGCCAGCGACGCCCACATCCCAGAAACGAATAAAAAAAAATGCAAAGGTTATTTTATGGCATTCCTCTGACCAAGTTGTCCTAATATCTCCTTATGTGGCTCGGTGTCAAATTTTTGACTGATAATGCTCCTGTGAAACATAGAAGATAGGAGCAGGAGTAGGCCATTCGGCCCCTCGAGCCTGCTCCGCCATTTAATGAGATCATGGCTGATCATCCAAACTCCGTACCCTGTCCCTGCTTTCTCCCCATATCCCTTGATCCCTTTAGCCTTAAGAAATATATCTAACTTCTTCTTGAATATATTTAATGAATTGGCCTCAACCGCCTTCTGTGGTAGAGAATTCCACAGGTTCACCACTCTCTGGGTGAAGAAATTCCTCCTCATCTCAGTCCTAAATGGCTTACCCCTTATCCTTAGACTGTGACCCCTGGTTCTGGACTCCCCCGCCATCGGGAACATCCTTCCTGCATCTAGTCTGTCTAGTCCTGTTAGAATTTTATAAGTTTCAATGCGATCCCCTCTCATTCTTCTAAACTCTAGCGAATATAAGCCTAATCGACCCAATCTCTCTTCATACGTCATTCCTGCCATCCCAGGTATCAGTCTGGTGAATCTTCGCTGCACTCCCTCCATGGCAAGAACATCCTTCCTCAGATAAGGCGACCAAAACTGCACACAATACTCAAGGTGTGGTCTCACCAAGGCCCTGTACAACTGCAGCAAGACATCCTTGCTCCTGTACTCGAATCCTCTCGCTATGAAGGCCAACATACCATTTGCCTTCTTAACTGCCTGCTGCACCTGCATGCTTACCTTCAGCGACTGGTGCACAAGGACTTCCCAGGTCTCGTTGCACTTCCCCTTTTCCCAATCTATTGCCGTTCAGATAATAATCTGTCTTCCTGTTTTTGCCCCCAAAGTGGATAACCTTGCATTTACCCACATTATACTGCATCTGCCATGCATCTGCCCAATCACCCAACTTGTCCAAATCATACTGGAGTTTCTCTGCATCCTCCTCACAACACACACGCCCACCCAGCTTTGTGTCGTCTGCAAACATGGAGATATTACATCTAGTTCCCTCGTCTAGATCATTAATATATATTGTGAATAACTGGGGTCCTAGCACCGATCCCTGCGGTACCCCACTAGTCACTGCCTGCCACTCGGAAAAAGACCCGTTTATTCCAACTCTTTGCTTCCTGTCTGCCAACCAGTTCTCTATCCAAGTCAGTACCTTACCCCCAATCCCATGTGCTTTAACTTTGCACGCTAATCTCTTATGCGGGACCTTATCGAAAGCCTTCTGAAAGTCCAAATACACCACTTCCACTGGTTCTCCCTTATCTATTCTACCAGTTACATCCTCAAAAAATTCCAGTAGATTAGTCAAGCATGATTTACCTTTTGTAAATCCATGTTGACTTTGTCCGATCCTGTCACTGTTTTCCAAGTGCTCTGCTATTACATCTTTTATAATGGACTCTAGCATTTTCCCCACTACCGATGTCAAGCTTACCGGTCTATAATTCCCAGTTTTCTCTCTTCCCACCTTTTTTAAATAGTGGGGTTACATTAGCTACCTTCCAATCCATGGGAACTGTTCCAGAGTCTATCTAAGCGCCACGGGTCGTTCTACGATGTTAAAGGCGCTATATAAATGCAAGCAGTTGTTGTAAGGTGACCTCGACTGGGAGCAGCTTTCTGGGACTAAGCGTGAATTTGGCTGGGGGGGCGGGTTGGTGGACGAGAAGGTCTCTTTCTCTGAGATCGTTAACCCCGCGCATGAGTTGACATCACTGTGTGCGTATGCAGTTGTCGGGAAGCGGGATGGCCATCCCGAACCTCGGAGGGCGTGCGTGTGCGCTTAAACCTTGACCCAGGTCCATCGCACACGTGACCTGTCGTGTGCCATTCCAGGCTGTTTTGTGGTGTGTGTGTGTGTGTGTGTGCGTGTGTGGTTTGTAGGGGGGGGGGGGGGTGGCGGCGGAGGTGAAGAACACGGGAAGCATTTAGCTGTGAGCTGCAGATGTTGCGTGCGTGTGTGTGTTTAAACACTGCAAATTCCGTCCACGACTAAAGGCTCCAATTGTGGTCTGTGGTGGGGCCCACCAGAATGCTTTAATTGTTACTTCTGCCCTGAGTCTTGTTGGAACAATGCGCCCGCTTATATATGCGCCCAGCTGCTGGTGTTTAATGCCGAGCTGCCTCCCAGTGGAGGAGAGCTGGTCGGGTGGGGGGGGGGGGGGCGCGGTTGAAGACATTCCGATTGACTGTCATGGCCTTGACAACTGCCCGGACTCTTAAAGGGGCATCGCGAGCTGCTGGCAAATGCATCGGTCGGTGTGGTAATCGGCCCTCCCGGCTTGTTATCGTCTGCGCCCAATGTCCGGCTGCCTGTTCTAGGTTAGAGCGGTGCTATAATGGGTCGGAAGGCTCACGAGCAGAGAGAGCCAGAAAATCATTTTAAAAAAAAAGACCAAAACTTGGATTTATACGGCGCCTTTTACGTAGGTCAGCGAGCAGAGGGGGTGATGGGTGAACGGGACTCGGTGCGAGTTAGGACACGGGGCAACAGAGTTTTGTAGGAGCTTATGTTTACGGAGGCTCAGTTACGGTTCTACAGGCGCCTTTGGTACCTCACCCGAGCGGCCATGCTTCGGTGCGTGCGCCCAGATGGCGAGTGTCCTGCTGGCTATTCGACCACTGAGGGCACTGCAGCCGAGCCCGATCGCCGTTCCCCA
>JASTWF010000037.1:724495-868064 GCA_030390025.1 Squalus acanthias | reverse complement strand
CCCTCTCCCTCCCCCTCCCTCTCCCTCCCCCTCCCTCTCCTTCCCCCTCCCTCTCCCTCCCCCTCCCTCTCGCTCCCCCTCCCTCTCCCTCTCACTCTCCCTCTCGCTCCCCCTCTCCCTCTCCCTCCCCCTCTCTCTCCCTCCCTCTCTCTCTCACTCCCCCTCTTTCACTACTTCCCTCTCTCTTACAGCTCGAGGTATTCAATCTCCTCTTCGTTACGAGTGAGAACAGCACCCGTAAGTCCTACATCGTGCACTGTGAGGAGTGTGCTCGCCAGCGGAGCCCCTCGCTCCTGAACGTGGTGATCCTGGAGCAGTACAAGATGGACGATCTGGTGCAGGTCTACGACCATTTCACACTGGTGAGTCAGCGCGTGGGCACCCGGGGTGACGGAGGGGGGAGAAGGGGGCACCCGGATACGATTGCAGGATGGGGACGGGGCTGTGGGTGAAGGACCTCGACTCTGCCCAGGTACGGAGGGTTAAGAAGCCCGGGACAATCTGGTGCTTTGGGTGACCAGGGAGTGGTCTGGGAAGCTGCAGTACTGCTGGGCGCCTGTCGGTGGTGCTGCAGGCAGAGGTCAGCGCCGATGGCTCAGCATTGCCCCCTGTCGGGCAGTCAGTGGTACTGCAGGCAGAGGTCAGCGTCGATGGCTCAGCATTGCCCCCTGTCGGGCAGTCGCTGGTACAGCAGGCAGAGGTCAGCGCTGATGACTCAGCATTGCCCCCTGTCGGGCGGCTGCTGGTACTGCAGGCAGAGGTCAGCGCCGATGGCTCAGCATTGCCCCCTGTCGGGCGGCTGCTGGTACTGCAGGCAGAGGTCAGCGCCGATGGCTCAGCAATGCCCCCTGTCGGGCGGCCGCTGGTACTGCAGGCAGCGGTCAGTGCCAATGGCTCAGCATTGCCCCCTGTCGGGCAGTCGGTGGTACTGCAGGCAGAGGTCAGCACCGATGGCTCAGCACTACCCCCTGTCGGGTGCTCGGTGGTACTGCAGGCAGCGGTCAGCATCGATGGCTCAGCATTGCTCCCTGTCGGGCAGTCGGTGGTCATGCAGGTGATTGTTCTTCTGCAAGGAATGGATTAGCAGCAGGGGCCATTTATAAAACTTAGGAATTATCGGCACTGAACGTGAACCTTGAAGCAAAGAGGAAGTTTAGCACATTCAGGGCTCCGATTCAGATTGCAGGAGCCTGCTCGCAATGGGGCGATTGTCCTGATGCCATTTTGCTTGCTCTGGGTTCTGGATGGGGGCACAGTGGCATTAAATGGGGTGGGGGGAGAGGCGTGAGAGGGCGCTATGTTACCTCCAGTGGCCCTGGGGCTAGGGAAGGGACTAACAGTCCAGGGCAACGGCCCCTGAACGCAATCCTGTCTTTAAAAAAAAAAGGAAATGTGGTTCGCAACGGGATTGAGCCTGGTGGTGATGCTCTCCATTGCCAAATAGCCAACCACCTAGGTTCAAAGGCTGGCCCCTTGGCTGAGGCACCTGTTGTGTTTAGCCCAGCACTAGGCAGAGCTGGCGAGGGCAAATTGAAGAGCTCGCTGGGTGGGGGGGATTGGCAGAGTTTCAGGCCCGTGAATCTTGCGCGCTAATTCCACCCATTTCTGTTTCTCTGCAGACGCCTCAATCAGGGTCATCGAGATGACGAGCTCTTCAAAAGCCATACCAAATGCTTCTCACTGTCCGAGGATCCCTCCCCCCACCCCCCCAACCAACCAACCAACCAACCAACCAACCACCACCACCACCACGGACTGTCCAGCCAGCGACCGGGCTCGCCCAATCACTATGCGGATCTTTGCATCAGCCAATCAGCTATGTGTTTACTCAACCTTATCATCATCAGCAGCAGCTGCTGATTGGCTGCGCGAGGTGGAAAAACAAAATGGCCACCCCCTCAGGTGGAAAAACAAAATGGCCGCCCCCGCTCAGGTGGAAAAGCAAAATGGCCACCCCCACTCAGGTGGAAAAGCAAAATGGCCACCCCTCCCCACCCCTATCCTGCCCTCTCGTCACTGAGGCGGCCAATCGGCAGTTAACGTTCTCGAACCTCTATCACATGACTTGACACTGCAGCAAATACCACTTTGGCCTTCGAAGATGGGAAGAGGAAGAGAGAAAAGAAATGGAAATAAAAATAAACTTTTTTCTATCAAAACAAAATGTAAGCATTAAGAAGTGGTTTTGGATTGCTAAATACGGGTTATAGCAAGAATTATTTTTGTCGTAGCTTCTTGTATGTGTTTCTATGTATTGTGTCACTTTAATTTAGACACACGGTCCCACAGTGAAAACCCACGCATATAAATTATCGATCGCATCGGCCATTCAATGTACCTCCATTTTTTTAAAGTTTTTTTTCTATTGTACAGTTTTTTGTTTTATTTATGAAATTCTCTATTTATTCACTCTAATTGTCTCCCCTGAGGTTTCACATTTTTAAAAATGATTTAGTTTCGTTAAGGAAAACACTTTTAACTCCAAGCTTGAGATGCTGTACTGTCCCTCCTTGCGTGTCCTCTCTCACTCTTGCCTGTTCCTACTTTTCTCTCTCCCTCCGTTTCCCCTCGTCTCCTTGTTCTTTCCGTCTTCTCTCCTACTTCAAACTCCCTTTCCCTCTCCTCACCCCGTTCCTCGATCCCTTTCCTCCTCTCTCGCTCCCTCCCTCTCTCACCCCCTTCCTGATCCTCTCCTCCTTCTGTCTCTCTCGCTCCTCCTCCCTCTCCTCCTTTTCTCTCCCTCTCTCACTCGCTCCCTCCCTCTCTCACCCCCTTCCTGATGCTCTCCTCCTTCTGTCTGTCTGTCTGTCTGTCTGTCTCTCTCTCTCTCTCTCTCTCCCTCCTTTTCTGTCTCTCCCTTCCCTCCTCCTCCTTCCTCACCCCATTCCTGATCCCTCTCCTCTTTCTGTCTCTCTCTCCCTCCTTTTCTGTCTCTCTCTCCCTCCTTTTCTCTCTCTCTCGCCCTCCTCCTCCCCTCCCTCACCCCCCCGCACCCCCCCTCATCCTTACTCCATTCCCAGTCCAGCAGGAGCTGACTAGAACTGGATAGGATCGGATTTGTACTTCTGAATTGTGTGCTGTCGTTTTAATTCTAATTAAAATTGTGTTCGGGGCTTTTTTCAGGAAACGTGAGTTTTAAGTTTTAAGATGGAGTCTGAGATTAGCTATTTCCTTTCTTTTTCGTTGGATTTTATGACAAGGGTATGTTTTTGGAGTTTACTGCACTGTTCGACACAAACTGAGCCAGAACTGTCTTAACTTTGTGAATTTGTGTGACATGAACAATAAAAGCTTTTGATAAACTTTATTTCTCTCCGCACCCCCCCCCCGGCCCCCCTCGCTTTGTGGGGGGGGGGGGGAATGTTTACTGAAGTCACGATCTTCCTCAGGGGAGGGGGCCCACAGAAACTCCCCCTGTGGCATCTCTGGCCAAGGGCTCCAGCGCACACAGAACGAAAGGCCTCTCAACCACCTCAGGTCGTCCCACAGCCAATGAAGTACTTTCTTTTTGAAGTGTAGTCCGCTGTTGTAATGTAGGAAACGCGGCAGCCAATGTGCGCACAGCAAGATCCCACAAAACAGCAGTGCTAATGATGTTCTGGCCGCCATATCATAAAAAAGGATATAGAGGCACTGGAGAGGGTGGAGAGAAGATTTGCAAGGACGATACCAGAACTGAGAAGGGTCTACATATCAGGAAAGGATGAACAGGCTGGGTCTCTTTTCTCTTGGAAAAAAGAAGGCTGAGGGGGGTGACCTAGTAGAGGTAAAATGATGAAAGGTTTTGATAGAGCGGATACAAAGGGATATAGATAGGTTAAGTGAGTGGGCAAAGATCTGGCAAATGGAGTATAATGTGGGAAAATGTGAAGTTGTCCATTTTGGCAGGAAGAATAAAAAAGAAGCATATTATCTAAATGGTGAGAGGTTGCAGAGTTCTGAGATGCAGAGGGATCTGGGTGTCCGAGTGCATGAATTGCAAAAGGTTACTTTGCAGGTACAGCAAGTGATTAGGAAAGCTAATAGAATATTATCGTTTATTGCGAGGGGAATTGAATACTAACGTAGGGAGGCTATGCTTCAGTTATACAGAGCATTGGTGAGACCACATCTGGAGTACTGTGTACAGTATTGGTCTCCTTATTTAAGGAAGGATGTAAATGTGTTGGAAGCAGTTCAGAGAAGGTTTACTAGACTAATACCTGGAATGGGCGGGCTGTCTTAGGAGGAAAGGTTGGACAGGCTAGGCTTGTATCCGCTGGAGTTTAGAAGAGTAAGAGGTGACTTGATTGAAACATATAAGATCCTGAGGGGTCTGGACAGGGTGGGTGTGGAGAGGATGTTTCCTCTTGTGGGAGAATCTAGAACTAGGGGTCACTGTTTAAAAATAAGGGGTCGCCCAGTTAAGGCAGAGATCAGGAGAAATTTTTTCTCACAGAGGGACGTGAGTCTTTGGAACTCTCTTCCTCAGAGGGCAGTGGAAGCAGAGTCTTTGAATATTTTGAAGGCAGAGGTCGATAGATTCTCGATAAACAAGGGGGTGAAAGGTTATCGGGGGGTAGGCGGGAATGTGGAGTAATCAGATCAGCCGTGATCTTATTGAATGGCGGAGCAGGCTCGAGGGGCCGAGTGGCCTGCTCCTAGTTCGTATGTTCGTATACAGAGAGAATGTTTCCACTTGTGGGGAAGAGCATAACTAGAGGCCATCAATATAAGATAGTCACCATGAAATCCAATAGGGAATTCAGAAGAAACTTCTTTACCCAGAGAGTGGTGAGAATGTGGAATTCGCTACCACAGGGATTGGTTGAGGTAAATAGTATAGATGCATTTAAGGGGAGGCTGGATAAGCGTATGAGGGAGAAGGGAATCGAGGGTTACGCTGATAGATTTAGATGAGGAAAGACGGGAGGAGGCTCGAGTGGAGCATAAACGCCGGCATGGACTGGTTGGGCCGAATGGCTGGCTTCTGTGCCGTATATTCTAAGTCTCTGGAGTGGGACTCGAACCCACAACCTTCTGCCCCAGAGGGCGAGAACGCTGCCCCGCTGGGCTGCGTCTGACACCTTGCAGAGCCAGAAGGTCCCAGATTGAGATTCCGGTCTGGGCCGCGTCAGCTGATCTGAGCTGGGGCAGCAGGTAGGGAGGGGTGGTGACGGCTGCCTGGGGAGGAGGAGCAAAGGGGCGGCCTGGGGTTAGGCTCCTGGGTTTGGAAGAGTGGAAGCTCCTGATCCATATCCAGAGAGTCCAGTCCCTGCTGTAAAAGGTTGTCGGGTGAGGGCAGGATTGGGCATGGCTGTGATGCCCCATGCAGTCAAATAGCCCACATATATTCCTGGCAGTAAGGGGACCGACCCCAGCTGGGTTGCTATGGACTCCTTGAAAACCATGCTCCTTGTCATCGCTCTCAATCAAACATACCACCAAATGGTAGTCTTTGTGCTCCAGGTACAGTACACCTGTGTCACAGAAAAAACCCATAGAGGTTTCTAGCACAGAAGGAGCCCGTTCGCCCCCTCATATCTGTGCCAGCTGTTTGCTAGTGCAATCTAACACGAACCCCGCTCCCTCTCCATAGCCCTGTATCAATTCCAAACTAATCCCACTACCCCGCTCCCCCCCATAGCCCTGTATCAATCCCAAACTAATCCCACACACCTGCTCTCTCCCCATAGCCCTGTATCAGTCCCAAACTAATCCCACTCTCTTGCTCTCTCCCCATAGCCCTGTATCAGTCCCAAACTAATCCCACTCTCTTGCTCTCTCCCCATAGCCCTGTATCAATCCCAAACTAATCCCACTGCCCCGCTCTCCCCCCCCCCAGCCCTGTATCAATCCCAAACTAATCCCACTGCCCTGCTCCCTCCCCACAGCCCTGTATCAGTCCCAAACTAATCCCACTTGCTCTCTCCCCATAGCCCTGTATCAGTCCCAAACTAATCCCACTCTCTTGCTCTCTCCCCATAGCCCTGTATCAATCCTAGTCTAATCCCACTGCCCTGCTCTCTCCCCATGGCCCTGTAACAATCCCAAATTTATCCCACTGCCCCGCTCTCCCCCTATACCCCGTATCAATCCCAAACTAATCCCACTGCCCCGCTCTCCCTCCAGAGCCCTGTATTCCCACTGTTCCAAATTTATATAGATTATGGAACAGTTCGGGCAGATTGGAGGGTGGCAAATGCAACCCCACTACTTAAAAAAGGAGGAAGCGAGAAAACCGGGAACTACAGACCGGTTAGCCTAACATCAGTAGTAGGGAAAATGCGAGTGTCTATTATAAAGAATGTGATAACAGGACACTTAGAAAATATCAACGGGATTAGACAGAGTCAACTTGGATTTATGAAAGGGAAATCGTGTTTGACAAACCTACTGGAGTTTTTTGAGGATGTAACTGGTAGAATAGATCAGGGCGAACCAGTGGATCTGGTGTATTTGGATTTTTAGAAGGCCTTTGATAAAGTCCCACATAAGAGGTTAGTGTGCAAAATTAAAGCACATGGGATTGGGGGCAATATACTGGCATGGATTGAAAATTGGTTAACAGACAGGAAACAGAGAGTAGGAATAAATGGGTCTTTTTCGGGGTGGCAGGCGGTGACTAGTGGGGTACTGCAGGGATCAGTGCTTGGGCCCCAGCTATTCACAACATATATCAATGATTTGGATGAGGGAACCAAATGTAATATTTCCAAGTTTGCTGACGACACAAATCTAATTGGGATTGTAAGTTGTGAGGAGGATGCAAAGAGGCTTCAAGGCGATTTAGACAAGTTGAGTTAGTGGGCAAATACATGGCAGATGCAGTATAACGTGGATACATGTGAAGTTATCCACTTCGGTAGGAAAAACAGAAAGGTAGAGTATTATTTAAATGGTGATAGATTGGGAAATGTTGATGTACAGAGGGACCTGGGTGTCCTTGTACACCAGTCACTGAAAGCAAACGTGCAGGTGCAGCAAGCAGTTAGGAAGGCAAATGGTATGTTGGCCTTCATTGCAAGAGGATTTGAGTACAGGAGCAAGGATACCTTACTACAGTTGTACAGGGCCTTGGTGAGACCACACCTGGAGTACTGTGTTCAGTTTTGGTCTCCTTACCTAAGAAAGGATATACTTGGCCATAGAGGGAGTTCACCAGACTGATTCCTGGGATGGCAGCACTGTCGTATGAGGAGAGATTGGGTCGACTAGGCCTGTATTCACTAGAGTTTAGAAGAATGAGAGGGGATCTCATTGAAACGTATAAAATTCTGACAGGGCTAGACAGACTGGTTGCAGGGAGGATGTTTCCCCTGGCTGGGGGGTCCAGAACGAGGGGTCACAGTCTCAGGATACGGGGTAGGACATTTAGGACTGAGATGAGGAGAAATTTCTTCACTCAGAGGGTGGTGAACCTGTGGAATTCTCTACCACAGAAGGCTGTGGAGGCCAACTCACTGAATATATTTAAGAAGGAGATAGATTTCTAGACACAAAAGGCATCAAGGGGTATGGGGAGGGAGCAGGAATATGGTATTGAGGTAGAGGATCAGCCATGATCATATTGAATGGCGGAGCAGGCTCGAAGGGCCGAATGGCCTACTCCTGCTCCTATTTTTCTATGTTTCTATGTTTCTATGTTTCTGTGTATCAATCCCAAACTAATCCCACTGCCCTGCACTCTCCCCATAGCCCTGTATCAATCGCAAACTAATCCCACTCTCCTGCTCTCTCCCCATAACCCTGTATCAATCCCAAACTAATCCCACTGCCCTGCACTCTCCCCATAGCCCTGTATCAATCGCAAACTAATCCCACTCTCCTGCTCTCTCCCCATAGCCCTGTATCAATCACAAACAAATCCCACTGCTCCGCTCTCTCCCCATAGCCCTGTATCAATCCCAAACTAATCCCACTGCTCCGCTCTCTCCCCATAGCCCTGTATCAATCCCAAACAAATCCCACTGCTCCGCTCTCTCCCCATAGCCCTGTATCAATCCCAAACTAATCCCACTGCCCTGCTCTCCCCCCATAGCCCTGTATCAATCCCAAACTAATCCCACTGCCCCGCTCTCTACCCATAACCCTGTATCAATCCCAAACTAATCCCACTGCCCCGCTCTCTCCCCAAAGCCCTGTACCAATCCCAAACTAATCCCACTGCCCCGCTCTCTCCCCATAGCCCTGTATCAATCCCAAACTAATCCCACTGCCCCGCTCTCTCCCCATAGCCCTGTATCAATCCCAAACTAATCCCACTGCCCCACCCTCTCCCCATAGCCCTGTATCAATCCCAAACTAATCCCACTGCCCCGCTCTCTCCCCATAGCCCTGTATCAATCCCAAACTAATCCCACTGGCCTGCTCTCTCCCCATAGCCCTGTATCAATCCCAAACTAATCCCACTGCCCCGCTCTCTCCCCATAGCCCTGTATCAATCCCAAACTAATCCCACTGCCTTGCTCTCTCCCCATAGCCCTGTATCAATCCCAAACTAATCCCACTGCCCCTCTCTCCCCCCATAGCCCTGTATCAATCCCAAACTAATCCCACTGTCCCGCTCTCTCCCCATAGCCCTGTATCAATCCCAAACTAATCCCCATAGCCCTGTATCAATCCCAAACTAATCCCCACTGCCCCGCTCTCTCCCCATAGCCCTGTATCAATCCCAAACTAATCCCCATAGCCCTGTATCAATCCCAAACTAATCCCCACTGCCCTGCTCTCCCCCCATATCAACCAATCTCTTTGACTATGCTTTGGGTCCCCTATCCTAATATCCCCTTAGGCGGCTCAGTGTCAGATATTGTGTTTGATAATCGCTCCTGTGAAGCACCCTGGGACGTGTAACTGCGTTAAAGGCGCTGTGTAAATGCAAGTTGTTGTTTCTGAGCCGGCGCGCTGAGAGTTCAAATCCCACCGTGGCCATTTGTGAAACTTGAATAAATCTGGCAATTTCTGGCACTGAAAGCTGCCGGATTGTGTAATATATCCACCGGTTCACTGACACCCTTCAGGGAAGGATTTCTCTCACTCCAACCAATGTCGCCTCCAATTTTGTTCGGGTGCGCGGCGGCCCCTTTAACTGACTGCGCGGCCGTTCACATTTTTGCGAATGCGCGGTTTTCCCGCGTTTAAAAGCCGGTGAACGGCCCCCGCGTGACTTCCAAACCGCCGCGCGGCCGCACTGCTTTACGTCCTGGGCCCACACGAGTCCAGTCCCGCGCTGTGTGCGGTTTGACTCATTAATAGCCCTCCGCAGTGGCCAAGCAAGCTATGGATGCGGCTTCGCCCACGGCCACAGAGCAAGGGCAGGACGAAACAAAAACAGAAAATGCTGGAAACACTCGGCAGGCCGGGGCAGCATTTGTGGAGAGAGAGAAACAGAGTTAACGTTTCAGGTCTGTGACCCTTCGTCAGAACTGGAAAAAGTTAAGAGACGTGACAGGTTTTAACCAGGTGCAGAGGCAGGGAAAGGGAGGAAAGAACAAAAGGGTAGGTCTGTGATAGGGTGGAAGGCGGTAGAGATTAGGGGGTAAAAATTGGGTCGCTCCACTACCTTCCCCGAACAATGTAGCGCCCCCCCGCGGCCGATTTTCCCAGGTAGCGCCCCGAGAGGGAGGAGGAGAGGTGCGACTGGAAGCACCCCACATCCCTCTTGGGGCGCTGCGAGCCAATATCGTGGCGCTACGTGCCACGGTACTGCAGGCCTTCCTCCCCTTATTAAAGGGGAGGGGCCTGGCGCAGCGCGTCCCTGCGCCCAGCTGGGCCATCAGGGATCGGGAGTGCCGGCAAACGAACCCGGCACATGCAGAGCAGTCGGCATCCTGCGGGGGGGGGGCTTCACGGGGACAGCAACGGGGGGCAGGTGCTGGCAGGCGGCCAGCAACAAAAATGGCCGCCCGCCACCTCGCCTTTAACTAGCGCCGCCCCAGCCGTAGGTAGGCCCCCCCTGACCCCGGCAGTAAGTCGGGGGTGGGGGGCGCCACCCAATATTACAGCCGGGGCGCGAGCAGGGCGCTGCGCACGGCGATGACGTCATTGCTAGCGGCGCAGCGCCACGCGGCGCTAACGGTTAGCGCCACCGCTAACCTCCCACTGGCACTAACGGGAGGCGCAGATCAACCGAATTTAGCCCCCTCAATGTTGCAAAGGGGAAGCAGAATCATCAACAGCTGCCGCCTGAAAACAATGGGGGGCAGAGGTTATGGTCTGAAATTGTTGAACTCGATGTTGAGTCCAGAAGGCTGTAAAGTGCCTAATCGAAAGATGAGGTGCTGTTCCTCGAGCTTGCGTTGAGCTTCATTGGAACAGTGTAAGAGGCCGAGGACGGAGAGGTCATAGGGGGAAAAATTCAGCTGCTTGCGCCTCCCGTTAGCGCCTTAAGAGGGCGCTAATGGGGCGTAAAGCAGCTAACGCCCGGGCGCAGCGCCGCCCACGCCTCCTGAAAAATTTAGTGGGAGGTTAGCGGCGGCGGCAGCCGGTAGCGCCCTGTGGCGCTGCGCCGCCGGCGATGACGTCATCGCCGTGCGCAGCACCCCGCTCGCGCCCCGGCCGTGATCTTCAGTCGCGCCCCCTGATTTACCGCCAGACGCTATGTCCGACGGGTTCAGGGAGGCGTACGTGCGGCCGGGGCGGCGATATTTAAAGCGGAGGTGGCAGGCGGCCATTTTTGTTGCTGGCCGCCTGCCAGCACCTGCCCCCGGCCCCCGTGAAGCCCCCCCACCGTGAAGTGCCGGCTGCGCTCCAAGAGCCCGGCACTTCTCTTGAGTGCCGGGCTCTTTTGCCGGCACTCCCGATCCCTGGGGGCCCAGCTGGGCCCCGGTTCGCGCTGCGCAGGGTCCCTCCCCTTTAAGAAGGGGAGGAAGGCCTGCAATACCGCGGCGCGACGTGCCGCAGCGCATGGCGCTGCGGCACGTAGCGCCAGGATATTCACTCGCAGCGCCCCAAGAGGGATGCGGGCTGCTTCCAGTTGCGCCCCGCTTCCCTCTTGGGGCGCAACCACTGAAGTTCCGGCGCGGGGCCGCTAATTTTTTCGGGGCGCTAAAAGTCGCGCCCCAGCGAGGTTAGCGCCCCAAATGGGGCGCGACTCAATTTTTACCCCATAGAGTCATAACAGCACAGAAGGAGGCCATTCGGCCCATCGAGTCCGTGCCGCCTCTCTGTAGAGCAATCCAGTCAGTCCCATTCCCCCGCTCTATCCCCGTAGCCCTGCAAGTTTATTTCCCTCAAGTGCCTATCCAGTCTCCCCTTGAAAACATGGAGTGTCTCCACTTCCACCACTTCCGTCGGCAGCGAGTTCCAGGTCCTCACCACTCGCTGCGTAAAAAAGTGTTTCCTCACAACCCCCCTGTATCTCTTGCCCAAAATCTTAAATCTGTGTCCCCTAGTCCTTGTACCATCAACTAGTGGGAACAGCCTTTCCCCGTCTAACCTATCCAAGCCCGTCATAATCTTGTACACCTCTATCAAATCACCCCTCAACCTCCTTTGCTCTAATGAAAACAAATCCAGCTTCTCCAACCTGTCGGAGTTCGGAGAGGGAGTGGGGCGGAGAATTAAAGTGACAGGCGACCGGGAGCTCGGGGTCCCCCTTACGGACTGAACGGAGGTGTTCCGCAAAGCGGTCACCCAATCTGCATTTGGTCTCCCCAATGTAGAGGAGACCGCATCATGAGCAGCGAATACAGTATACTAAATTGCAAGAAGTACGAGTGAATCGCTGTTTCACCTGGAAGGAGTGTTTGGGGTCCTGGACAGTGGGAAGGGAGGAGGTAAAAGGGCAGGTGTTGCATCTCCTGTGCTTGCACGGGAAGGTGCCGTGGGAAGGGGAGAGGGGTGTTGGGGGTGATAGAGGAGTGGACCAGGGTGTCGCGGAGGGAGCTGTCCCTGCGGAATACTGAAAGGGGAGGGGAGGGAAAGATATGTTTGGCGGTGGGATCACGCTGGAGGTGGCGGAAAAGAGTAGGACAACCCTGTTTGCCGACAGCCTTCCCCTTTCTGCTGGGGAACAGAGGAGACAGCGCTGACTTTTAATGAGGAGAAATGTCTTCACTCAGAGGGTGGTGAACCTGTGGAATTCTCTACCACAGAAGGCTGTGGAGGCCAAGTCACTGAATATATTTAAGAAGGAGATAGATAGATTTCTAGACACAAAAGGCGCCAAGGGGTATGGGGAGAGAGCGGGAATATGGTATTGAGATAGAGGATCAGCCATGATCAAATTGAATGGCGGAGCAGGCTCGAAGGGCCGAATGGCCTACTCCTGCTCCTATTTTTCTCTGTTTCTAATTTTCTAAATGGCACGAAGCTGGGAACTGCGGAGGAGCAGAGAGAGTTAGGGGTCCAGGTACAGAAATCACTTCAAACTTGTGGACAGGTTCCAAACCAGAATTCGAAAGGGCTAACGGTGTGTTGGTCTTTACCGCGAGGGGGGTTGGAATAAGGGGAGGAAGTTAGGCTAGCGTTGTACGGAGCCTTGGTCAGACCCAATCTGGAGTAACTGCGTTCAGTTCTGGGCCCCGCACCTCAGGAAGGATATACTGGCCTTGGAGGGGGAGCAGCGCAGATTCACCAGAATGATACCCGGGGCTAAAAGGGTTAAATTACGAGGACAGGTTGCATAGACTGGGCTTGTATTCCCTGGAGTTTAGAAGATTAAGGGGTGATCTAATCGAGGTGTTTAAGATGATTAAAGGAGTTGATTGGGTGGATAGAGAGAAACTATTTCCTCTGGTGGGGGGAGTCCAGAAGAAGGGGGGCAGAACCTTAAAATTAGAGCCAGGCCGTTCAGGGGTGATGTCAGGAACATTCCCCACCGCCCGTCTCACCTCCAACCCATGAGAAAAAAAGCTGTTGAGGCTGGGGGGGGGGGGGGGGGGGAGGGGGTCAATTGAAAATTTCAACACTGCGATTGATAGGTTTTTGTTAGGCAAGGGTTACTGAACCGTGAGTCAGTGGGTCGCACTCTCTCGCCTCTGAGTCAGAAGGTCGTGGGTTCGAATCCCACTCCAGGGACTTGAGCACAAATATCTAGGCCGACACTCCCAGTGCCAGTGCTGAGGGAGTGCTGCACTGTCGGAGGTGCCGTCTTTCGGATGAGACGTTAAACCGAGGCCCCCGTCTGCTCTCTCAGGTGGATGTAAAGGATCCCACGGCCACTATTGGATAGAAGAAGCAGGGGAATTCTCCCCGGTGTCCCAGGGCTAATTTTTAGCCCACAATTAACATTATACCAAAAAAAACCAGATTATCCGATTATTATCACATTGCTGTCTGTGGGAGCTTGCTGTGCGCAGATTGACTGCCGCGTTTCCTACATTACAACAGTGACTACACTTCAAAAAGTACTTCATTGGCTATAAAGCGCTTTGGGACATCCTGAGGTCATGAAAGATGATCTAGAAATGCAAGTCTTTTTAGTTCTCTCCACTCTGGCCCTGACTTGGGCTCGGGCCTGTTTCCGTGGTTACTGGCTGTCTGTCACTACCTCACATAAGCGGCCATGTTTCACGGGCAGGCCGAGTATCAGCCCCCAACTCCCGGCGTAGGTTTTTAATTTTGTTCTGGGGATCTGGGCGTCGCTAGCAAGGCCCAGCATTTTTTGCCCACCCCTAACTGCCCTCGAGAAGGTGGTGGTGAGCCGCCTTCTTGAACCGCTGCAGTCCGTGTGGTGAAGGTGCTCCCACAGTGTTGTTAGGTCAGGAATTGTGCGATACTGACCCAGCGAAGGACCGGCCGGTATATGTCCAAGTTGGGATGATGTGTGACCCGAAAGAGAACTTAGCTAAGTTTCGCCTCTGAATCAGAAAGTTGTGGTTTGAGTCCCACTCCAGAGACTCGAGCACAAATCTAGGCCGACGCTCCCAGTGCCAGTGCTGAGGGAGTGCTGCAACTGTCGGAGGTGCCGTCTTTCAGATGAAACGTTAAACCGAGGCCCCCGTCTGCCCTCTCAGGTGGACGCAAAAGATCCCATGACACTATTTCGAAGAAGAGCAGGGGGGAGTTCTCCCCGGAGTCCTGGGGCCAATATTTATCCCTCAACCAACATAACAAAAAACAGATGATCTGGTCATTATCACATTGCTGTTTGTGGGATCTTGCTGTGCGTAAATTGGCTGCCGCGTTTCCCACATTACAACAGCGACCACACTTCAAAAGTACTTCATCGGCTGTGAAGCGCTTCGAGATGTCCTGAGGGTCGTGAAAGGCGCTATATGAATGCACGTTCCTTCTTTTCCCTCTTACTGCAGCATCTGGGATGTATCTGATAACCTTCACTGGTGTGATTCTCTCTGGGAAGTGTCAAGGTATCGTTGAGCTTTTCGTACAAGAGGTGCTCCCTCTGTCTGTGTGTGTGCATGTTTGCGTGCCTGCCTCGGTGTGCGTGCCTGCCTCGGTGTGCGTGTGTGAGAGAATGTGCCTGTGAGCGCGCGGGTCTGCGCCTATGTGTGGATTTGTGTTGGGCAAGGGTGTTAAGGGTCACGGAAACAAGGTGGGCGGATAGAGTTAAGATACAGATCAGCCATGATCTAATTGAATGGCGGAACAGGCTCAAGGGGCTGAATGGCCTCCTCCTGTTCCTATGTATACGTGTGTGTGTGCGTGTGTGTGTGTGTGTATATGCGTGTGTTTATGTGAGAGTGTGTGCGCGTGTGTGTGTGTGAATCTGTCTGGGAGTCGATGTCGACAGCTGTGCTGTCTCTGGCCACTTCTCCGGCCTCTGAAAGCCCCTCTGAAGCCTCGTACAGAGTGTAATACAAACATTCTGTCAGTTCAGCAGTTAATACTCACCTCCCAACTGTGCCCACCCACCCACACACACACACACACACACACATACACACTCCTCGTCTCTCGTGATATCACTGAGGGGGGATATCTCACATTCCAGGATTAACTGCGGGGCCCCGCTCCTGGTGCTGAAGCAGTGCGTGCTGGGAGAGGACTGGAGTCGCTCACATTAGTCCCTGGGAGAGAGAGAGAGAGAGACAGAGTGAGGATCTCCGGGCCCAGAGAAAAGGACTTCTCTGGGAAACTCTGTCCTGCTGGGCTCAGGGAAGGCCGACACAATCCGACAAGCTTCTAGCAAGATCCCGGGGGAAAGGGGGCGAGCGCCGAAGAACGCTTTTTCATTCCGTCGCTGCCGCCATGTCTGACTGCGCCACCTCGTTAAGTCGCCCGGCCGTGCGGCGCGAGGGAAGGGAGTCGCCGGCCGCCGTCCCGCCTCCCTACAGCGCCCCGGGCGGCGGCGAGGCGCTGGAGCTCCGCAGCGCGCTGGACTGCTGGGCCTGCGCCGTGCTGGTCACCGCGCACAACGCCCTGGTCGCCCTCCTCAACGCCCTGCTCATCGCCGCTGTCTTCGGGGTGGTCCTAATGCCCGCCTCTGTCATGGTCGTCTTCGGATTCCTCTGTCACTCGCAGGTGAGTGACCTCCTCCCCCGCCGACCTCCCCAACCCCGTAACCCCCCCACTCGCCACTCCCCCAAACCCGTAACCCCCCCACTCCCACCTTCCCCTGCCCAACCCCGTAACCCCCCCACTCGCCCCTCCCCAAACTCGTAACCCCCCCACTCGCCCCCTGCCCAAACTCGTAACCCCCCCACTCCCACCTTCCCCAACCCCGTAACCCCCCACTCACCCCTCCCCAAACTCGTAACCCCCCCACTCCCACCTTCCCCTCCCCAAACCCGTAACCCCCCCACTCGCCCCTCCCCAACCCCGTAACCCCCCCACTCGCCCCTCCCCAAACCCGTAACCCCCCCACTCACCCCTCCCCAACCCCGTAACCCCCCCACTCGCCCCTCCCCAAACCCGTAACCCCCCCACTCGCCCCTCCCCAAACCCGTAACTTTGGGCAAAGGAAGGAAGTGAATCTCAGGGTTCCTGCTTCTCATTGCTATCCGGTGGTTCCCTGCATGTGTGAGTGTGAGTGTGAGTGTCGGTGTGTGTGTGAGTGTGAGTGTGAGTGTGAGTGTGTGTGTGTGTGAGTGTGAGTGTGTGTGAGTGTGAGTGTCGGTGTGTGTGAGTGTGAGTGTGAGTGTCGGTGTGTGCGTGAGTGTGAGTGTGAGTGTGTGTGTGTGTGTGAGTGTGAGTGTGTGTGAGTGTGAGTGTCGGTGTGTGTGAGTGTGAGTGTGAGTGTCGGTGTGTGTGTGAGTGTGAGTGTGAGTGTGTGTGTGTGAGTGTGAGTGTGTGTGAGTGTGAGTGTGAGTGTGTGTGAGTGTGAGTGTGAGTGTGAGTGTCGGTGTGAGTGTGAGTGTGAGTGTGTGTGAGTGTGAGTGTGAGTGTGAGTGTGTGTGAGTGTGAGTGTCGGTGTGAGTGTGAGTGTGAGTGTGAGTGTGTGTGAGTGTGAGTGTGAGTGTCGGTGTGAGTGTGAGTGTGAGTGTGAGTGTCGGTGTGAGTGTGAGTGTGAGTGAGTGTGAGTGTGAGTGTGTGTGAGTGTGAGTGTGAGTGTCGGTGTGAGTGTGAGTGTGAGTGTGAGTGTCGGTGTGAGTGTGAGTGTGAGTGAGTGTGAGTGTGAGTGTGTGTGAGTGTGAGTGTGAGTGTCGGTGTGAGTGTGAGTGTGAGTGTGTGCGAGTGTGAGTGTCGGTGTGAGTGTGAGTGTGAGTGTGTGTGAGTGTGAGTGTGAGTGTGAGTGTGAGTGTCGGTGTGAGTGTGAGTGTGAGTGTGAGTGAGTGTGAGTGTGAGTGTGTGTGAGTGTGAGTGTGAGTGTCGGTGTGAGTGTGAGTGTGAGTGTAGGTGTGTGAGTGTGCGTGTGTGTTTGTGTGTGTGTGTGCAGTCGAGGGAAGGATCGGGCTCCGCTGCGATGCACTCCTCGGTTGAATTGCCCGCCCCGGTGGTCCCTTGGGCGAGGTACCTGAGGGTCGCCCGGGGAGTCCCCCTGATCCCAAGTAAGGGAGATATTCGCACTCGCATGTGGCGGGGTGGGGGGAGTGCGACACTCCGAGTCGCTGGATCGGGATCTTGCTGTGCGCAAATTTGCCAGCCGCGTTCTCTACATTACAACAGTGACTACACTTCAAAAAAAAAAGTACTTCATTGGCTGTAAAGCGCTTTGGGACATCCCGAGGTTGTGAAAGGCGCTATAGAAATGCGAGTCTTTCTTACTGCGAACAGCTCTGGGCTCCATATTATCGAAAGGATGTCGAGGCACTGGAGAAGGTGCAAAAAAAGATTCACAAGGATGATGGCAGAACTGAGAGGTTCTAACTATCAGGAAAGACCGAACAGGCTGGGGGGCTCTTTTCTCTAGAAAAGAGAAGGCTGGGGGGGGGGTGGGGTGGTGACCTGATAGAGGTCTTTAAAATGATGTAAGGGTTCGGTAGGGTAGACGTAGAGAAGATGTTTCCACTTGTGGGGGAGACCAGAACTCGGGGCCATCGATATAAGATAGTCACTAATAAATCCAATCGGGAATTCAGGAGAAACTTCTTTACCCAGAGAGTGGTGAGAATGTGGAACTCGCTGCCACAGGGAGTGGTTGAGGCGAATAGCAGAGATGCATTTAAGGGGAAGCTGGATAAACACACGAGGGGGAAAGGAATAGAAGGAGATGTTGATGGGTTGAGATGAAGAGGGGTGGGAGAGACTCGTGTGGAGCAGAAACACCGGCACGGACCAGTTGGGCCGAAAGGCCTGTTTCTGAGCTGTAGATTACTGACGGAGAGTATTTAGACCCTCCTCCCCGGTCTCCCGGAACACAGCACCCCACCATCCCCCAGCGTCAGGGATGAAGTAGTTCAGAAGCATCCAGATGCTGGTGCATTCCAGTCGAGGGAGGAGGAGGAGAGAGCGAGAGAGAGCGAGGGTCTGGTTTTCATCTTGTCTGTGGCTGACACACAATTCCTCTTCCTCCCCCATCCCCATATCTGTTTGGAGAAGGGTCTTTGAAGAGTTAAGCTGCTCGTGGGTTTGAAAGGGAGAAGGGAAATTCTAGGCCTGGTGTTCTTTATTCAAAGTACCCGGCCGTTAGGAGTGCTTTCCCAGCGCTTGGAGGGTCCGCACACCCAGCCTCCTGGACCATGCGAGGTCCCGGCCTCCATTCCTTTCAATGGATTCACTCTGGACACCGTCCGCCCTCGGTCCCCTGGCATGGCGCAGCCTAGGAGGGAGGGCAGCCTCGGCCTAGGAGGGAGGAGGAGTCTCGGCCTAGGAGGGAGGAGGAGTCTCGGCCTAGGAGGGAGGGGAGCCTCGGCCTAGGAGCGAGGGGGAGCCTCGGCCTAGGAGTGAGGGGGAGCCTCGGTCTAGGAGCGGAGGGAGTTTCGGTCTAGGAGCGAGGGGGAGTTTCGGTCTAGGAGCGAGGAGGAGTTTCGGTCTAGGAGCGAGGGGGAGTTTCGGTCTAGGAGCGAGGGGGAGCCTCGGTCTAGGAGCGAGGGGGAGTTTCGGTCTAGGAGCGAGGGGGAATTTCGGTCTAGGAGCGAGGGGGAGCCTCGGTCTAGGAGCGAGGGGGAGTTTCGGTCTAGGAGCGAGGGGGAGCCTCGGTCTAGGAGCGAGGGGGAGCCTCGGTCTAGGAGCGAGGGGGAGTTTCGGTCTAGGAGCGAGGGGGAGTTTCGGTCTAGGAGCGAGGGGGAGCCTCGGTCTAGGAGCGAGGGGGAGTTTCGGTCTAGGAGCGAGGGGGAGCCTCGGTCTAGGAGCGAGGAGGAGTTTCGGTCTAGGAGCGAGGGGGAGTTTCGGTCTAGGAGCGAGGGGGAGCCTCGGTCTAGGAGCGAGGGGGAGTTTCGGTCTAGGAGCGAGGGGGAGCCTCGGTCTAGGAGCGAGGGGGAGTTTCAGTCTAGGAGCGAGGAGGAGTTTCGGTCTAGGAGCGAGGGGGAGTTTCGGTCTAGGAGCGAGGGGGAGTTTCGGTCTAGGAGCGAGGAGGAGTTTCGGTCTAGGAGCGAGGGGGAGTTTCGGTCTAGGAGCGAGGGGGAGTTTCGGTCTAGGAGGGAGGGGGAGCCTCGGTCTAGGAGGGAGGGGGAGCCTCGGTCTAGGAGGGAGGGGGAGCCTCGGTCTAGGAGCGAGGGGGAGTTTTGGTCTAGGAGCGAGGGGGAGTTTCGGTCTAGGAGCGAGGAGGAGTTTCGGTCTAGGAGCGAGGGGGAGTTTTGGTCTAGGAGCGAGGGGGAGCCTCGGTCTAGGAGGGAGGGGGAGCCTCGGTCTAGGAGGGAGGGGGAGCCTCGGTCTAGGAGCGAGGGGGAGTTTCGGTCTAGGAGCGAGGGGGAGTTTCGGTCTAGGAGCGAGGGGGAGTTTCGGTCTAGGAGCGAGGGGGAGTTTCGGTCTAGGAGCGAGGGGGAGTTTCGGTCTAGGAGCGAGGGGGAGTTCGGTCTAGGAGCGAGGGGGTGTTTCGGTTTAGGAGACAGGAGCAGCCTCGGTCTGGGAGCGAGGGGGAGCCTCGGTCTAGGAGCGAGGGGGAGTTTCGGTCTAGGAGCGAGGGGGAGTTTCGGTCTAGGAGCGAGGAGGAGTTTCGGTCTAGGAGCGAGGGGGAGTTTCGGTCTAGGAGCGAGGAGGAGTTTCGGTCTAGGAGCGAGGTGGCGCCTCGGTCGAGGAGCGAGGGGGAGTTTCGGTCTAGGAGCGAGGAGGAGTTTCAGTCTAGGAGCGAGGGGGAGTTTCGGTCTGGGAGCGAGGGGGAGCCTCGGTCTAGGAGCGAGGGGGAGTTTCGGTCTGGGAGCGAGGGGGAGCCTCGGTCTAGGAGCGAGGGGGAGTTTCGGTCTAGGAGCGAGGGGGAGTTTCGGTCTAGGAGCGAGGGGGAGTTTCGGTCTGGGAGCGAGGGGGAGCCTCGGTCTAGGAGCGAGGGGGAGTTTCGGTCTGGGAGCGAGGGGGAGTTTCGGTCTAGGAGCGAGGAGGAGCATGAATGAAACATCAGATCCCTGTCGCTCACCACATTCCCATCATATAATTCCTGTCTCAAGGCATTTAACAGCATCCTCCTGGGCACAAAGGTGAACTGAGAGAGACCACAAAATATTCCAAACACCATTAATAAATTTATTATAAACATTTAACACATATCACATGAATTCTAATAACTACTGACCCTTGTGCCTGCCATAGTTGAATAGCTGTCATTGTGTGCAAGGTGTGAGATCTGGGTGTGAGTGTTGCTAGGCAGAGATTGTTGTTGGGTGAGTGCTGGGGGTGTGGTGTATTGAGTAGTGTGTGAAGCTCGGTCTAGGAGCGAGGGGGAGTTTCGGTCTAGGAGCGAGGGGGAGTTTCGGTCTAGGAGCGAGGGGGAGCCTCGGTCTGGGAGCGAGGGGGAGTTTCGGTCTAGGAGCGAGGGGGAGCCTCGGTCTGGGAGCGAGGAGGAGTTTCGGTCTAGGAGCGAGGGGAGTCTCGGTCTAGGAGCGAGTGGGAGCCTCGGTCTAGGAGCGAGGGGGAGCCTCGGTCTAGGAGCGAGGAGGAGTTTCGGTCTAGGAGCGAGTGGGAGCCTCGGTCTAGGAGCGAGGGGGAGCCTCGGTCTAGGAGCGAGGAGGAGTTTCGGTCTAGGAGCGAGGGGGAGTTTCGGTCTAGGAGCGAGGAGGAGTTTCGGTCTAGGAGCGAGGAGGAGTTTCGGTCTAGGAGCGAGGGGGAGTTTCGGTCTAGGAGCGAGGGGGAGTTTCGGTCTAGGAGCGAGGGGGAGTTTCGGTCTAGGAGCGAGGGGGAGCCTCGGTCTAGGAGCGAGGAGGAGTTTCGGTCTAGGAGCGAGGGGGAGTTTCGGTCTAGGAGCGAGGGGGAGTTTCGGTCTAGGAGCGAGGAGGTGCCTCGGTCTAGGAGCGAGGGGGAGTTTCGGTCTAGGAGCGAGGAGGTGCCTCGGTCTGGGAGCGAGGGGGAGTTTCGGTCTAGGAGCGAGGGGGAGTTTCGGTCTAGGAGCGAGGAGGAGTTTCGGTCTAGGAGCGAGGAGGAGTTTCAGTCTAGGAGCGAGGGGGAGTTTCGGTCTAGGAGCGAGGGGGAGTTTCGGTCTAGGAGCGAGGAGGAGTTTCGGTCTAGGAGCGAGGGGAGTTTCGGTCTAGGAGCGAGGAGGAGTTTCGGTCTAGGAGCGAGGGGGAGTTTCGGTCTAGGAGCGAGGAGGAGTTTCGGTCTAGGAGCGAGGAGGAGTTTCGGTCTAGGAGCGAGGGGGAGTTTCGGTCTAGGAGCGAGGGGGAGCCTCGGTCTAGGAGCGAGGAGGAGCCTCGGCCTAGGAGCGAGGGGGAGCCTCGGTCTAGGAGCGAGGAGGAGCATGAATGAAACACCAGATCCCTGTCGCTCACCACATTCCCATCATATAATTCCTGTCTCAAGGCATTTAACAGCATCCTCCTGGGCACAAAGGTGAACTGAGAGAGACCACAAAATATTCCAAACACCATTAATAAATTTATTATAAACATTTAACACATATCACATGAATTCTAATAACTACTGACCCTTGTGCCTGCCATAGTTGAATAGCTGTCATTGTGTGCAAGGTGTGAGATCTGGGTGTGAGTGTTGCTAGGCAGAGATTGTTGTTGGGTGAGTGCTGGGGGTCTGGTGTATTGAGTAGTGTGTGAAGCTCGGTCTTGGAGCGAGGGGGAGTTTCGGTCTTGGAGCGAGGGGGAGCCTCGGTCTAGGAGCGAGGAGGAGTTTCGGTCTAGGAGCGAGTGGGAGCCTCGGTCTAGGAGCGAGGGGGAGCCTCGGTCTAGGAGCGAGGGGGAGCCTCGGTCTAGGAGCGAGGAGGAGTTTCGGTCTAGGAGGGAGGGGGAGCCTCGGTCTAGGAGCGAGGGGGGAGTTTCGGTCTAGGAGCGAGGGGGAGCCTCGGTCTAGGAGCGAGGGGGAGTTTCGGTCTAGGAGCGAGGGGGAGTTTCGGTCTAGGAGCGAGGGGGAGCCTCGGTCTAGGAGCGAGGGGGAGTTTCGGTCTAGGAGCGAGGGGGAGTTTCGGTCTAGGAGCGAGGGGGAGCCTCGGTCTAGGAGCGAGGGGGAGTTTCGGTCTAGGAGCGAGGGGGAGTTTCGGTCTAGGAGCGAGGGGGAGTTTCGGTCTAGGAGCGAGGGGGAGCCTCGGTCTAGGAGCGAGGGGGAGTTTCGGTCTAGGAGCGAGGGGGTGTTTCGGTCTAGGAGGGAGGGGATGTTTCGGTCTAGGAGCGAGGGGGAGTTTCGGTCTAGGAGCGAGGGGGAGCCTCGGTCTAGGAGCGAGGAGGAGTTTCGGTCTAGGAGCGAGGGGGAGTTTCGGTCTAGGAGCGAGGGGGAGTTTCGGTCTAGGAGCGAGGGGGAGTTTCGGTCTAGGAGCGAGGGGGAGTTTCGGTCTAGGAGCGGAGGGAGTTTCGGTCTAGGAGCGAGGGGGAGCCTCGGTCTAGGAGCGAGGGGGAGCCTCGGTCTAGGAGCGAGGAGGCATTTCGGTCTAGGAGCGAGGGGGAGTTTCGGTCTAGGAGCGAGGGGGAGTTTCGGTCTAGGAGCGAGGGGGAGTTTCGGTCTAGGAGCGAGGGGGAGTTTCGGTCTAGGAGCGAGGGGGAGTTTCGGTCTAGGAGCGAGGGGGAGCCTCGGTCTAGGAGCGAGGGGGAGTTTCGGTCTAGGAGCGAGGGGGAGCCTCGGTCTAGGAGCGAGGAGGAGTTTCGGTCTAGGAGCGAGGGGGAGTTTCGGTCTAGGAGCGAGGGGGAGTTTCGGTCTAGGAGCGAGGGGGAGTTTCGGTCTAGGAGTGAGGGGGAGTTTCGGTCTAGGAGCGAGGGGGAGCCTTGGCCTAGTAGCGAGGAGGAGCCTCGGCCTAGGAGCGAGGATGAGCCTCGGCCTAGGAGCGAGGAGGAGCCTCGGCCTAGTAGCGAGGAGGAGCCTCGGTCTAGGAGCGAGGAGGAGCCTCGGCCTAGGAGCGAGGAGGAGCCTCGGCCTAGGAGCGAGGTGGCGCCTCGGCCTAGGAGGGAGGAGGAGCCTCGGCCTAGGAGCGAGGAGGAGCCTCGGCCTAGGAGCTAGGTGGAGCCTCGGCCTAGGAGCGAGGAGAAGCCTCGGCCTAGTAGCGAGGAGGAGCCTCGGTCTAGGAGCGAGGAGGAGCCTTGGCCTAGGAGGGAGGAGGAGCCTCGGCCTAGGAGCGAGGAGGAGCCTCGGCCTAGGAGCTAGGTGGAGCCGCGGCCTAGGAGCGAGGAGAAGCCTCGGCCTAGGAGCTAGGTGGAGCCTCGGCCTAGGAGCGAGGAGGAGCCTCGGCCTAGGAGCGAGGAGGAGCCTCGGCCTAGGAGCTAGGTGGAGCCTCGGCCTAGGAGCGAGGAGAAGCCTCGGCCTAGGAGCTAGGTGGAGCCTCGGCCTAGGAGCGAGGAGGAGCCTCGGCCTAGGAGCGAGGACGAGCCTCGGCCTAGGAGCGAGGAGGAGTTTCGGTCTAGGAGCGAGGAGGAGCCTCGGCCTAGGAGCGAGGAGGAGCCTCGGCCTAGGAGCGAGGAGGAGCCTCGGCCTAGGAGCGAGGAGGAGCCTCGGCCTAGGAGCGAGGTGGAGCCTCGGTCTAGGAGCAAGGAGGAGCGCGAATGAAACACCAGATCCCTGTCGCTCACCACATCCCCATCATATAATCCCTGTCTCAAGGCATTTCACAGCATCCTCCTGGGCACAAAGGTGAACTGAGAGAGACCACAAAATATTCCAAACGCCATTAATAAATTTATAAACATTTAACACATATCACATGAATTCTAATAACTACTGACCCTTGTGCCTGCCATAGTGGAATAGCTGTCATTGTGTGCAAGGTGTGAGATATGGGTGTGAGTGTTGCTAGGCAGAGATTGTTGGTGGGTGAGTGCTGAGGGTGTGGTCCATTGAGCAGTGTTTGAAGCTTGTGGTACAGATGGTGGTATGTAGCATTTGTTGAAGCCTTCACTCACCCTGACCACCCGTGTGAGCTCGTTAAATTTCTTCCTGCACTGTGTGTGGGACCTGGGGACCACAGTGCCGCCCGTGATGTGATGTGCCACCTCCCTCCACACAGTCCGGCAGACTTGTGGCGAGGGCCTCCTGCCAGTTGGCGGGTACAGGACCGCCCGCCTTCTCTCCACCGCTAAAACCAATGTCTCCAAAGCTTCATCGGAAAACCTCCAGGCTCACTCCCTGGGGCGGCGGATCTGCCATCAGCATTTGTAAATAAGTGCTTCTTGTCCTTCTTCTTATGGTTGCTGAGGCAGCTGCACACCCAACAGTGCTGAGAATGAGGTGCTGCAGCATCAATGAACCTCCCCTTTAAGCAGTGAAAAAAGCCGGTGGCAATCATTGCTTGCGTTTAAACTGTCCCCGATATTGGTCCATCTTTTCAGTGTAATGCCAATGAGCTTGGGTTTTTAGAGGAGAATCATGACTGCAATCATTTCAATGAGGAATGAGGACGAATTTTGCGTGTAGCCAAGGCGATTTTCAATTACTTAACCATTTTTAGTCTGAACACTGCCCATTTCTTAGCTATAACAAATTTCTAGCCCTATAGAATGATACAGCACAGAAGGAGGCCATTCGGCCCATCGTGCCTGTGCCGGCTCTCTGAAACAGCTCTCCAAGTAGTCCCACTCCCCCCTGCTCTTTCTCCTTAGCCCTGCAATTTTCAAGTATTTATCCAATTCCCCTTTTGAAAGTTACTATTGAATCTGCTTCCACCGCCCTTTCAGGCAGCGCATTCCAGATCACAACAACTCGCTGCGTAAAAATTATTTCTCCTCATCTCCCCCCTCTGTCTTTAGCTAATTACTTTAAATCTGTGTCCTCTGGTTACCGACCCTCCTGCCACTGGAAACAGTTTCTCCTTATTTACTCTATCAAAACACTTGATAATTTTGAACACTTCCATTAAATCTCTCCTTAACCTTCTTTGCTCTAAGGAGAACAACCCCAACTTCTCCAGTCTCTCCACATAACTGAAGTCCCTCATCCCCGGTACCATTCTGGTAAATCTCCTCCGCACCCTCTCCAAGGCCTTGACATCCTTCCTAAAGTGCGGTGCCCAGAATTGGACACAATACTCCAGCTGGGGCCTAAGCAGTGATTTATTAAGGTTCTTTTCAACTTTGCTGTAACCCTGTTTTAACTCGATTGTAACTATGAAAGACTTGCATTTATATAGCGCCTTTCGCGACCACCAGACGTCCCAAAGCGCTTTACAGCCAATGAAGTACTTTTGTGAAGTGTAGTCACTGTTGTAATGTAGGGAAACGCAGCAGCCAATTTGCGCACAGCAAGCTCCCACAAACAGCAATGTGATAGTGACCAGATAATCTGTTTTTAGTGATGTTGTTTGAGAGATAAATATTGGCCCCAGGACACCGGGGAGAACTCCCCCCTGCTCTTCTTTGGAATAGTGCCACGGGATCTTTTACGTCCACCCGAGAGACCAGACGGGGTCTCGGTTTAACGTCTCATCCGAAAGACGGCACCTCCGACAGTGCAGCACTCCCTCAGCACTGCACTGGGAGTGGCAGCCTAGATTTTTGTGCTCAAGTCTCTGGAGTGGGGGCTGGAACCCACAACCTTCTGACTCAGAGGCAAGAGTGCTACCCACTTTTTTAAAATGTATTATTTATTGAACATTAAAAACATTTGCAACATCGTGATCATTCCATTGCACCATACAAATCCATTCTGCCGCTCTGCACAGCCATTCCTCCACCACATATTAACATCAAAACCTGAAGTTTAATTTGTCTCCCATAACATATACTCATCTATTGTACTTTAAAAATTGATCAGTAATCATGGCTCCGAATAAGGGAAGTGTGCCTGATAATCCCCCCATCATTTAATCTCCGGCCCTTCCCTCCTCTCATGCTCCTTCCCAACTTTTCGGCCAGCTGTTGCTTTCTCCTGCAGCCTCCGGCTCTTTTTCACCTCCTGTTTGAACCTTCCCTGCAGTTTCAGCCTCTTCCTTCCAATAGGTTTGGGCCGAGGAGCTGCCCCTTCTCCCTCCTTCTGCCCCTCACTAACCTTTCCCTTTCCGCACGATGCCAAACCATCCCCTACTTCCATGTCTCTGTCCCCCTCTGACTCCTCACTCTCGAGCTCTTCTGTGACCTTCTGTTCCTGCTCCCCGTCAGATACAAAGGGCTGGATTTTCATTGACCCGCGGAGGCGGGTTTGGAGGCGTGTGGGGGGTTAAAATTGCGAAAGCTGGCGGGTGGGCACAAGCCCACCTCCATCCCGCCTCCACGCAATTTTCATTAAATCGTGTCTGCTGGTCCCGACTCCGTCCCGACTCCAAGAGGTGGGATAGGCTGTTAAGGCCCTTAACAAGGACTAAATTGGCTCTATAATGCTATTTTGAAAGGCCTTTGTGATTTTAACCCTTTTTCTACGTGAAGCACGCCTGTTCTGAACCACAAATGTGAAACCTGGCGGGAGCACATTTGGATAGCTGGCTGATTGGCTGATCTGGGAGTGGTGGTGGATGGGAGACATATCTGGGAGTGGTGGTGCAAAAATATCTGGGAGCAGACTTAGGGCTGCTGCTCATTTTGCATTCAGGTCCTCTCACAGCAAAGGCCAGGCAGTCTTTGCAGACCTTCAATGCATCAGCAATGATGACATCATCAGAGGCGACTTTCAGACTGAAAACACTAATTGGTTCATGGGTTCCCACATGCTGGAACGCAATTGCCCAATTAGGTGAAAATCGCATCAATCTCCCACATCCAATTGCAGTCGGGTGGATAACACGACCCTAACCCGCCCCAGTATCAAAATCCAGCCCATAATCTCCCTTAGAGAGTCTTCCTGCTTTCACGGTTTCTCCAACAGTGCCACTCCCTTCGGCCTCATCTCCACCGCTGACCCTTGCTCCCCGTTTCTTCTCTCTGGGACAATGACGCATCTGCACCTATCTTGCTCCCTTCTGGCGTCTTTGTCTCCCCTCTCCATCCTGCTGCCCCTTTAAGAACATAAGGACATAAGAAATAGGAGCAGGAGTAGGCCATTCGGCCCCTCGAACCTGCTCCGCCATTTAATGAGATCATGGCTGATCCAGTTTTGGCCTCAACTCCACTTTCCTGCCCGCTCCCCCATAACCCTTGACTCGCCTGTTGCTCAAAAATCTGTCTATCTCAGCCTTGAATATATTCGATGACTCAGGCTCCTGCCTCTTGCAGCCTCCCCTTGTCTTGCCCCCTCCTGCTCCCGAGATGTCCGACTCCCCGTCTTTCTTTGGAGTACTTACACGCACCCCGCTCCCGCCTCCTCTCCCCCCCGCGGACACCAGATTCTTTAGGGAGAGCTGAGCCGTATTATGGCTCGACTCTGCCCTCGACCCGTGCTGCCCTCTGCTGTCTTTGTCCTTTTCCACTGTACTTGGTGTGTTTTCCACCATCTCCATCCTGTTCTCTGCAATTTTCTGCCTCTTCCTGCGCTCTTTTCTCCTTCCATTCACCAGCTGTGTCCTCCGCCTGCTCCGCTCCTCCGGCCGCTCCACTCACACCTCCTGCTCCTTCTCCTTCTCCCATCTCCTCGTCACTCAAGGGGCTTACTTCTGCCTCACACTCACAGCGGGTGGGGCCTTTGTGACACACCCCACAGCTCTCCGCCTTGCAGGTCCGAGCGATGTGTCCAGACTCGCCACAGTTATAACAGTACAAGTCTGGACAGCTCCTTACAAGATGGTCATGTCCAAGACAATAATAACAAACCTTCACCTGGTTATCATGCAGTACCCGGAAGTACTGCACTCCTTCCATTGTCTCGAATTTCATGCTATACGGCAATGACTTCACCCCCTTTACATAACGGGTTCCACTCAGTAAAAGTCTTTCCACCTCCTCTCGGCCACTGACTGTCACCTCGAACCCAACATTCGGCTTTGGTCGGCAGGCAAAGCAGCTTGCCTCACCGCAGTCCTCATGTCCTGGATAATATCAGAAGCTCGTATCTCCTTATCCTCGCACTGAACCACCACTGTGTTTTTTTCCCCAAACCTCCTGGTGTCCCGGCCCAAATCGTTGGGCCTTTTGTTCTCCCTTCCCCCAACATTTTCTCCCCTGATTAAATTCATCCTGGGAACATTGTTTTCTGAGGGGCCCGGCACTCCGGACCCCTCAGCAGCCATCTGGCTGCTGTTTAAGGACCAAAAAGGCCCTAAAACCTGAAAAAAAAAATCCCACCACCAACTTTTTACAAACTCACTCCAACTCCCTGCAGTAATCAAGCATCCAGCAGCACCTGCTCACTCCTAGCCCCTCCCACCTAGAGAGAGCTGCCCACTGAGCCACGGCTGACACTTGTAACTCTGTTGTAACTCTGCTGTAACTCTGTCGTAACTCGGTCGTAACTCGATCGTAACGCGGCTGTAACTCTGCCGTAACTCTGTTGTAACTCTGCCGTAACTCTGTTGTAACTCTGCCGTAACTCTGTTGTAACTCTGCCGTAACTCTTTTGTAATGCTGACGTAACTCTGTTGTAACGCTGCCATAACTCTGTCGTAACTCTGTCGTAATGCTGTCGTAACTCTGTTGTAACTCTGTTGTAACTCTGCCGTAACTATGTTTTAACTCTGCCGTAACTCCGTTGTAAATCTGTCGTAACGGGCAACACGGTGGCATAGTGGTTAGCACTGGTGCTTCACAGCGCCAGGGACCCGGGTTCGAATCTGGCCTCGGGTGACTGTCTGTGTGGAGTTTGCACATTCTCCCCGTGTCTGCGTGGGTTTCCTCCGGGTGCTCCGGTTTCCTCCCACAGTCCAAAAATGTGCGGGTTAGGTTGATTTGACTATGATAAATTGACCCTTAGTGTTAGGGGGGGATTAAATATGTGGGGTTACGGGGATAGGATGGGATATGTTAGGGGGAATTAAATACACGGGGATAGGGTGGGATATGTGTCAGTGCAGGTTCGATGGGGATTCTGTGTGAGAAAGCAGGGACAGGGTACTGGATTTGGATGATCAGCCATGATCGTATTGAATGGTGGAGCAGGCTCGATGGGCCGAATGGCCTACTCCTGCTCCTAGTTTCTATGTTTCTATGTAACTCTGCTGTAACTCTGTTGCAACCCTGCCGCAACCCTATTGGAACTCTGTCGTAACTCTACCGCAACTCTGTCATAACTCTATTGTAACCCTGCCGTAATTCTGTTGTAACTCTGCCGTAACTCTTTTGTAACGCTGCCGTAACTCTGTTGTAACTCTGCCGTAACTCTGTTGTAACTCTGTCATAACCCTGTCGTAACACTGTCGTAATGCCGTTGTAACTCTGTCGTAACTCTGTTGCAACCCTGCCGCAACTCTGTTGCAACCCTGCCGCAACCCTATTGTAACTCTGTCGTAACTCTACCGCAACTCTGTCATAACTCTATTGTAACCCTGCCGTAACTCTGTTGTAACCCTGCCGTAACACTGCCATAACTCTGTTGTAACTCTTCCTCTCCCTCGCAGGTTCTGAACTCCCAGGCCGCCCACTGCAAGGAGATCCTGAACGACAACAGTTCCACGGCCCTGATGGTGGTGGGGTTTGTGCTGGTGACGCCGCTGGCTGTCCTCGCCCTGGCTGCCTACTGCCGGCTCGCCCGCCACCTGCAGCTCGGCCTGTGCTTCGTCCCCTACAGCAAGGCCGTGTACCGGAACCTCCCGGCCTCCCGCTACCGCGGGGCGGGCGTCTGCTGCCTCAAGACGGGCGAGACGGCGGGCAAAGTCTGGGTTTAGAGCCCGGCCAGAGCCGATCGGATGTGCCACGTCGTGTGTGGGGGGGTGGGGGGGTGGGGGGATCGCGCCATCGCTGAGGGGGAGTGGGGGAGATTTGTGCGGTTCGCCCCATTGCTGAGGGGGAGTGGGGGGGATTTGTGGGGTCCACACCATTGTTGCTAGTGCACCCCTTTTTATTTGAATCTTCCCTCCACCACCACCGGAAATTCCCCGCACCCTGGAAATGCTAATTCTTGCCGGGTAGAGTTCCCTGTGGTCCCGGATGCCCTCTGGTGCCTTACCCGGGCGCCCTGCTCACTATTCTGCCGAATAGAGCATCACGCCCAATCATAAGAACATAAGAAATAGGAGCAGGAGTCGGCCATTCGGCCCCTCGAGCCTGCTCCACCATTCAATAAGATCATGGCTGATCTTCTACCTCATCTCCACTTTCCTGCACTATCCCCTTGATTCCCTTAATATTCAAAAATCTATCGATCTCAGCCTTGAATATACTCAACGACTGAGCCTCCACAGCCCTCTGGGGCAGGGAATTCCAAAGATTCACCACCCTCTGAGTGAAGAAATTTCTCCTCATCTCAGTCCTAAATGGCCAAGCCCTTATTCTGAGACTGTGACCCCTGGTTCTAGACTCCCCAGCCAGGGGAAACATCCTCCCTGCATCTACCCTGTCAAGCCCTGTAAGAATTTTGTATGCTTCAATCCTGCGTGCATTATCCGCGATCACCATTGGAGATAACACTCCCCCCTTCCCTAACTCGTCGGGGGTGGGGGGAGGGAGGGCACTGAGACCAACTGTCGCAACCCTCCCCCTCCCCCAACACCCCCCCCAACGGGCTCGACGGGCCGAATGGCCTTCCTCCGTGCTGTGACCATTCTATGATTCTATGATAAGTGAGGTCGGCTCGCCCCCACACGAACCAGGGATGAAACCTGGGGGGGCCTTGTCTGTCTCATTACCACGCTGGGCACCATGAGCCAGAATGGACCCCTGGATTTTGCCTCGGCCTGTGCTTCAGCGAGGCAGTGGGGTGGGGGTGGGGGGGGGGGTCCCTCCTCCCTTCCCCAGCCCGTTCGGTAACAGCTTGTACTGAGGCTGAGCCTCCTCTAAAGCACAGAAGGAGGCCATTCGGCCCATCGGGCCTGTGCCGGCTCTTTGGTAGAGCCCTCCAACTAGTCCCATAGTCTTTCCCCCACAGTCCTGCAAATTTTCCCCCTTCGAGTATTTCTCCAATTCCCCTTTTGAAAGTTGCTGTTGAATCAGCTTCCACCGCCCTTTCAGGCAGCGCGTTCCAGATCACAACAACTCGCTGTGTAAAAGAAAATTCTCTTCGGGTTCTTTTTGCCAATGACCTTAAATCTGTGTCCTCTGGTTACCGACCCTCCTGCCAATGGAAACAGTTTCTCCTTATTTACTCGATAAAAATCCCTCATGATTTTGAACGCCTCGATTAAATCTCCCCTTAATCTTCTCTGCTCTAGGGAGAATAACCCCAGCTTCTCCAGTCTCTCCGTGTAACTGAAGTCCCTGCTTCAGATTGTCCTGCCCTGTTCTCGGAACTTGCTAGCTGATGGGAATGTCAGATTTCGTTGCTCCGATCAAATCTAGCGGGCGGCTGTAACTAAGTTATTAAAAAAGCTCGCGGCCAACCTCAATCTCTGGCTCTGGGACTCGTTCAGCCCGAGTACCCGACTCTCAGGCCGCCTGCTCCCCTGGCCCGTGACCACGGCCCAGGGATTTAATAACCCTTCGTTCCCACCTCTGAGCCCAGTCTCCTGCCTGGCTAAAACTCAGGACCGCCTCATTGTGAAACAACCCCGGGCTTCCGTAACGCAAAGGGCTTGCCAACTCTGGTTGGGCCTATTCCTGGAGGTTTCGCCACATGACCTCCGACCTTCGACCTCCAACCACCCCCCTACACTCCCGCCATTGTTGGCCCCTCCTCCAGGCCTATCGCCATCCCACGGCCAGTTGGCAAAGGGCACAGACTCCTCGTTACCCGATTTAACCCCCCCCCCCCCGCACCCCCATCCCCGATATTTTTTTATAACTAATAAAACAAAAGTGTTGAAAGAAGATGAGAAAAGAAACAGCACGTTGATCAAGTGGAAGCGAGTTGGCAGGACTTTGGGAGCCAGGGCTTTCAGCGGCGGTTTGGAATCGAAATGTTCGGTCGCGTAAGCCTTGGCTCGAGGTTAGAGATGCGAAGGAACCCTTCCCCTCACAGAGTAATGGCCATGGGGGACAGATTCCCACTGAAGGGAGCTAATTTGGTGGAGGTGGTGAGGGGGGATGTGGGGAGCCCTTTAGAAAAGGTAGCTGGATCAAGAACTGGTTCAGAAGGCGGTGGGATGGGGGATTTGGAGGTTAATACAGATATTACGGGTGACCCTACACTCTCTCTGTGGGCCAGAGATAGCCCTGCACCATCTCACCATTGCTGGAGCAAGGCCGCACTCAAACGTCCTCTTGTTTGTCTTTGTGTGTGCGCGTACGTGGCAACTGGATTTTTGTAGAGACTCACTGGAAATAAAATAAGCCTTTCAGTAAAGGAAAGAGAAGACTCGCAACTCTTTGCTACATCTACTTGACTGATAAGCAGGAAATCCCGCTCAGGACAAAGCTACCTGGGCTTGGAAAGGCCTCTATTTCCTCTTGGATATCATTCTGGGTAGGATGATATCACGGTGCTGATCGAGGGGCGATCTAATCGAGACGATTAAAGGATTCGATCGGGTCGATAGAGAGAAACTATTTCCTCTGGTGGGGGGGGAAGAGGAGTTCAGAACAAGGGGGCGTAAACCTTAAAATTAGAGCCAGGCCGTTCAGGGGTGATGTCAGGAAGCACTTCTTCACACAAAGAGTGGTGGAAATCTGGAACTCTCTCCCCACCCCCAGAAGCTGTTGAGGCTGGGGGGGGGGGGCAATTGAGAATTTCAAAACTGAGATTGATCGATTTTTTTTAGGCAAGGGCATTAAGCGTTATGGAACTAAGACGGGTAGATGGGGTTAAGACACAGATTGAATGGCGGAACAGGCCAGAGGGGCTGAACGGCCTCCTCTTGTTCCTATGCGCTGATGTATAACTCTACACAGAATTTTATTTACTTTTTTTTTCGGCTCACTGGGCCACACCCTCGCCTCGGAGTCAGAAGGTTGTGGGTTCAAGTCCCACTCCAGAGACTTGAGCCAATAATCCAGGCCGACATTCCCAGTGCAGTGCTGAGGGAGCGCCGCACTGTCGGAGGTGCCGTCTTTCGATGAGACTTTAAACCGAGGCCCCCGTCTGCCCTCTCAGGTGGACGTAAAAGATCCCACGGCACTATTTCGAAGAAGAGCAGGGGAGTTATCCCCGGTGTCCTGGGGCCAATATTTATCCTCAACCAACATCACTAAAAAGACAGATGATCTGGTCATTATCACATTGCTGTTTGTGGGAGCTTGCTGTGCGCAAATTGGCTGCCGCGTTTCCTACATTACAACAGTGACTACACTTCAAAAGTACTTAATTGGCTGTAAAGGGCTTTGGGACGTCCTGAGGTGGTGAAAGGCGCTATAGAAATGCAAGATCTTTCTTTGCCAACTTTCAAAAGAGCCGGCACAGGCATGATGGGCCGAATGGCCTCCCTCTGTGCTGTAAGTGTCTATGATTCCATGGCTCATACTGCACGTAACACACAGAGCCTGGTAGCAGGAAGGAGGGGCTTAACAATTCAGGGTGGGTCCCCCACGTCGCAACTGGAAGGGGTGGTCTCCATTCATTTTCGCAGCCCCCCACCCCCGAACTCTCTTGGTAGCTACGTGCCTTTAAGGGACTGGTCAGAGAGTAGCCAAGCCCGCGTAGACCGGATAAAACCGGAAATTCTCAGGCCGGGTCAGACTGGCGATCGGAAATCCCGCTCTGTCCCATATCCGGTGCCGGAGTAGCGATCTCGAACAGGGTGGGGGCTACGGGGGTCCTTTATGATTCCCTGTAAGTGCAACGGGAGCAACCGGAACTTCCTCTTGACGTTTACTTCTGGGGTGGGTTTCCGGGATTCGAACCTGTGACCTGTTTTGTGTGTGTGTGTGGGGCTCGACACTCTAATCAGGCAATGCCTTTGCTCGCTTTAGCGGTTTTAATTATCGGGGGGAAAGTGAACAGGCTGGGGCTCTTTTCCACGTGCAGTTGGGTCCCAGAGCAGCCATGATCTCATTGAATGGCGGAACAGGCTCGAGGGGCTGAATGGCCTCCTCCTGGGTCCTAGGTTCCTAAAAGAGGCTGAGGGGTGACCTGATAGAGGTCTTTAAAATTATGAAGGGGGTTCGATAGGGTCGACGTAGAGAAGATGTTTCCACTTGTGGGGGAGACCAGAACTAGGGGCCGTCAATATAAGATGGTCACTAATAAATCCAATCGGGAATTCAGGAGAAACTTCTTTACCCAGAGAGTGGTGAGAATGTGGAACTCGCTACCACAGGGAGTGGTTGAGGCAAATAGCAGAGATGCATTTAAGGGGAAGCTGGATAAACACATGAGGGAGAAAGGAATAGAAGGAGATGCTGATAGGGTGAGATGAAGAGGGGTGGGAGGAGGCTGGTGTGGAGCAGAAACACCGGCACGGACCAGCTGGGCTGAATGGCCTGTTTCTGTGCTGTAAATTCTATGTAGACCCAGGGAGGGGGAATTCCATTCATTCCTTGTGTTCCCTTAATCCCCTCGTCAGTGCCCCCCTCCCCGTGTCCCGACCTCACTGCTTTGTGTTGGGTTCCCTGTGGTCTATGTCGGATGGTGAACCTTGGCCCCCCCCCTCCACCAGGCCCCCTGACCCCCAACCACCACCACTACCCCCCACCCCCCCCACAGATCCGCAGATGAACAAACAGCGACTGATGTGTGATAGGAGGATATTGGCAGCAGGGAGGATTCCAAGAATCCCAACCCCAGGCCGTTGCTGATCTCAGGCCAGCAGTCGCCGGGACGTCCCGTGTCAGGATCCGAGAACGCTGGGAAGACTCGGCAGGCCCTCTGCCCCATGCTCCCCCCCTTCACCCCCCGCCCCCGCCCTCCTGCCTCTCCAGGCCCAGCTCTGCTGAGAGATCTCTCGTTCAAACCGTTAACCCACCCTCTCCCTTCTCAAAACCTGCTCTGCTTTTAATTTCAGATTTCTAACATGTGGAGTTGGTTTTTCCCCTTGTTCTCGACCCTCCGAGCCTGCATATAGATTCGTCATACAGCACAGAAGGAGGCCATTCGGCCCATCGTGTCTGTGCCGTCTCTTTGAAAGAGCTCTCCAATTAGTCCCACTCCCTCCTGCTCTTTCATAGAAACACAGAAAAATAGGAGCAGGAGTAGGCCATTCGGCCCTTCGAGCCTGCTCCGCCATTCAATGTGATCATGGCTGATCCTCTATCTCAATACCATATTCCCGCTCTCTCCCCATTACCCCTTGATGCCTTTTGTGTCTAGAAATCTATCTATCTCCTTCTTAAATATATTCAGTGACTTGGCCTCCACTGCCTTCTGTGGTAGAGAATTCCACAGGTTCACCACCCTCTGAGTGAAGAAATTTCTCCTCATCTCAGCCCTAAATGTCCTACCCCGTATCCTGAGACTGTGACCCCCTCGTTCTAGACCCCCCAGCCAGGGGAAACATCCTCCCTGCATCCAGTCTGTCTAGCCCTGTCAGAATTTTATACCTTTCAATGAGATCCCCCTCTCATTCTTCTAAACTCTAGTGAATACAGGCCTAGTCGACCCAATCTCTCCTCATACGACAGTCCTGCCATCCCAGGAATCAGTCTGGTGAACCTTCGCTGCACTCCCTCTATGGCAAGTATATCCTTTCTTAGGTAAGGAGACCAAAACTGCACACAGTACTCCAGGTGTGGTCTCACCAAGGCCCTGTATAACTGTAGTTTCCCCACAGCCCTGCAAATTTTTCCTTTTCAAGTATTTATCCAATTCCCCTTTTGAAAGTTACTATTGAATCTGCTTCCACCGCCCTTTCAGGCAGCGCTTTCCAGATCACAACAACTCGCTCATAAAAAAAATTCTCCTCATCTCCCCCTCTGGTTCTTTTGCCAATGACCTTAAATCTGTGTCCTCTGGTTACCGACCCTCCTGCCAGTGGAAACAGTTTCTCCCCATCTACTCTATCAAAACTCTTCATAATTTTGAACACCTCTATTTTAATCTCCCCTTAATGCTCCCAACATTCTCAGATACCGTTATTTCTCCTTCACGATGCACCTTGCATCACTTTTCAACGTTAAGTGTCAGCCGTGGCTCAGTGGGTCGCTCTCTCTCTCGCCTCTGGGTCAGGCAGTTGGGGGTTCGAGTCCCACTCCAGAGACTTGAGCATGTAATCCAGGCTGACACTCCCAGTGCCAGTACTGAGGGAGTGCTGCACTGTCGGAGATGGAGTCTTTCGGACGAGGCGTTAAACCAAGGCCCCCGTCTGCTCTCTCAGGTGAGCGTAAAAGATCCCACGGCCATTATTTCGAAGAAGAGCATGGGAGTTCTCCCCGGTGTCCTGGGCCAATATTTATCCCTCAACCAACATCACTAAAACAGATGATCTGGTCATAGAAGAAGCATAGAAGATAGGAGCAGGAGTAGGCCATTCGGCCCCTCGAGCCTGCTCCGCCATTTAATGCGATCATGGCTGATCATCCAAATTCAGTACCCTGTCCCTGCTTTCTCCCCATATTCCTTGATCCCTTTAGCCTTAAGAAATATATCTAACTCCTTCTTGAATATATTTAATGAATTGGCCTCAACTGCCTTCTGTGGTAGAGAATTCCACAGGTTCACCACTCTCTGGGTGAAGAAATTCCTCCTCATCTCAGTCCTAAATGGCTTACCCCTTATCCTTAGACTGTGACCCCTGGTTCTGGACTCCCCCGCCATCGGGAACATCCTTCCTGCATCTAGTCTGTCTAGTCCTGTTAGAATTTTATAAGTTTCAATGAGATCTCCTCTCATTCTTCTAAACTCTAGCGAATATAAGCACAATCGACCCAATCTCTCTTCATATGTCATTCCTGCCATCCCAGGTATCAGTCTGGTAAATCTTCGCTGCACTCCCTCCATGGCAAGAACATCCTTCTTCAGATAAGGCGACCAAAACTGCACACAATACTCAAGGTGTAGCCTCACCAAGGCCTTGTACAACTGCAGCAAGACATCCTTGCTCCTGTACTCGAATCCTCTCGCTATGAAGGCCAACATACCATGTGCCTTCTTAACCGCCTGCTGCACCTGCATGCTTACCTTCAGCGACTGGTGCACAAGGACTCCCAGATCTCATTGCACTTCCCCTTTTCCCAATCTATTGCCGTTCAGATAATAATCTGTCTTCCTGTTTTTGCCACCAAAGTGGATAACCTCGCATTTATCCACATGCGAGGTTATCCACTTTGGTGGCAAAAACAGGAAGACAGATTATTATCTGTCATGTGTCATCTGTCATCTGTCATTATCACATTGCTGTTTGTGGGAGCTTGCTGTGCGCAAATTGGCTGCCGCGTTTCCTACATTACAACAGTGACTACACTTCCAAAAAAGTACTTCATTGGCTGTAAAGCGCTTTGGGATGTCCTGAGGTCGTGAAAGGCGCTGGAGAAATGCAAGTCTTTCTTGCTTACAGTTCTGGTCTCCATTCTTCAGAATGGATGTAGAGACACTGGAGAAGGTGCAGAAAAGATTTACAAGGATGATACCAGAGGTTATATCAATCAGGAAAGGCATAACAGGCTGGGGCTCCTTTCTCAAGACCTGATAGATTTCGACAGGGCAGACGGAGAGAAGATGTTTCCACTTGTGGCGGGCGGGCGGGGGGAGAGTCCAGAGTTGGGATAATAATACGAGATAGTCATTAACAGATCCGACAAAGAATTTAGGAGAATCTCTTTACCCAGAAAGTGGTGAGAATGTGGAACTTGATAGAGTGGTTGAAGCGAATAGCTTAGATGCATTGAAGGGAGGCTTGATGTATACATCAGGGTGAAGGGACTAGGAGGATAGGGGGCAGACAGCGAAGAGGGAATTAAGGTGGGAGGAGGCTCGTGTGGAGCATAAACGCCGCAACAGACCTGTTGGGCCGAATGGCCTGTTTCTGTGCTGTACATTCATTGTCGTTCTACGTAACCGGAGCACGTAATCCAGGCCGGCGCTTTCGGATGAGACGTTAAACCGAAGCCCGCACCCCCACCCGCCTGCCCTCTCAGGCGGATGTAAAAGATCCCGCGGCCGCTATTGGAAGAAGAGGAAAAAAACAAACAAGCCGCATTGCTGTTTGTGGGATCTTGCTGTGCGCAGACTCTTTGCCACGTTTTCTACGTTACAACAGTGACTACACTTCAATGACGTCTCTCTGTCCTTGTATCTGTGTCTGTCTCTATCTGTCACTGTGTCTGTCTCTATCTGTCACTGTGTGTCTCTATCTGTCACTGTGTGTCTCTATCTGTCGCTGTGTGTGTCTCTATCTGTCACTGTGTGAGTCTCTATCTGTCACTGTGTGTGTCTCTATCTGTCGCTGTGTGAGTCTCTATCTGTCACTGTGTGTGTCTCTATCTGTCGCTGTGTGTGTCTCTATCTGTCGCTGTGTGAGTCTCTATCTGTCACTGTGTGTGTCTCTATCTGTCGCTGTGTGAGTCTCTATCTGTCACTGTGTGTGTCTCTATCTGTCGCTGTGTGTGTCTCTATCTGTCACTGTGTGTCTCTATCTGTCGCTGTGTGTCTCTATCTGTCGCTGTGTGTGTCTCTATCTGTCACTGTGTGAGTCTCTATCTGTCACTGTGTGTGTCTCTATCTGTCACTGTGTGTCTCTATCTGTCGCTGTGTGTCTCTATCTGTCGCTGTGTGTCTCTATCTGTCTCTGTGTGTCTCTATCTGTCACTGTGTGTCTCTATCTGTCACTGTGTGTCTCTATCTGTCACTGTGTGTGTCTCTATCTGTCTCTGTGTGTCTCTATCTTTCACTGTGTGTGTTCTATCTGCCACTGTGTGTCTCTATCTGTCACTGTGTGTGTCTCTATCTGTCACTGTGTGTCTCTATCTGTCACTGTGTGTGTCTCTATCTGTCACTGTGTGTGTCTCTATCTGTCACTGTGTGTCTCTATCTGTCATTGTGTGTGTCTCTATCTGTCACTGTGTGAGTCTCTATCTGTCACTGTGTGTGTCTCTATCTGTCACTGTGTGTCTCTATCTTTCACTGTGTGTGTCTCTATCTGTCACTGTGTGTCTCTATCTGTCACTGTGTGTGTCTCTATCTGTCACTGTGTGTGTCTCTATCTGTCACTGTGTGTCTCTATCTGTCACTGTGTGTGTCTATCTGTCACTGTGTGTGTCTATCTGTCGCTGTGTGTGTCTCTATCTGTCACTGTGTGTCTCTATCTGTCACTGTATGTCTCTCTATCTGTCACTGTGTGTGTCTCTATCTGTCACTGTGTGTCTCTATCTGTCACTGTGTCTCTCTATCTGTCACTGTGTGTGTCTCTATCTGTCACTGTGTGTGTCTATCTGTCGCTGTGTGTGTCTCTATCTGTCACTGTGTCTCTCTATCTGTCACTGTGTGTGTCTCTATCTGTCACTGTGTGTGTCTATCTGTCGCTGTGTGTGTCTCTATCTGTCACTGTGTGTCTCTATCTGTCACTGTGTCTCTCTATCTGTCACTGTGTGTGTCTCTATCTGTCACTGTGTGTGTCTATCTGTCGCTGTGTGTCTCTATCTGTCGCTGTGTGTCTCTATCTGTCACTGTGTGTGTCTATCTGTCACTGTGTCTCTCTATCTGTCACTGTGTGTGTCTCTCTGTCACTGTGTATGTCTCTATCTGTCACTGTGTGTCTCTATCTGTCACTGTGTGTGTCTCTATCTGTCACTGTGTGTCTCTATCTGTCACTGTGTTGTCTCTATCTGTCACTGTGTAGTGTCTCTATCTGTCACTGTGTGTGTCTCTATCTGTCACTGTGTGTCTCTATCTGTCACTGTGGTCTCTCTATCGTCACTGTGTGTCTCTATCTGTCACTGTGTGTCTCTATCTGTCACTGTGTGTGTCTCATCTTCACTGTGTTGTCTCTATCTGTCACTGGTGTATGTCTCTATCTGTCACTGTGTTGTCTCTATCTGTCACTTGTGTCTCTATCTTCACTGTGTGTGTCTCTATCTGTCACTGTGTATGTCTCTATCTGTCACTGTGTGTGCCTCTATCTGTCACTGTGTGTCTCTATCTGTCACTGTGTGTCTCTATCTGTCACTGTGGTGTCTCTATCTGTCACTGTGTGTGTCGTATCTGTCACTGTGTGTCTATCTGTCACTGTGTGTCTCTATCTGTCACTGTGTTGTCGTCTATCTGTCACTGTGTGTGTCTATCTGTCACTGTGTATGTCTCTATCTGTCTCTGTGTGTGTCTCTATCTTCACTGTTTGTCTCTATCTGTCACTGTGTGGTCTCTATCTGTCACTGGTGTGTCTCTATCTGTCACTGTGTGTGTCTCTATCTGTCACTGTGTGTCTCTATCTGGCGACTGTGGTGTCTCTATCTGTCACTCTGTGTGTCTCTATCTGTCACTGTGTGTCTCTATCTGTCACTGTGTGTCTCTATCTGTCACTGTGTGTCTCTATCTGTCACTGTGTGTCTCTATCTGTCACTGTGTGTCTCTATCTGTCACTGTGTGTGTCTATCTGTCACTGTGTGTGTCTATCTGTCACTGTGTATGTCTCTATCTGTCGCTGTGTGTGTCTCTATCTGTCACTGTGTGTGTCTATCTGTCACTGTGTGTGTCTATCTGTCACTGTGTGTCTCTATCTGTCACTGTGTGTGTCTCTATCTGTCACTGTGTGTCTCTATCTGTCACTGTGTGTGTCTATCTGTCACTGTGTGTCTCTATCTGTCACTGTGTGTGTCTATCTGTCACTGTGTGTCTCTATCTGTCACTGTGTGTCTCTATCTGTCACTGTGTGTCTCTATCTGTCACTGTGTGTCTCTATCTGTCACTGTGTATGTCTCTATCTGTCACTGTGTGTGTCTATCTGTCACTGTGTGTCTCTATCTGTCACTGTGTATGTCTCTATCTGTCACTGTGTGTGTCTATCTGTCACTGTGTGTCTCTATCTGTCACTGTGTGTGTCTATCTGTCACTGTGTGTGTCTCTATCTGTCACTGTGTGTGTCTATCTGTCACTGTGTGTCTCTATCTGTCATTCTGTGTCTCTATCTGTCACTGTGTGTCTCTATCTGTCACTGTGTATGTCTCTATCTGTCACTGTGTGTGTCTATCTGTCACTGTGTGTGTCTATCTGTCACTGTGTATGTCTCTATCTGTCGCTGTGTGTGTCTCTATCTGTCACTGAGTGTGTCTATCTGTCACTGTGTGTGTCTATCTGTCACTGTGTGTGTCTATCTGTCACTGTGTGTGTCTCTATCTGTCACTGTGTGTGTCTCTATCTGTCTCTGTGTGTGTCTCTATCTGTCACTGTGTGTGTCTCTATCTGTCACTGTGTGTGTCTCTATCTGTCACTGTGTGTCTCTATCTGTCGCTGTGTGTGTCTCTATCTGTCGCTGTGTGTGTCTCTATCTGTCACTGTGTGTCTCTATCTGTCACTGTGTGTCTCTATCTGTCGCTGTGTGTGTCTCTATCTGTCACTGTGTCTCTCTATCTGTCGCTGTGTGTCTCTATCTGTCACTGTGTGTCTCTATCTGTCACTGTGTGTGTCTCTATCTGTCACTGTGTGTGTCTCTATCTGTCACTGTGTGTGTCTCTATCTGTCACTGTGTGTGTCTCTATCTGTCGCTGTGTATGTCTCTATCTGTCACTGTGTATGTCTCTATCTGTCACTGTGTGTGTCTCTATCTGTCACTGTGTGTGTCTCTATCTGTCACTGTGTGTGTCTCTATCTGTCGCTGTGTATGTCTCTATATGTCACTGTGTATGTCTCTATCTGTCACTGTGTGTCTCTCTATCTTTCACTGTGTGTGTCTCTATCTGTCACTGTGTGTGTCTCTATCTGTCACTGTGTGTCTCTCTATCTGTCACTGTGTGTGTCTCTATCTGTCACTGTGTATGTCTCTATCTGTCACTGTGTGTGTCTCTATCTGTCGCTGTGTGTCTCTATCTGTCACTGTGTGTGTCTCTATCTGTCACTGTGTGTGTCTCTTTCTGTCACTGTGTGTGTCTCTATCTGTCACTGTGTGTCTCTATCTGTCACTGTGTCTCTCTATCTGTCGCTGTGTGTCTCTATCTGTCACTGTGTGTGTCTCTATCTGTCACTGTGTGTGTCTCTATCTGTCACTGTGTCTCTCTATCTGTCGCTGTGTGTCTCTATCTGTCACTGTGTGTCTCTATCTGTCACTGTGTGTGTCTCTATCTGTCACTGTGTGTGTCTCTATCTGTCACTGTGTGTGTCTCTATCTGTCACTGTGTCTCTCTATCTGTCGCTGTGTGTCTCTATCTGTCACTGTGTGTCTCTATCTGTCACTGTGTGTGTCTCTATCTGTCACTGTGTATGTCTCTATCTGTCACTGTGTATGTCTCTATCTGTCACTGTGTGTGTCTCTATCTGTCACTGTGTATGTCTCTATCTGTCACTGTGTATGTCTCTATCTGTCACTGTGTGTCTCTCTATCTTTCACTGTGTGTGTCTCTATCTGTCACTGTGTGTGTCTCTATCTGTCACTGTGTGTGTCTCTATCTGTCACTGTGTGTGTCTCTATCTGTCACTGTGTGTGTCTCTATCTGTCACTGTGTATGTCTCTATCTGTCACTGTGTGTCTCTATCTGTCACTGTGTGTGTCTCTATCTGTCACTGTGTGTGTCTCTATCTGTCACTGTGTGTCTCTCTATCTTTCACTGTGTGTGTCTCTATCTGTCACTGTGTGTGTCTCTATCTGTCACTGTGTTTGTCTCTATCTGTCACTGTGTGTGTCTCTATCTGTCACTGTGTATGTCTCTATCTGTCACTGTGTATGTCTCTATCTGTCACTGTGTGTCTCTCTATCTGTCACTGTGTGTGTCTCTATCTGTCACTGTGTGTGTCTCTATCTGTCACTGTGTTTGTCTCTATCTTTCACTGTGTGTGTCTCTATCTGTCACTGTGTATGTCTCTATCTGTCACTGTGTGTCTCTCTATCTTTCACTGTGTGTGTCTCTATCTGTCACTGTGTGTGTCTCTATCTGTCACTGTGTGTCTCTATCTGTCACTGTGTGTCTCTATCTGTCACTGTGTGTGTCTATCTGTCACTGTGTGTGTCTATCTGTCACTGTGTATGTCTCTATCTGTCGCTGTGTGTGTCTCTATCTGTCACTGTGTGTCTCTATCTGTCACTGTGTGTGTCTCTATCTGTCACTGTGTGTCTCTATCTGTCACTGTGTGTGTCTCTATCTGTCACTGTGTGTCTCTATCTGTCACTGTGTGTGTCTCTATCTGTCACTGTGTGTCTCTATCTGTCACTGTGTGTGTCTATCTGTCACTGTGTGTCTCTATCTGTCACTGTGTGTCTCTATCTGTCACTGTGTGTCTCTATCTGTCACTGTGTGTGTCTCTATCTGTCACTGTGTGTCTCTATCTGTCACTGTGTGTCTCTATCTGTCACTGTGTGTGTCTCTATCTGTCACTGTGTGTGTCTCTATCTGTCACTGTGTGTGTCTCTATCTGTCACTGTGTGTCTCTCTATCTGTCACTGTGTGTGTCTCTATCTGTCACTGTGTGTGTCTCTATCTGTCACTGTGTGTGTCTCTATCTGTCACTGTGTGTGTCTCTATCTGTCACTGTGTATGTCTCTATCTGTCACTGTGTGTGTCTCTATCTGTCACTGTGTGTGTCTCTATCTGTCACTGTGTGTGTCTCTATCTGTCACTGTGTGTGTCTCTATCTGTCACTGTGTGTCTCTATCTGTCACTGTGTGTGTCTCTATCTGTCACTGTGTGTGTCTCTATCTGTCACTGTGTGTGTCTCTATCTGTCACTGTGTGTGTCTCTATCTGTCACTGTGTGTCTCTATCTGTCACTGTGTGTCTCTATCTGTCACTGTGTGTGTCTCTATCTGTCACTGTGTGTGTCTCTATCTGTCACTGTGTGTCTCTATCTGTCACTGTGTGTGTCTCTATCTGTCACTGTGTGTGTCTCTATCTGTCACTGTGTGTCTCTATCTGTCACTGTGTGTGTCTCTATCTGTCACTGTGTGTGTCTCTATCTGTCACTGTGTGTGTCTCTATCTGTCACTGTGTGTGTCTATCTGTCACTGTGTGTCTCTATCTGTCACTGTGTGTGTCTCTATCTGTCACTGTGTGTGTCTCTATCTGTCACTGTGTGTCTCTATCTGTCACTGTGTGTGTCTCTATCTGTCACTGTGTGTGTCTCTATCTGTCACTGTGTGTGTCTCTATCTGTCACTGTGTGTCTCTATCTGTCACTGTGTGTCTCTATCTGTCACTGTGTGTCTCTATCTGTCACTGTGTGTGTCTCTATCTGTCACTGTGTGTGTCTCTATCTGTCACTGTGTGTGTCTCTATCTGTCACTGTGTGTGTCTCTATCTGTCACTGTGTGTGTCTCTATCTGTCACTGTGTGTGTCTATCTGTCACTGTGTGTGTCTCTATCTGTCACTGTGTGTGTCTCTATCTGTCACTGTGTGTGTCTCTATCTGTCACTGTGTGTGTCTCTATCTGTCACTGTGTGTGTCTCTATCTGTCACTGTGTGTGTCTCTATCTGTCACTGTGTGTGTCTCTATCTGTCACTGTGTGTGTCTCTATCTGTCGCTGTGTGTCTCTATCTGTCACTGTGTGTGTCTCTATCTGTCACTGTGTGTCTCTATCTCTGTCACTGTGTGTGTCTCTATCTGTCACTGTGTGTGTCTCTATCTGTCACTGTGTGTCTCTATCTGTCACTGTGTGTGTCTCTATCTGTCACTGTGTGTCTCTATCTGTCACTGTGTGTGTCTCTATCTGTCACTGTGTGTGTCTCTATCTGTCACTGTGTGTGTCTCTATCTGTCACTGTGTGTGTCTCTATCTGTCACTGTGTGTGTCTCTATCTGTCACTGGTATGTCTCTATCTGTCACTGTGTGTCTCTATCTGTCACTGTGTGTCTCTATCTGTCACTGTGTGTGTCTCTATCTGTCACTGAGTTGTCTCTTATCTGTCACTGTGTGTGTCTCTATCTGTCACTGTGTATGTCTCTATCTGTCACTGTGTGTGCTCTCTATCTGTCACTGTGTGTGTCTCTATCTGTCACTGTGTGTGTCTCTATCTGTCACTGTGTGTCTCTATCTGTCACTGTGTGTGTCTCTATCTGTCACTGTGTGTCTCTATCTGTCACTGTGTGTGTCTCTATCTGTCACTGTGTGTCTCTATCTGTCTCTGTGTGTGTCTCTATCTGTCACTGTGTGTCTCTATCTGTCACTGTGTGTGTCTCTATCTGTCACTGTGTGTCTCTATCTGTCACTGTGTGTCTCTATCTGTCGCTGTGTGTCTCTATCTGTCACTGTGTGTGTCTCTATCTGTCACTGTGTGTGTCTCTATCTGTCACTGTGTTGTCTCTATCTGTCACTGTGTGTCTCTATCTGTCACTGTGTGTCTCTATCTGTCACTGTGTGTGTCTCTATCTGTCACTGTGTGTGTCTCTATCTGTCACTGTGTGTGTCTCTATCTGTCACTGTGTGCTCTCTATCTGTCGCTGTGTGTCTCTATCTGTCACTGTGTGTGTCTCTATCTGTCACTGTGTTGTCTCTATCTGTCACTGTGTGTGTCTCTATCTGTCACTGTGTGTGTCTCTATCTGTCACTGTGTGTGTCTCTATCTGTCACTGTGTGTCTCTCTATCTGTCACTGTGTGTCTCTATCTGTCACTGTGTGTGTCTCTATCTGTCACTGTGTTGTCTCTATCTGTCACTGTGTGTGTCTCTATCTGTCACTGTGTATGTCTCTATCTGTCACTGTGTGTGTCTCTATCTGTCACTGTGTGTGTCTCTATCTGTCACTGTGTGTGTCTCTATCTGTCACTGTGTGTGTCTCTATCTGTCACTGTGTGTGTCTCTATCTGTCACTGGTGTGTCTCTATCTGTCACTGTGTGTGTCTCTATCTGTCACTGTGTATGTCTCTATCTGTCACTGTGTGTCTCTCTATCTTTCACTGTGTGTGTCTCTATCTGTCACTGTGTGTGTCTCTATCTGTCGCTGTGTTTGTCTCTATCTTTCACTGTGTGTGTCTCTATCTGTCACTGTGTGTGTCTCTATCTGTCACTGTGTGTCTCTATCTGTCGCTGTGTGTCTCTATCTGTCACTGTGTATGTCTCTATCTGTCACTGTGTGTCTCTCTATCTTTCACTGTGTGTGTCTCTATCTGTCACTGTGTGTGTCTCTATCTGTCACTGTGTTTGTCTCTATCTGTCACTGTGTGTCTCTATCTGTCACTGTGTGTGTCTCTATCTGTCACTTTGTGTGTCTCTATCTGTCACTGTGCGTCTCTATCTGTCACTGTGTCTCTCTATCTGTCGCTGTGTGTGTCTCTATCTGTCACTGTGTGTGTCTCTATCTGTCACTTTGTGTGTCTCTATCTGTCACTGTGTGTGTCTCTATCTGTCACTGTGTCTCTCTATCTGTCACTGTGTATGTCTCTATCTGTCACTGTGTCTGTCTCTATCTGTCACTGTGTGTCTCTATCTGTCACTGTGTCTCTCTATCTGTCGCTGTGTGTCTCTATCTGTCATTGTGTGTGTCTCTATCTGTCACTGTGTGTGTCTCTATCTGTCACTGTGTGTCTCTCTATCTGTCACTGTGTGTCTCTATCTGTCACTGTGTGTGTCTCTATCTGTCACTGTGTGTGTCTCTATCTGTCACTGTGTGAGTCTCTATCTGTCACTGTGTGAGTCTCTATCTGTCACTGTGTGTGTCTCTATCTGTGACTGTGTGTCTCTATCTGTCGCTGTGTGTGTCTCTATCTGTCACTGTGTGTGTCTCTATCTGTGACTGTGTGTCTCTATCTGTCACTGTGTGTGTCTCTATCTGTGACTGTGTGTCTCTATCTGTCACTGTGTGTGTCTCTATCTGTCACTGTGTGTCTCTATCTGTCACTGTGTGTCTCTCTATCTGTCACTGTGTGTCTCTATCTGTCACTGTGTGTGTCTCTATCTGTCACTGTGTGTGTCTCTATCTGTCACTGTGTGTGTCTCTATCTGTCACTGTGTGTGTCTCTATCTGTCACTGTGTGTCTCTATCTGTCACTGTGTGTGTCTCTATCTGTCGCTGTGTGTGTCTCTATCTGTCACTGTGTGTGTCTCTATCTGTCACTGTGTATGTCTCTATCTGTCACTGTGTGTCTCTATCTGTCACTGTGTGTGTCTCTATCTGTCACTGTGTGTGTCTCTATCTGTCACTGTGTATGTCTCTATCTGTCACTGTGTGTCTCTATCTGTCACTGTGTGTTTCTATCTGTCACTGTGTGTGTCTCTATCTGTCACTGTGTGTGTCTCTATCTGTCACTGTGTGAGTCTCTATCTGTCACTGTGTGTGTCTCTATCTGTCACTGTGTGTGTCTCTATCTGTCACTGTGTGTCTCTATCTTTCACTGTGTGTGTCTCTATCTGTCACTGTGTGTGTCTCTATCTGTCACTGTGTGTGTCTCTATCTGTCACTGTGTGTCTCTATCTGTCGCTGTGTGTGTCTCTATCTGTCACTGTGTGTGTCTCTATCTGTCACTGTGTGTGTCTCTATCTGTCACTGTGTCTCTCTATCTGTCACTGTGTGTGTCTCTATCTGTCACTGTGTGTCTCTATCTGTCGCTGTGTGTGTCTCTATCTGTCACTGTGTGTGTCTCTATCTGTCACTGTGTGTCTCTATCTGTCACTGTGTGTGTCTCTATCTGTCACTGTGTGTGTCTCCATCTGTCACTGTGTGTCTCTCTATCTGTCACTGTGTGTGTCTCTATCTGTCACTGTGTCTCTCTATCTGTCGCTGTGTGTCTCTATCTGTCACTGTGTGTCTCTATCTGTCACTGTGTGTGTCTCTATCTGTCACTGTGTGTGTCTCTATCTGTCACTGTGTGTGTCTCTATCTGTCACTGTGTGTGTCTCTATCTGTCACTGTGTATGTCTCTATCTGTCACTGTGTATGTCTCTATCTGTCACTGTGTGTCTCTCTATCTTACACTGTGTGTGTCTCCATCTGTCACTGTGTGTGTCTCTATCTGTCACTGTGTGTGTCTCTATCTGTCACTGTGTATGTCTCTATCTGTCACTGTGTGTGTCTCTATCTGTCGCTGTGTGTCTCTATCTGTCACTGTGTGTGTCTCTATCTGTCACTGTGTGTGTCTCTTTCTGTCACTGTGTGTGTCTCTATCTGTCACTGTGTGTCTCTATCTGTCACTGTGTGTGTCTCTATCTGTCACTGTGTATGTCTCTATCTGTCACTGTGTGTGTCTCTATCTGTCGCTGTGTGTCTCTATCTGTCACTGTGTGTGTCTCTATCTGTCACTGTGTGTGTCTCTTTCTGTCACTGTGTGTGTCTCTATCTGTCACTGTGTGTCTCTATCTGTCACTGTGTGTGTCTCTATCTGTCACTGTGTCTCTCTATCTGTCGCTGTGTGTCTCTATCTGTCACTGTGTGTGTCTCTATCTGTCACTGTGTGTGTCTCTATCTGTCACTGTGTGTGTCTCTATCTGTCACTGTGTCTCTCTATCTGTCGCTGTGTGTCTCTATCTGTCACTGTGTGTGTCTCTATCTGTCACTGTGTGTGTCTCTATCTGTCACTGTGTATGTCTCTATCTGTCACTGTGTGTGTCTCTATCTGTCGCTGTGTGTCTCTATCTGTCACTGTGTGTGTCTCTATCTGTCACTGTGTGTGTCTCTTTCTGTCACTGTGTGTGTCTCTATCTGTCACTGTGTGTCTCTATCTGTCACTGTGTGTGTCTCTATCTGTCACTGTGTATGTCTCTATCTGTCACTGTGTGTGTCTCTATCTGTCGCTGTGTGTCTCTATCTGTCACTGTGTGTGTCTCTATCTGTCACTGTGTGTGTCTCTTTCTGTCACTGTGTGTGTCTCTATCTGTCACTGTGTGTCTCTATCTGTCACTGTGTGTGTCTCTATCTGTCACTGTGTCTCTCTATCTGTCGCTGTGTGTCTCTATCTGTCACTGTGTGTGTCTCTATCTGTCACTGTGTGTGTCTCTATCTGTCACTGTGTCTCTCTATCTGTCGCTGTGTGTCTCTATCTGTCACTGTGTGTGTCTCTATCTGTCACTGTGTGTGTCTCTATCTGTCACTGTGTGTGTCTCTATCTGTCACTGTGTCTCTCTATCTGTCGCTGTGTGTCTCTATCTGTCACTGTGTGTGTCTCTATCTGTCACTGTGTGTCTCTCTATCTTTCACTGTGTGTGTCTCTATCTGTCACTGTGTATGTCTCTATCTGTCACTGTGTGTCTCTCTATCTTTCACTGTGTGTGTCTCTATCTGTCACTGTGTATGTCTCTATCTGTCACTGTGTGTCTCTCTATCTTTCACTGTGTGTGTCTCTATCTGTCACTGTGTGTGTCTCTATCTGTCACTGTGTATGTCTCTATCTGTCACTGTGTGTGTCTCTATCTGTCACTGTGTATGTCTCTATCTGTCACTGTGTGTCTCTATCTGTCACTGTGTATGTCTCTATCTGTCACTGTGTATGTCTCTATCTGTCACTGTGTGTCTCTCTATCTTTCACTGTGTGTGTCTCTATCTGTCACTGTGTGTGTCTCTATCTGTCACTGTGTTTGTCTCTATCTGTCACTGTGTGTCTCTATCTGTCACTGTGTGTGTCTCTATCTGTCACTTTGTGTGTCTCTATCTGTCGCTGTGTGTCTCTATCTGTCACTGTGTCTCTCTATCTGTCGCTGTGTGTGTCTCTATCTGTCACTGTGTGTGTCTCTATCTGTCACTTTGTGTGTCTCTATCTGTCACTGTGTGTCTCTATCTGTCACTGTGTCTCTCTATCTGTCGCTGTGTGTCTCTATCTGTCACTGTGTGTGTCTCTATCTGTCACTGTGTGTGTCTCTATCTGTCACTGTGTCTCTCTATCTGTCACTGTGTGTCTCTATCTGTCACTGTGTGTGTCTATCTGTCACTGTGTGTGTCTCTATCTGTCACTGTGTGTGTCTCTATCTGTCACTGTGTGTGTCTCTATCTGTCACTGTGTGTCTCTATCTGTCACTGTGTCTCTCTATCTGTCGCTGTGTGTCTCTATCTGTCATTGTGTGTGTCTCTATCTGTCATTGTGTGTGTCTCTATCTGTCACTGTGTGTGTCTCTATCTGTCACTGTGTGTCTCTATCTGTCACTGTGTGAGTCTCTATCTGTCACTGTGTCTCTCTATCTGTCGCTGTGTGTCTCTATCTGTCATTGTGTGTGTCTCTATCTGTCACTGTGTCTCTCTATCTGTCGCTGTGTGTCTCTATCTGTCATTGTGTGTGTCTCTATCTGTCACTGTGTGTGTCTCTATCTGTCACTGTGTCTCTCTATCTGTCACTGTGTGTGTCTCTATCTTTCGCTGTGTGTGTCTCTATCTGTCACTGTGTGAGTCTCTATCTGTCACTGTGTGAGTCTCTATCTGTCACTGTGTGTGTCTCTATCTGTGACTGTGTGTCTCTATCTGTCGCTGTGTGTGTCTCTATCTGTCACTGTGTGTGTCTCTATCTGTGACTGTGTGTCTCTATCTGTCACTGTGTGTGTCTCTATCTGTGACTGTGTGTCTCTATCTGTCACTGTGTGTGTCTCTATCTGTCACTGTGTGTCTCTATCTGTCGCTGTGTGTGTCTCTATCTCACTGTGTGTGTCTCTATCTGTCACTGTGTGTCTCTATCTGTCACTGTGTGTGTCTCTATCTATCACTGTGTGTGTCTCTATCTGTCACTGTGTGTGTCTCTATCTGTCACTGTGTGAGTCTCTATCTGTCACTGTGTGTGTCTCTATCTGTCATTGTGTGTGTCTCTATCTGTCACTGTGTATGTCTCTATCTGTCACTGTGTGTCTCTATCTGTCACTGTGTGTGTCTCTATCTGTCGCTGTGTGTGTCTCTATCTGTCACTGTGTGTTTCTATCTGTCACTGTGTGTGTCTCTATCTGTCACTGTGTGAGTCTCTATCTGTCACTGTGTGTGTCTCTATCTGTCACTGTGTGTGTCTCTATCTGTCACTGTGTGTCTCTATCTTTCACTGTGTGTGTCTCTATCTGTCGCTGTGTGTCTCTATCTGTCGCTTTGTGTGTGTGTCTGTATCTGTCGTTCTGTGTGTGTGTGTGTGTGTGTGTCTGTATCTGTCGTTCTGTGTGTGTGTGTGTGAGACTCTATCTGTCGCTCTGTGTGTGTGTCTGAGTCTGTATCTGTCGCTCTGTGTGTGTGTGTGTGTGTGTCTGTATCTGTCGTTCTGTGTGTGTGTGTGTGTGTGTCTCTATGTATCGTTCTGTGTGTGTGTGTGTCTCTATGTATCGTTCTGTGTGTGTGTGTGTGTCTCTATCTGTCGTTCTGTGTGTGTGTGTGTCTGTATCTGTCGTTCTGTGTGTGTGTCTGAGTCTGTATCTGTCGTTCTGTGTGTGTGTGTCTGAGTCTGTATCTGTCGCTGTGTGTGTGTCTGAGTCTCTATCTGTCGCTCTGTGTGTGTGTCTGAGTCTGTATCTGTCGCTGTGTGTGTGTCTGAGTCTCTATCTGTCGCTCTGTGTGTGTGTCTGAGTCTGTATCTGTCGCTGTGTGTGTGTGTCTGAGTCTCTATCTGTCGCTCTGTGTGTGTGTCTGAGTCTCTATCTGTCGCTCTGTGTGTGTGTCTGAGTCTCTATCTGTCGCTCTGTGTGTGTGTCTGAGTCTCTATCTGTCGTTCTGTGTGTGTGTCTGAGTCTCTATCTGTCGTTCTGTGTGTGTGTCTGAGTCTCTATCTGTCGTTCTGTGTGTGTGTCTGAGTCTGTATCTGTCGTTCTGTGTGTGTGTGTCTGAGTCTGTATCTGTCGCTGTGTGTGTGTCTGAGTCTCTATCTGTCGTTCTGTGTGTGTGTCTGAGTCTGTATCTGTCGCTGTGTGTGTGTCTGAGTCTCTATCTGTCGCTCTGTGTGTGTGTCTGAGTCTCTATCTGTCGCTCTGTGTGTGTGTCTGAGTCTGTATCTGTCGTTCTGTGTGTGTGTGTGTGAGACTCTATCTGTCGTTCTGTGTGTCTGAGTCTCTATCTGTCGTTCTGTGTGTGTGTGTGTGTCTCTCTCTGTCGCTCTGTGTGTGTGTCTGAGTCTCTATCTGTCGTTCTGTGTGTGTGTGTGTGAGACTCTATCTGTCGTTCTGTGTGTGTGTGTGTGTCTCTATCTGTCGTTCTGTGTGTGTGTGTGTGTCTCTCTCTGTCGCTCTGTGTGTGTGTCTGAGTCTCTATCTGTCGTTCTGTGTGTGTGTGTGTGAGACTCTATCTGTCGCTCTGTGTGTGTGTCTGAGTCTCTATCTGTCGTTCTGTGTGTGTGTGAGACTCTATCTGTCGCTCTGTGTGTGTGTGTGTGTCTCTATCTGTCGTTCTGTGTGTGTGTCTGAGACTCTATCTGTCGCTCTGTGTGTGTGTGTGTCTCTATCTGTCGCTCTGTGTGTGTGTGTGAGACTCTATCTGTCGTTCTGTGTGTGTGTGTGTGTCTCTATCTGTCGCTCTGTGTGTGTGTCTGAGTCTCTATCTGTCGCTCTGTGTGTGTGTCTGAGTCTCTATCTGTCGTTCTGTGTGTGTGTCTGAGTCTCTATCTGTCGTTCTGTGTGTGTGTCTGAGTCTCTATCTGTCGCTCTGTGTGTGTGTCTGAGTCTCTATCTGTCGTTCTGTGTGTGTGTGAGACTCTATCTGTCGTTCTGTGTGTGTGTCTGAGTCTCTATCTGTCGTTCTGTGTGTGTGTCTGAGTCTCTATCTGTCGCTCTGTGTGTGTGTCTGAGTCTCTATCTGTCGTTCTGTGTGTGTGTGTGAGACTCTATCTGTCGCTCTGTGTGTGTGTGTGTGTCTCTATCTGTCGCTCTGTGTGTGTGTGTGAGACTCTATCTGTCGTTCTGTGTGTGTGTGTGTGTCTCTATCTGTCGCTCTGTGTGTGTGTCTGAGTCTCTATCTGTCGTTCTGTGTGTGTGTGTGAGACTCTATCTGTCGCTCTGTGTGTGTGTCTGAGTCTCTATCTGTCGCTCTGTGTGTGTGTCTGAGTCTCTATCTGTCGTTCTGTGTGTGTGTCTGAGTCTCTATCTGTCGTTCTGTGTGTGTGTCTGAGTCTCTCTCTGTCGTTCTGTGTGTGTGTGTGTGTCTCTATCTGTCGCTCTGTGTGTGTGTCTGAGTCTCTATCTGTCGCTCTGTGTGTGTGTCTGAGTCTCTATCTGTCGCTCTGTGTGTGTGTCTGAGACTCTATCTGTCGCTCTGTGTGTGTGTCTGAGTCTCTATCTGTCGCTCTGTGTGTGTGTCTGAGTCTCTATCTGTCGTTCTGTGTGTGTGTGTGTGTCTCTATCTGTCGCTCTGTGTGTGTGTCTGAGTCTCTATCTGTCGTTCTGTGTGTGTGTGTGTGTCTCTATCTGTCGCTCTGTGTGTGTGTCTGAGTCTCTATCTGTCGCTCTGTGTGTGTGTCTGTGTCTCTATCTGTCGCTCTGTGTGTGTGTCTGAGTCTCTATCTGTCGTTCTGTGTGTGTGTCTGAGTCTCTATCTGTCGTTCTGTGTGTGTGTCTGAGTCTCTATCTGTCGTTCTGTGTGTGTGTCTGAGTCTCTATCTGTCGCTCTGTGTGTGTGTGTGTGTCTCTATCTGTCGTTCTGTGTGTGTGTCTGAGTCTCTATCTGTCGTTCTGTGTGTGTGTGTGTGTCTCTATCTGTCGCTCTGTGTGTGTGTCTGAGTCTCTATCTGTCGCTCTGTGTGTGTGTCTGAGTCTCTATCTGTCGCTCTGTGTGTGTGTCTGAGTCTCTATCTGTCGCTCTGTGTGTGTGTCTGAGACTCTATCTGTCGCTCTGTGTGTGTGTCTGAGTCTCTCTCTGTCGCTCTGTGTGTGTGTGTGTGTCTCTATCTGTCGTTCTGTGTGTGTGTCTGAGTCTCTATCTGTCGTTCTGTGTGTGTGTGTGTCTCTCTATCTGTCGCTCTGTGTGTGTGCCTGAGTCTCTCTCTGTCGTTCTGTGTGTGTGTGTGTCTCTCTATCTGTCGCTCTGTGTGTGTGCCTGAGTCTCTCTCTGTCGCTCTGTGTGTGTGTGTGTGTCTCTATCTGTCGTTCTGTGTGTGTGTCTGAGTCTCTATCTGTCGTTCTGTGTGTGTGTGTGTGTCTCTATCTGTCGTTCTGTGTGTGTGTCTGAGTCTCTATCTGTCGTTCTGTGTGTGTGTGTGTGTCTCTATCTGTCGTTCTGTGTGTGTGCCTGAGTCTCTCTCTGTCGCTCTGTGTGTGTGTGTGTGTCTCTATCTGTCGCTCTGTGTGTGTCTGAGTCTCTATCTGTCGCTCTGTGTGTGTGTCTGAGTCTCTATCTGTCGTTCTGTGTGTGTGTGTGTGTCTCTATCTGTCGTTCTGTGTGTGTGTCTGAGTCTCTATCTGTCGTTCTGTGTGTGTGTCTGAGTCTCTATCTGTCGTTCTGTGTGTGTGTCTGAGTCTCTATCTGTCGTTCTGTGTGTGTCTGAGTCTCTATCTGTCGCTCTGTGTGTGTGTCTGAGTCTCTATCTGTCGTTCTGTGTGTGTGTCTGAGTCTCTATCTGTCGCTCTGTGTGTGTGTCTGAGTCTGTATCTGTCGTTCTGTGTGTGTGTGTGTGTCTCTATCTGTCGTTCTGTGTGTGTGTCTGAGTCTCTATCTGTCGTTCTGTGTGTGTGTCTGAGTCTCTATCTGTCGTTCTGTGTGTGTGTGTGTGTCTCTATCTGTCGTTCTGTGTGTGTGTCTGAGTCTCTATCTGTCGTTCTGTGTGTGTGTCTGAGTCTCTATCTGTCGTTCTGTGTGTGTGTCTGAGTCTCTATCTGTCGTTCTGTGTGTGTGTCTGAGTCTCTATCTGTCGCTCTGTGTGTGTGTCTGAGTCTCTATCTGTCGTTCTGTGTGTGTGTGTGTGTCTCTATCTGTCACTCTGTGTGTGTGTCTGAGTCTCTATCTGTCGCTCTGTGTGTGTGTGTGAGACTCTATCTGTCGCTCTGTGTGTGTGTCTCTATCTGTCGTTCTGTGTGTGTGTGTGAGTCTCTATCTGTCGCTCTGTGTGTGTGTCTGAGTCTCTATCTGTCGTTCTGTGTGTGTGTGTGTCTCTCTATCTGTCGTTCTGTGTGTGTGTGTCTCTCTATCTGTCGTTCTGTGTGTGTGTGTGAGACTCTATCTGTCGTTCTGTGTGTGTGTGTGTGTCTCTATCTGTCGCTCTGTGTGTGTGTCTGAGTCTCTATCTGTCGCTCTGTGTGTGTGCCTGAGTCTCTCTCTGTCGCTCTGTGTGTGAGACTATGCCCTCTCTGTGCATTCTATCAGCGTGTGTACATCTATCTCTGTCTCTCTATGTGGCGGAGGTGATTTTGGATTTTCAGCAGTTGGTATCTGTTGGGGGCAGAAGTGATGAGGCGGATAGCTATGCAGATTTATTTTGTTTGGACCCCCAGCCCTTGCTGTGCTAAGTGATGCTGTGCCCCCCGACCCCAGCCCTCCTGAAGGCTCAGTGTCAAAGGTCACATTACAGCCAAACTGCCACTCGGCACCGAATCAGATCAGAATTAAAGGCAAACTCACCTCGACTTTTAGCTCCCCGGTTTTCTCCTCGATTTAAACATTCTCGTCCTCCTGTTCAAATCCCTCCGTGGCTTCGTCCCACCCCATCTCTGTAACCTCCTCCAGCCCTACAACTCTCCGAGCACTATTGGGTCCTGCTCTTGTCTGCCAAACATGCTCACTATTGCAGCATCATTCTGGATTGCAAAGATATCCCCCTGGATTCTTTTTTCTACTGCTAACTGTCTTCTTAAACCCCTCTCCCCTGTCTCCTTCACCCTCAGCTCCAACAACAAGTGCGAGGAGCTCATGGACTTCTTTGTCTCTAAGGTTGAGACCATCCGTTCAGCTGCCTCTGCCACTTCCCTTCCTTCCCCTAGCCCACCGGGCCAACCCCCTCTAAGGTTCCCCCCTTGCCCTAGCCCTGAACTCACATCTTTCTCCACTTTCTCTCCGATCTCCCCTCCTGCCCTCTCCGAGCTCATCTTGTCCATGAGACCCACTTTCTGCTCCCTCGACCCTAAACTGCTGACCACCCAACCTCCTTTTCTGGCTCCCATGTTAGCTGCCATTGTTAACATTCTCTCTCCTCGGGTACTGTATCCCTCTCCCTCAAATCTGCCGTCATCACCCCTCTCCTCAAAAAGCCAACCCTTGACCCCTCCATCCTTGCAAACTACCGCCCCCATCTCCTTCTTTTCCTCTCCAAAGTCCTTGAACGTGTTGTCACCTCCCAAATCCGTGCCCATCTTTCCCGGAATTCCATGTTTGAATCTCTCCAATCAGGTTTCCGCCCTTGCCACAGTACCGAAACAGCTCTCATCAAAGTCACAAATGACATCCTTTGTGACTGTGACAAAGGTAAACTATCCCTCCTCGTCCTTCTTGACTTGTCTGCAGCCTTTGACACGGTTGACCACTCCATCCTTCTCCAACGCCTCTCCACCGTCGTCCAGCTGGGTGGGACTGCACTCGCCTGGTTCCGTTCTAATTGTAGCCAGAGAATCACCTGCAATGGCTTCTCTTCCCGCTCCCGCATCGTTACCTCTGGTGTCCCCCAAGGATCTATCCTTGGCCCTCTCCTATTTGTCATCTACATGTTGCCCCTCGGCGACATCATCCGAAAACACAGCGTCAGTTTCCACATGTATGCTGACGACACCCAGCTCTACCTCACCACCACTTCTCTCGACCCCTCCACGGTCTCTGAATTGTCAGACTGCTTGTCCGATATTCAGTTCTGGATGAGCAGAAATTTCCTCCAACTAAATATTGGGAAGCCCAAAGCCATTGTCTTCGGTCTCCGTCACAAACTCTGTTCCCTAGCCACTGACTCCATCCCTCTCCATGGCAACTGTCTGAGGCTGAACCACACTCTTCGCAACCTTGGTGTCATAGTTGACCCTGAAATGAGCTTCCAACCACATATCCGCAGCATAACAAAGAACGCCTACTGCCACCTCCATAACATCGCCCGACTCTACCCTTGCCTCAGCTCATCCGCTGCTGAAACCCTCATCCATGCCTTTGTTACCTCTAGACTTGACTATTCCAACGCACTCCTGGCTGGCCTCCCACATTCCACCCTACGTAAACTTGAGGTCATCCAAAACTTGGCTGCCTGTGTCCTAACTCGCACCAAGTCACGTTAACCCATCACCCCTGTGCTCTCTGACCCATTGGCTCCCGGTCCAGCAACGCCTCGATTTCAGAATTCTCATCCTTGTTTTCAAATCCCTCCATGGCCAATCGCCCCTTCCTATCTCTGTAATCTCCTCCAGCTCCACAACCCCCCCGAGATATCTGCGCTCCTCTAATTCTGCCCTCTTGAGCATCCCTGATTTTAATCACTCCATCATTTGTGGCCGTGCCTTCAGCCGCCTGGGCCCAAAGCTCTGGAATTCACTCCCTAAACCTCTCCGCCTCTCTCTCCTCCTTTAAGACGTTCCTTAAAACCTCCCTCTTTGACCAAGCTTTTGGTCACCTGTCCCTAATATCTCCTTATGTGGCTCGGTGTCAAATTTTGTTTGATAATCGCTCCTGTGAAGCGCCCTGGGACGTTTTACTACATTAAAGGCGCTGTATAAATGCAGGTTGCTGTCGAGGGTAGACTCTTGCTGGGGAGTACTGTTTCAAGGCTGCCCTCTACTACTTTAGCCAAGTTCCCCCTTGTTCCTGCGCGAGCTAAGATATTCGAGCTGGGGTGGGTTTGGGGGTGGGGGAGGAAGTGCAGCTGAACTCAGTCCTGTCCTTGTCCAATGGATCCGGGTTCCCCCCCCACCAGCTCACGGGGCTCCTTTAACCGGCTAACGCCACCTGAATCAGACGGGGCCTGGGTTTAACGTCTCCTCCGCAAGCTGGCACGCAAGGGGTTAACAGCTGTCTGGTTCCGAGCTCAGCGGGGGGAGGGGAGGGGAGGGGGGGGCGGTGGTCCCGGAACCCCGTCCCGCCCTTTGCTTTGTTTTGCGGTTTTGCTTTGGCAACCGTACCCTTGGAGCTAAGTGGTTGCCCGGCAACAAGCCTCCAACAGGAATACCCCAGCGCGACCCCGTTTGGGAATCTCTCACGCCCGGCATTGACCCGACTGTTGGGGGGTGGCGGTGGCCGGGCCCAGGCTCCGAAACCGTCGCCATCGTGGCCCTGAGATTCCTGCCCTACTCCCCTCCTCATCTTCACATGCTGGTGTACGGTTTCAATGGCCTTCCAGTGCCTTGCCTGCGGTGGTCATACGTCATGTGTTTGGGTGTGTGTGTGTGTGTGTGTGTGTGTGGATATTCGGCCATGGAGGGCATCATCACCCCCGCCCCTCCTTACTCTAGTTGGTGAGCAGGAGTGGGGAAGCCCGACTGGTTTTCCAACATCCCTCAGTTCTAAGATGCTGAGGCCCAAGTTACAGCCCGTCTCCGTCCTGCCGCACCCACCACCACCGCCCGCCCTCCCCAACTGGTGTGCGGTCAGCTCACCCAGCCCAGAGTGAACCCCGCCATCAGCCCGTTTCTCCGGTGGGTCCGGGGATTGCCAGGAAAGAAAGACTTGCATTTCCATAGCGCCTTGCACGACCTCAGGACGTCGCCCCAGAGCGCTTTACAGCCCGATGAGGTACTCCTCAGCCTGCCGCTCCTCTCTCTGACTGACGCCCAGCCCAGGGCGCGAGATAATGAACCCCCTTGTGAGGGGGGGCATGGTGGAGGGGGGCAGCACCCACGTTAAAGAGCTCGGTCGTGTTCTGTGTTCCGAGCTCGGAGGAGCCGGCCCGGTTGGTCGATGCACCGCACTGCGCGGTTCCCCCAGCTCCGCCCGTCGAGCAAGGGTCCTGAGCCCCCGCCCCTGCTCTGAGCCGAGTAAGCCTGTCCCAGCTGGGACTACAGTCGGGGTTGGTGCAGTCGCACCCTGAGTTCGGGGAGGGGGGAAAAAATCCGGCTGGTGGCCGCTGCATGATGATTGGCTTGGGAGAGGATCGGGCTTGGCCGTGATGCCCCCCATGGTTGGATGGCCTCAACTGCGAAGGTTGGCCACTTTGGGTCAGATTACCACGTTGGCTTCGATGGAAACAAAGCCCACCGCATCAGCAGCGTCAAGTGAAGAGGGTGAAAGGGGCAAGATGCGTTTAGACTGTGTAAGAGTGGGAATAGACGGGTTCTTTTTCCAGAGAGTAGTGAGCCTCTGGAATGTGTTGGCGACTGGTGTGGTGGGCGCTGACTCTGTGCATCTTCTGGGCCGGTTCCTGACCCGGGGCAGAGATCACACCATATAGAAGGTAAGTGTCTTAACACCATAAGAACTAGGAGCAGGAGGAGGTCATACGGCCCCTCGAGCCTGCTCCGCCATTCAATAAGATCATGGCTGATCTTTGACCTCAACTCCACTTTCCCGCCCGATCCCCATATCCCTCGATTCCCCTAGAGTCCAAAAATCTATCGATCTCAGCCTTGAATATACTCAACGACTGAGAATCCACAGCCCTCTGGGGTAGAGAATTCCAAAGATTCACCACCCTCTGAGTGAAGAAATTTCTTCTCATCTCAGTTCCAAATGGCCGACCCCTTATCCTGAGACTATGCCCCCTGGTTCTAGACTCCCCAGCCAGGGGGAAACAACCTCTCAGCATCTACCCTGTCGATCCCCCTCAGAATCTTATATGTTTCAATGAGATCACTTCTCATTCTTCTAAACTCCAGAGAGTATAGGCCCAATCTACTCAATCTCTCCTCATAGGACAACCCTCTCATCCCAGGAATCAATCTAGTAAACCTTTGTTGCACCGCCTCCGAGGCAAGTATGTCCTTCCTTAGGTAAGGAGACCAAAACTGTGCACAGTACTCCAGGTGTGGTCTCACCAGAGACCTGTACAATTGTAGTAAGACTTCCCTACTCTTATACTCCAACCCCCTTTGCAATAAAGGCCAACATACCAACAACCACAGGTTCACCACTCTCTGGGTGAAGAAATTCCTCCTCATCTCAGTCCTAAATGTCTTACCCCTTATCCTTAGACTGTGACCCCTGGTTCTGGACTCCCCGGCCATCGGGAACATCCTTCCTGCACCGAGTCTGTCCAGACCTGTCAGAATTTTATAAGTTTCAATGAGATCTCCTCTCATTCTTCTATACTCCAGTGAGTATAAGCCCAATTGACCCAATCTCTCCTCATACGTCATTCCTGCCATCTCAGGTATCAGTCTGGTAAATCTTCGCTGCACTCCCTCCATGGCAAGAACATCCTTCCTCAGATAAGGCGACCAAAACTGCACACAATACTCAAGATGTGGTCTCATCTGATCGCCTGACGAAAGGTCATCGACCTGAAACGTTAACTCTCTTTCTCTCTCCACGGATGCTGCCTGGCCTGCTGAGTTTTTCCAGCGTTTTCTGTTGTTATTTCAGATTTCCAGCATCCGCAGTATTTTGCTATCGTACCATTATAGATAACGCTCTGTCAAGTGTGATCTCCTGGGACTGGTTTCATAGAAACATAGAAACATAGAAGATAGGAGCAGGAGTAGGCCATTCAGCCCCTCGAGCCTGCTCCGCCATTCGATGAGATCATGGCTGATCATCCAAATTCAGTACCCTGTCCCTGCCTTCTCCCCATATCCCTTGATCCCTTTAGTTTTAAGAAATATATCCAACTCCTTCTTGAATATATTTAATGAATTGGCCTCAACTGCCTTCTGTGGTAGAGAATTCCACAGGTTCACCACTCTCTGGGTGAAGAAATTCCTCCTCATCTCAGTCCTAAATGTCTTACCCCTTATCCTTAGACTGTGACCCCTGGTTCTGGACTCCCCAGCCATCGGGAACATCCTTCCTGCACCTAGTCTGTCCAGACCTGTCAGAATTTTATAAGTTTCAATGAGATCTCCTCTCATTCTTCTAAACTCCAGTGAGTATAAGCCCAATCGACCCAATCTCTCCTCATACGTCATTCCTGCCATCCCAGGTATCAGTCTGGTGAATCTTCGCTGCACTCCCTCCATGGCAAGAACATCCTTCCTCAGATAAGGCGACCAAAACTGCACACAATACTCAAGATGTGGTCTCATCTGATCGCCTGAGGGGGAGGGGGGGGGGTGGGTTCGGAGAGGAACTTTCCACATTTTCTTTCCCTTTCTGGCTCTGGGTCTCCTTTGCCTCTCCCAGGAGATTACGTGGCTGTGCGGGGTGAGGGGAGGGTGGGGGGGGGGGGAGTGTGGCGGGGAGGGATGGGGGTCAGGAAGTGCGTGGCCATGATTGCTCGAGCATTGTGAGTGTGGGGCGGGCTTGAGGAACCAGCTCATCTTTTCCTGCCCCGTCATTTTCCACCTGTATCTAAGGGGTTAAGGCTCTGCGGGGAATGGCGACACAAGTATTTGGAAACATCAGTGCTGTGCAAAGTTTGTCTCTTTGAAGGGGGGGGGGGGGGCGGAATACCACAGAGATTCCTCGTTAAGGCACACAGCGGAGACTTTGCACGACGCCTACTCGTCCCCTTGTGACCAGGCCGCTTGGGGTCGTGGGTCAATTATACTTTGCCACTTTCCATTTCCCTTCCCAGCAGGCGCTTTTACCCTCCTCCATCCGACCCTTGGTGTTCACAGTGCGTGTCAAAAAAAAAATCACAGCGGCACTGTGTTGCCCTGGGATCTGTTGCCCTTGACAACCTTCCAGCACAATACAGTTGCTGTATTCCTGACAGTCTTTACTGTTTCGCCCCCCCCCGGCCCCCCGCACCCTTCCACTACCCCACTACTGACCAATTTAAAGGGGCGATGGCTTCATAGAATCTTACAGCACAGAAGGAGGCCATTCGGCCCATCGGGCCTGTGCCGGCTCTTTGAAAGAGCAGTCGCGCTTAGTCCCACATCCCCCGCGTTGTGTCCGTAACCCTGTAAGTTCCTCATCCTTATTTAAGGAGAGATCTTCTTCTCTTCTTCTTAGGCAGTCCCTCGGAACCGAGGATGACTTGCTTCCACACTAAAAATGAGTTCTCAGGTGACCTACAGACCAAAGCGGGACCTACAGTCTCTGTCACAGGTGGGGGCAGACGGTGGTTGAAGGGGCGGGTGGGTGGGGTGCTTGGGTTGACGTGCGCTCCTTGCGCTTGGCTTCCGCTTGCTCCCGGCGAAGAGACTCGAGGTGTTCGGCGCCTTCCCGGATGCTTCTCCTCCACTTTGTGCGGTCTTGGGCCAGGGATTCCCAGGTGTCGGGGGGGATGTTGCACTTTTTCAAGGAGGGTTTGAGGGTGTCCTTGAAGCGTTTCCTCTGCCCACCTGGGGCTCTCTTGCCGTGCCGGAGCTCCGAGTAGAGCGCTTGTTTTGGGAGTCTCGTATCGGGCATGCGGACGATGTGGCCCGTCCATCGGAGCTGATCGAGCGTGGTCAAAGCTTTGATGCTGGGGATGTTGGCCTGAGCAAGAACACTGACGTTGGTGCGCCTATCCTGCCAATGGATTTGCAGGATCTTGCGGAGACAGCGTTGGTGGTACCTCTCCAGTGCTTTGAGGTGCCTGCTGTACATGGTCCATGTCTCTGAGGCATACAGCAGGGCTTGCATTGGAGGCAGTTCAGAGAAGGTTCACAAGGTTGATTCTGGAGATAAAAGGGTTGTCTTACGAAGAAAGGTTGAGCAGGTTGGGCCTATACTCATTGGAGTTTTAGAAGAATGAGAGGGGATCTTATTGAAACATATAAGATTCTGAAGGGGCTTGACAGGGTAGATGCAGAGAGGATGTTTCCCCTCGTGGGGGAATCTAGAACTAGGGGGCATAATTTCAGAATGAGGGGGCACCCATTTAAATCGGAAATGAGGAGGAATTTCTTCTCTCAGAGGGTCATGAATCTTTGGAATTCTCTTCCCCAGAGAGCTGTGGAGGCTGGGTCATTGAATATATTTAATGTGGAGATAGACAGATTTTTGAAAGGTAAGGGAGTCAAGGGTTATGGGGAGGGGGCAGGGAAGTGGAGTTGAGGCCAAGATCAGATCAGCCATGATCTTATTGAATGGCGGAGCAGGCTCGAGGGGCCGAATGACCTACTCCTGCTCCTACGTCTTATGTTCTTATCCTCAAGTACCTGTCCAACTCCCTTTTCAAATTATTGATGGGATCAGCTTCCAGTGCCTTTTCAGGTGCAGCGTTCCAGATCCCCACAACTCTCGGAGTGAAAAAAATTCTCCTCATCCCCCCCTCTAGATCTTTTGCCAATGGTTTTCAATCGATGGTGTCTAGTTATTGACCCACTAGCCAGAGGGAATGGTTTTTTCGCTATCTACTCCATCAAAACCCCTCATCATCTTGAAAGCCTATACTCATTGGAGTTTAGAAGAATGAGAGGTGATCTTATCGAAACATATAAGATACTGAGGGGGCTTCGACAGGGTAGATGCAGAGAGGATGTTTCCCCTCGTGGGGAAATCTAGAACTCGGGGGCATAGTTTCAGAATAAAGGGTCGCCCTTTTAGAACTGAGATGAGGAGGAATTTCTTCTCTCAGAGGGTCGTAAATCTGTGGAATTCTCTGCCCCAGAGAGCTGTGGAGGCTGGGTCATTAAATACATTTAAGGTGGAGATAGACAGATTTTTACAAGATAAGGGAGTAAAGGGTTTATGGGGAGCGGGCGGGGAAGTGGCTTTGAGCCCAAGATCAGCCATGATCTTATTGAATGGCGGAGCAGGCTCGAGGGGCCAAGTGGCCTATTCCTGCTCCTATTTCTTATGTTCTTATTCGGTCACCTCTTAACCTTCCCTGTTCCAAGGAGAACATTTCCAAGCTCTCCTCATAACTGAAGTCCCTCATCCCTGGTAACATCCTGATGAACCTCCTCTGTACCCTTTCCATCTTCCCTGAAGTGCGGTGGCCTTGAATTGTCCACAATGCTCCAGCTGAGGCCTTCTTTGTATAAAATTCTTACAGGACTAGACAGACTGGATGCAGGGAGGATGTTTCCCCTGGCTGGGGTGTCTAGAACCAGGGGTCACAGTCTCAGGATACGGGGTAGGACATTTAGGACTGAGATGAGGAGAAATTTCTTCACTCAGAGGGTGGTGAACCTGTGGAATTCTCTACCACAGGAGGCTGTGGAGGCCAAGTCACTGAATATATTTAAGAAGGAGATAGATAGATTTCTAGACACAAAAGGCATCAAGGGGTATGGGGAGAGAGCGGGAATATGGTATTGAGATAGAGGATCAGCCATGATCATATTGAATGGCGGAGCAGGCTCGAAGGGCCGAATGGCCGACTCCTGCTCCTATTTTTCTATCTTTCTATGTTTCTTAATGCAAAATGCTTGCCCCAAACAATTTTTTTGGGAGGTGGTGTGGGGGGACGGAGATGCTGTCAGCACATGTGGCTTTGATGTTGCTGTGGCTTCTTGTCATTCCGTTGACCAACAAAGTTTGCCCAATGTGCCAAGGTGGTACCCCTTTCACAGGTCCCATGCCCGCTCCCTTGTGATGTCTCAGTTGGTAGACTGCCTGCTTCTCGTGCCCCTGAGGCGCACAGACCAGGAGGACGCCCCCCCCCCCCCCCCCACCCCCCCAAGATTCGATCCCCGGTCTGTGCTGTGTTGGCTGCGCTCAGTTTGGGCACGTAAGGTGTTCAATTCCCTTGTGCCTTACAAGGATTCTTGGACTCTGGATTTACAGGAACAAAATATACACGACACAAAGGTTTAAGCTCAACCCAAAACTGTTAGTTTATTAAAACCAACAAAACACAGACAAAAACCCCTTAGAGACTTGGCTGAAACTGACAATCGCCCATGCGGCTGATCGTTACCGATGTTGATCGCAGGCCCTGGATCTGGGGATGACCGGTCCCCCGTCCTTCTTCACCTGACTGCAGCAGTATCCACAAGTCAATGTCGCTTCTTCTTATAGTTCTTCAGTCACCTGGCCCCATAGCTGGGCCTCCCCCAACCAGTTTCGGTTGTCGGTATGCTGAACTGCCCGACATTCACACCTCATCGACCTGTAATTCAATCACCGGAGGTGTACAGAGCTGTGAGAGCGAAGATAACTCCTTATCTCCTTTCCCGTTCTCTGTAATGCAGATACAATGTGATTTCTATTACTGTTGATGGGCGGTTAGCTGACGGTCTGCTCAGGACTAGTGTGTCTTCCATTCATGTCAGGAAGACGATCGTGACCCCCATTGTTTCAGTTAAACTCAGAGCATTGTCCAGATGTTAATTTTTCCCATCGAATCCCATCATGATTCATGGCCTCACAGTTCAATGTCAATGTCCTTTTCAGAGTTAATCATGAGCCAAAGCTTTCATTGTCCAGTGTCAATGTGTTCTCCAGGAACTGATCATGATTCAAACTTTAGATGACTGGCACCTTTTCTGTGCCTCGAAGTTTAACCATTTCATGCCCTTCCGTGCTGGGGCCAAACTGTTCCATGAAACTTACAGGCATTTATAGATCGGCTTCAGTAACCCCTGGCTAGACTGAGGCGGGGAATAATCTGCGAGATTTCCTGCTGCTCATCCCAGGCTAGCGAGCGGGCGTGTGTGTTGGCGTCGGGTGAGGGCAGGATCGAATATGCCCCTCCATTCTCACTCCCCCGACTGCCGCCGCCGCCCCCCCCCCCACCCAAGGTTCAATAGCCGACTGATAACCCAGCTGAGAGCTCGAGAGCGTGACTGTGAGGCCACAACCACGCCACACCATAGCAGACCACCAGAAGGGGTGGGAGTGCAGAATCTGTTCCGATGGCGATGCATCAGATCTACTCTGCCCCCTTCCAATGATGTCACGGACTCACTAAGTGAGGAACTGGCCACTAATTATCTCGAGGGGGCTGGCACACAAAGGGGAGGAAGTGATGTCACAGTTGTATAAAGCTCTGGTCAGACCCCATCTGGAGTACAGCGTTCAGTTCTGGGCCCCGCACCTCAGGAAGGATATATTGGCCTTGGAGGGGGAGCAGCGCAGATTCACCAGAATGATACCCGAGGGCTAAAAGGGTTAAATTACGAGGACAGGTTGCACAGACTGGGCTTGTATTCCCTGGAGTGTAGAAGATTAAGGGGTGATCTAATCGAGGTGTTTAAGATGATTAAAGGAGTTGATAGGGTAGATAGAGAGAAACAATACCCTCTGGTGGGGGGAGTCCAGAACAAGGAGGCGTAACCTTAAAATTAGAGCCAGGCCGTTCAGGGGTGATGTCAGGAAGCACTTCTTCACACAAAGGGTGGTGGAAATCGGGAACTCTCTCCCCCAAAAGACTGTGGATGCTGGGGGGTCAATTCAAAACTGAGATTGGTAGAATTTTGCTGGGTAAGGGTATTGAGGATTACAGAACTAAGGCGGATAAATAGAGTTAAGATACAGATCAGCCGTGATCTAACTGAATGGCGGAACAGGCTCGAGGGGCTGAATGGCTTCCTCCTGTTCCTATGTTCCGAAATGACACCACCGCGTATCTATTTAAACCCTGTTTATTGCTGGGGCATTTCCTCTGTGCATCAACATGGGGGAGAAATTCGGTATCGCCCCGTTTGGGGCGCAATTATCGGCCAGGCGCAAAGTTTAGCCCCCAGCGCTTATTATCGCCTCCAACTGCAAACTTGGCTTCTATCGCCCCTGGAGGTGATTGGAGCGCTAAATCAGGCGCTACACACCTCTCTTAAGGCGCTAACGCCGAGGGGCGAGGCGCTACCTCAGAGCGCTGGCGAAGCTCATGTGATGTCAGTCAGCAATGGAACACAGACACACCGCCAGCCAGTTCTTATAGGGGAGGGTCGATCTTGCTCTCCATCCACATCCTGCTCATTGCAGCCTTGAATCTCGGCCTGGAGAGACCTGTACATCAAATCTGCTGGAAAGAACAATGGAGAGGCCCAGGGAAAGAGCTCAGAGTACAGCCCCCACAGTCTCTTCTAAATCGATACAAGGAAGGTCAAATCAAAATGAACCTGCAAAGTGCTGCTCAGTACCCAAAACTCCTTCACACAGTGTTGAATCTCTCCAGAGGTCTCTCTGTCTCTCTCTCTCTTAGAATGCGTGGTGCAAAAATGTCGGCAACAAAAAAAGGCAGGAAGCGGTCGCCTTTAAATAGCGCTCCCCCAGTCCCTTCCCGACTGCAAAACGTTCCCCTCTACCTGTCGTTGCTAGCGGCAGGCGGTAAGGCGGGGGCGCCACTCAATATCCGCTCCGGGGCGCTACCAGGGCGTTGCACACTCGACTGACGTCACGATCTGCCGGCGCAGGAGATCGTGGCGGTAGTGTTTAGCGCCGCCGCAAAATGTCTGGTCAATTTCGCAAGCTGCGCAAACATCGCTAACGAGAGGCGCATAGCAACCGAATCTTTCCCCCATATGGCCTAAAAATTCGGTTGCTTTGCGCCTCCCGTTCGCCCCCTAAGAGGGGGCTAACGGGGGGCGCAAAGCAACTAGCGCCTGGGTGCGGCGCCGCCAACACCTTCCGCGAAATTCAGCGGGAGGTTAGTGGCGGCAGTAAACATTAGCGTCCCGGCTGCGATCTTCGGTGGCGCCCCCTGACTTACTGCCAGACGGGGTCAGGGGGGCCTACCTGCGGCCGGGGCGGCACAAATTAAGGGGGAGGTGCCGGGCGGCCATTTCTGTTGCTGGCCGCCTGCCAGCACCTGCCCCCGTTGCCACCCCCGGCCTCCTCTGCAGCCCCCCCGCAGAGTGCCGGCTGCGCTCCATGAGCCCGGCACTTCTCTTGAGTGCCGGGCTCTTTTGCCGGCACTCCGATCCCTGCTGGCCCAGCTGGGCCCCGGGTCGCGCTGCGCAAGGCCCCTCTTTTACCCCATAGAGTCATAATGGCACAGAAGGAGGCCATTCAGCCCATCAAGTCCGTGCCAGGTCTGGGTGTTCGGCATATGAGACGACTGATCCATCTAGGGTAGAGCTATCAGGAAAGACTGAACAGGCTGGGGCTCTTTTCTCTAGAAAAGAGAAGGCTGAGGGGGTGAGCTGATAGAGGTCTTTAAAATTATGAAAGGGTTCGATAGGGTAGACGTAGAGAAGATGTTTCCACTTGTGGGGGAGACCAGAACTAGGGGCCATCAATATAAGATAGTCACTAATAAATCCAATCAGGAATTCAGGAGAAACTTCTTTCCCCAGAGAGTGGTGAGAATGTGGAACTCGCTACCTCAGGGAGTGGTTGAGGCGAATAGCACAGATGCATTTAAGGGGAGGCTGGATAAATACACAAGGGAGAAAGGAATAGAGGGATATGCTGATAGAGCAAGATGAAGGCCGTGATTTTCTCGATCGATGCGGCTTGGGAGTGGGTCAGCTGGTTCCGGGTTCCAGTCAAGCCCCCAACATCATCCGGCCCATGGAAGTGATTTTACACTGATCGACCTTGTTAAGCCCGCCCTGCGGGCTTGCCGGCCAATTAAGAGGAAGCCGGTCAGATGCTGTCATTTGATGACGCGTCATCTGCCGGTTTTCTTAAAGGGACCACGCACAATTTTTCTGTGACAGCTGATTTCTCCGTGTTTGACAGCATTGAGGTGCTGCAAACACTGACAATGACTGTTCACAGGTGAACTCTTGCACCCAGGCTCTCCAGTGACTCCCTCCTTAGGCTAGAACAGATGGCAGCTGCAGGTGAGGTTACAGATGCGATCTGTCACTGGTGAGAGAGGTTCTCCCAATGAGGTGGGACTACACGTACAATTCAAAACCTGTTACCTACAGAAAAATCTAAAAATGAATTTCCCAACATTTTCAGACCTCTGAAACTCACCAGTGCACCATTGGATCCTTCACACCACTTCTGCAGCTGTCATCAATGCAGAAACATTACAGCAGACTCACAACACGGCACACTTAACTGGCGTGGTGTCCGAACGTCGGGAAGCCCGAAGCAGAAGTGTCAAAATTGAAAAAGAGCCTGCTAACAGGCAGCTAAGTGGCTATAATGCTCTTCCCGCCGTTAGGTGTCGGGTCCATGCGGAAATCGGGGACCCGACACTTGGGAAGATTGATTGGAGGTGGGTTAACAGCGGGTTTCCTGCCCGCTTTCAATCTTTGCGATTTTGCCAGCGGTCCCGCCTCCAAACCCGCCCCCTGAGCGCTGGCAAAATTCCGGCCGAAGTAGGGTGGGAGGAGGCTCGTGTGGAGCATAAACAGCTGCATGGAGCGGTGGGGCCGAATGACCTGTTCCTGTGCTGTAAATACTATGTAATCTGTTTCCATTCAGTATAATTTAAGGTTCCTGTCACTCAATTAAAACTTCATATCCCCGACAAGTCACCATCTCAATACTGTATGAGCAAAATTGGTCAGTATAGAAACATAGAATCTAGGAGCAGGAGTAGGCCATTCGGCCCGTCGAGCCTGCACCACCATTCAATACGATCATGGCTGATCATTCAAATCCAGTACCCTGTCCCTGCTTTAATCCCCACAGTACACATATCCCACCCGACCCCCGTAACCCCACGTATTTAATTCCCCCTAACATATCCCATCCTATCCCCATAACCCCACATATTTAATCCCCCCCTAACACTAAGGGTCAATTTATCATAGCCAAATCAACCTAACCCGCACATTTTTGGACAGTGGGAGGAAACCGGAGCACCCGGAGGAAACCCACGCAGACACGGGGAGAATGTGCAAACTCCACACAGACAGTCACCCGAGGTCAGATTCGAACCCGGGTCTCTGGCGCTGTGAGGCACCAGTGCTAACCACTATGCCACCGTATACTGGAGCACTAAAAATATACCCCACACCCCTCACTGTAACACTCTCTGATATACCCCACACCCCTCGCTGTTACACTCTCTGATATACCCCACACCTCTCACTGTAACACTCTCTGATATACCCCACTCCCCTCACTGTAACACTATGATATACCACACACCCCTCACTGTAACACTTTCTGATATACCCCACACCCCTCGCTGTTACACTCTCTGATATACCCCACACCCCTCACTGTTACACTCTCTGATATACCCCACACCCCTCACTGTAACACTCTCTGATATACCCCACACCCCTCACTGTAACACTCTCTAATATACCCCACACCCCTCACTGTAACACTCTCTGATATACCCCACACCCCTCACTGTAACACTCTCTGATAAACCCCACACCCCTCACTGTAACACTCTCTGATATACCCCACGCCCCTCACTGTAACACTCTCTGATATACCCCACAACCCCTCACTGTAACACTCTCTGATATACCCCACACCCCTCACTGTAACACTCTCTGATATACCCCACACCCCTCACTGTAACACTCTGTGATATACCCCACACCCCTCACTGCAACACTCTCTGATATACCCCACACCCCTCACTGTGACACTCTCGGATATACCCCACACCCCTCACTGTAACACTCTATGATTTACCCCACACCCCTCACTGTGACACACTCTGATATACCCCACACACCCTCACTGTAACCCTCTGATTTACCCCACACCCCTCACTGTAACACTCTCTGATATACCCCACACCCCTCTCTGTGACACACTGATATACCCCACAGCCTTCACTGTAACACTCTGATATACCACACACCCCTCACTGTAACACACTGATATACCCCACACCCCTCACTGTAACACTCTCTGATATATCCCACACCCCTCACTGTGACACACTGATATACCCCACAGCCCTCACTGTAACACTCTGATATTCCCCACACCCCTCACTGTAACACTCTCTGATATACCCCACACCCCTCACTGTGACACACTGATATACCCCACAGCCCTCACTGTAACACTCTGATATACCCCACAGCCCTCACTGTAACACTCTGATATACCCCACACCCCTCACTGTAACACACTCTGATACACCCCACACCCCTCACTGTAACACTCTCTGATATACCCCACACCCCTCACTGTAACACTCTCTGATATACCCCACACCCCTCACTGTAAGACTCTCTGATATATCCCACACCCCTGACTATAACACTCTCTGATATACCACACACCTCTCACTGTAACACTCTCTCATATATCCCACACCCCTCACTGTAACACTCTCTGATAGACACCACACCCCTCACTGTAACACTCTCTGATATACCCCACACCACTCAGTGTAACACTCTCTGATATATCCCACACCCCTCACTGTAACACTCTGATATACCCCACACCCCTCACTGTAACACTCTCTGATATACCCCACACCCCTCAGTGTAACACTCTCTGATATATACCACATCCCTCACTGTAACACTCTCTGATATACCCCACTCCCCTCATTGTAACACTCTCTGATATACCCCACACCCCTCACTGTGACACTCTCTGATATACCCCACACCCCTCACTGTGACACTCTGATATACCCCACACCCCTCACTGTAACACTCTCTAATATACCCCACACCCCTCACTGTAACACTCTCTGATATACCCCACACCCCTCACTGTAACACTCTCTGATAAACCCCACACCCCTCACTGTAACACTCTCTGATATACCCCACGCCCCTCACTGTAACACTCTCTGATATACCCCACAACCCCTCACTGTAACACTCTCTGATATACCCCACACCCCTCACTGTAACACTCTGTGATATACCCCACACCCCTCACTGCAACACTCTCTGATATACCCCACACCCCTCACTGTGACACTCTCGGATATACCCCACACCCCTCACTGTAACACTCTATGATTTACCCCACACCCCTCACTGTGACACACTCTGATATACCCCACACCCCCTCACTGTAACCCTCTGATATACCCCACACCCCTCACTGTGACACACTGATATACCCCACAGCCTTCACTGTAACACTCTGATATACCACACACCCCTCACTGTAACACACTGATATACCCCACATCCCTCACTGTAACACTCTCTGATATATCCCACACCCCTCACTGTGACACACTGATATACCCCACAGCCCTCACTGTAACACTCTGATATACCCCACACCCCTCACTGTAACACTCTCTGATATACCCCACACCCCTCACTGTGACACACTGATATACCCCACAGCCCTCACTGTAACACTCTGATATACCCCACAGCCCTCACTGTAACACTCTGATATACCCCACACCCCTCACTGTAACACACTGATATACCCCACACACCCCTCACTGTAACACACTCTGATACACCCCACACCCCTCACTGTAACACTCTCTGATATACCCCACACCCCTCACTGTAACACTCTCTGATATACCCCACACCCCTCACTGTAAGACTCTCTGATATATCCCACACCCCTGACTATAACACTCTCTGATATACCACACACCTCTCACTGTAACACTCTCTCATATATCCCACACCCCTCACTGTAACACTCTCTGATATACACCACACCACTCAGTGTAACACTCTCTGATATATCCCACACCCCTCACTGTAACACTCTGATATACCCCACACCCCTCACTGTAACACTCTCTGATATACCCCACACCCCTCAGTGTAACACTCTCTGATATATCCCACACCTCTCACTGTAACACTCTGATATACCCCACACCCCTCACTGTAACACTCTCTGATATACCCCACACCCCTCACTGTGACACTGTCTGATATACCCCACACCCCTCACTGTAACACTCTCTGATATACCCCACATCCCTCACTGTAACACTCTCTGATATACCCCACTCCCCTCATTGTAACACTCTCTGATATACCCCACACCCCTCACTGTGACACTCTCTGATATACCCCACACCCCTCACTGTGACACTCTGATATACCCCACACCCCTCACTGTAACACTCTCTAATATACCCCACACCCCTCACTGTAACACTCTCTGATATACCCCACACCCCTCACTGTAACACTCTCTGATAAACCCCACACCCCTCACTGCAACACTCTCTGATATACCCCACACCCCTCACTGTAACACTCTCTGATATACCCCACAACCCCTCACTGTAACACTCTCTGATATGCCCCACACCCCTCACTGTAACACTCTCTGATATACCCCACACCCCTCACTGTAACACTCTGTGATATACCCCACACCCCTCACTGCAACACTCTCTGATATACCCCACACCCCTCACTGTGACACTCTCGGATATACCCCACACCCCTCACTGTAACACTCTATGATTTACCCCACACCCCTCACTGTGACACACTCTGATATACCCCACACCCCCTCACTGTAACCCTCTGATATACCCCACACCCCTCACTGTAACACTCTCTGATATACCCCACACCCCTCACTGTGACACACTGATATACCCCACAGCCTTCACTGTAACACTCTGATATACCACACACCCCTCACTGTAACACACTGATATACCCCACACCCCTCACTGTAACGCTCTCTGATATATCCCACACCCCTCACTGTGACACACTGATATACCCCACAGCCCTCACTGTAACACTCTGATATACCCCACACCCCTCACTGTAACACTCTCTGATATACCCCACACCCCTCACTGTAACACTCTCTGATATACCGCACACCCCTCACTGTAAGACTCTCTGATATATCCCACACCCCTGACTATAACACTCTCTGATATACCACACACCCCTCACTGTAACACTCTCTGATATACCCCACACCACTCAGTGTAACACTCTCTGATATATCCCACACCCCTCACTGTAACACTCTGATATACCCCACACCCCTCACTGTAACACTCTCTGATATACCCTACACCCCTCAGTGTAACACTCTCTGATATATCCCACACCTCTCACTGTAACACTCTGATATACCCCACACCCCTCACTGTAACACTCTCTGATATACCCCACACCCCTCACTGTAACACTTTCTGATATACCCCACATCCCTCACTGTAACACTCTCTGATATACCCCACTCCCCTCATTGTAACACTCTCTGATATACCCCACACCCCTCACTGTGACACTCTCTGATATACCCCACACCCCTCACTGTGACACTCTGATATACCCCACACTCCTCACTGTAACACTCTCTGATATACCCCACACCCCTCACTGTAACACACTGATATAACCCACACCCCTCACTGTGACAATCTCTGATATACCCCACACCCCTCACTGTAACACTCTCTGATATACCCCACACCCCTCAGTGTAACACTCTCTGATATATCCCACACCCCTCACTGTAACACTCTCTGATATACCCCACACCCCTCACTGTGACACTGTCTGATATACCCCACACCCCTCACTGTAACACTCTCTGATATACCTCACAACCCTCACTGTAACACTTTCTGATATACCCCACATCACTCAGTGTAACACTCTCTGATATACCCCACTCCCCTCATTGTAACACTCTCTGATATACCCCACACCCCTCACTGTGACACTGTCTGATATACCCCACACCTCTCACTGTAACGCTCTGATATACCCAACACCCCTCACTGTAACACTCTCTGATATACCCCACACCCCTCACTGTGACACTCTCTGATATACCCCACACCCCTCTCTGTGACACTGTCTGATATACCCCACACCCCTCACTGTAACACTCTCTGATATACCCCACACCCCTCACTGTAACACTTTCTGATATACCCCACACCCCTCACTGTAACACTCTGATATACCCCACACCCCTCACTGTAACACTCTCTGATATACCCCACACCCCTCACTGTGACACTCTGCTATACCCCACACTCCTCACTGTAACACTCTCTGATATACCCCACACCCCTCACTGTAACACACTGATATAACCCACACCCCTCACTGTGACAATCTCTGATATACCCCACACCCCTCACTGTAACACTCTCTGATATACCCCACACCCCTCACTGTAGCACTTTCTGATATACCCCACATCACTCACTGTAACACTCTCTGATATACCCCACTCCCCTCATTGTAACACTCTCTGATATACCCCACACCCCTCACTGTGACACTCTCTGATATACCCCACACCTCTCACTGTAACGCTCTGATATACCCAACACCCCTCACTGTAACACTCTCTGATATACCCCACACCCCTCACTGTGACACTCTTTGATATACCCCACACCCCTCACTGTGACACTCTCTGATATACCCCACTTCCCTCACTGTAACACTCTGATATACCCCACACCCCTCACTGTAACACTCTCTGATATACCCCACACCCCTCACTGTGACACTCTGATATACCCCACACCCCTCACTGTAACATTCTCTGATATACCCCACACCCCTCACTGTAACACTCTCTGATATACCCCACACCCCTCACTGTAACACTTTCTGATATACCCCACATCACTCACTGTAACACTCTCTGATATACCCCACTCCCCTCATTGTAACACTCTCTGATATACCACACACCCCTCACTGTAACACTTTCTGATATACCCCACATCACTTACTGTAACACTCTCTGATATACCCCACTCCCCTCATTGTAACGCTCTCTGATATACCCCACACCCCTCACTGTGACACTCTCTGATATACCCCACACCCCTCACTGTAACACACTCTGATACACCCCACACCCCTCACTGTAACACTCTCTGATATACCCCACACCCCTCACTGTAACACTCTCTGATATACCCCACACCCCTCACTGTAAGACTCTCTGATATATCCCACACCCCTGACTATAACACTCTCTGATATACCACACACCTCTCACTGTAACACTCTCTCATATATCCCACACCCCTCACTGTAACACTCTCTGATATACACCACACCCCTCACTGTAACACTCTCTGATATACCCCACACCACTCAGTGTAACACTCTCTGATATATCCCACACCCCTCACTGTAACACTCTGATATACCCCACACCCCTCACTGTAACACTCTCTGATATACCCCACACCCCTCAGTGTAACACTCTCTGATATATCCCACACCTCTCACTGTAACACTCTGATATACCCCACACCCCTCACTGTAACACTCTCTGATATACCCCACACCCCTCACTGTGACACTGTCTGATATACCCCACACCCCTCACTGTAACACTCTCTGATATACCCCACATCCCTCACTGTAACACTCTCTGATATACCCCACTCCCCTCATTGTAACACTCTCTGATATACCCCACACCCCTCACTGTGACACTCTCTGCTATACCCCACACCCCTCACTGTGACACTCTGATATACCCCACACCCCTCACTGTAACACTCTCTAATATACCCCACACCCCTCACTGTAACACTCTCTGATATACCCCACACCCCTCACTGTAACACTCTCTGATAAACCCCACACCCCTCACTGCAACACTCTCTGATATACCCCACACCCCTCACTGTAACACTCTCTGATATACCCCACAACCCCTCACTGTAACACTCTCTGATATACCCCACACCCCTCACTGTAACACTCTCTGATATACCCCACACCCCTCACTGTAACACTCTGTGATATACCCCACACCCCTCACTGCAACACTCTCTGATATACCCCACACCCCTCACTGTGACACTCTCGGATATACCCCACACCCCTCACTGTAACACTCTATGATTTACCCCACACCCCTCACTGTGACACACTCTGATATACCCCACACCCCCTCACTGTAACCCTCTGATATACCCCACACCCCTCACTGTAACACTCTCTGATATACCCCACACCCCTCACTGTGACACACTGATATACCCCACAGCCTTCACTGTAACACTCTGATATACCACACACCCCTCACTGTAACACACTGATATACCCCACACCCCTCACTGTAACGCTCTCTGATATATCCCACACCCCTCACTGTGACACACTGATATACCCCACAGCCCTCACTGTAACACTCTGATGTACCCCACACCCCTCACTGTAACACACTCTGATACACCCCACACCCCTCACTGTAACACTCTCTGATATACCCCACACCCCTCACTGTAACACTCTCTGATATACCGCACACCCCTCACTGTAAGACTCTCTGATATATCCCACACCCCTGACTATAACACTCTCTGATATACCACACACCTCTCACTGTAACACTCTCTGATATATCCCACACCCCTCACTGTAACACTCTCTGATATACACCACACCCCTCACTGTAACACTCTCTGATATACCCCACACCACTCAGTGTAACACTCTCTGATATATCCCACACCCCTCACTGTAACACTCTGATATACCCCACACCCCTCACTGTAACACTCTCTGATATACCCTACACCCCTCAGTGTAACACTCTCTGATATATCCCACACCTCTCACTGTAACACTCTCTGATATACCCCACACCCCTCACTGTAACACTCTCTGATATACCCCACACCCCTCACTGTAACACTTTCTGATATACCCCACATCCCTCACTGTAACACTCTCTGATATACCCCACGCCCTCATTGTAACACTCTCTGATATACCCCACACCCCTCACTGTGACACTCTCTGATATACCCCACACCCCTCACTGTGACACTCTGATATACCCCACACTCCTCACTGTAACACTCTCTGATATACCCCACACCCCTCACTGTAACACACTGATATAACCCACACCCCTCACTGTGACAATCTCTGATATACCCCACACCCCTCACTGTAACACTCTCTGATATACCCCACACCCCTCAGTGTAACACTCTCTGATATATCCCACACCCCTCACTGTAACACTCTCTGATATACCCCACACCCCTCACTGTGACACTGTCTGATATACCCCACACCCCTCACTGTAACACTCTCTGATATACCCCACAACCCTCACTGTAACACTTTCTGATATACCCCACATCACTCAGTGTAACACTCTCTGATATACCCCACTCCCCTCATTGTAACACTCTCTGATATACCCCACACCCCTCACTGTGACACTGTCTGATATACCCCACACCTCTCACTGTAACGCTCTGATATACCCAACACCCCTCACTACAACACTCTCTGATATACCCCACACCCCTCACTGTGACACTCTCTGATATACCCCACACCCCTCTCTGTGACACTGTCTGATATACCCCACACCCCTCACTGTAACACTCTCTGATATACCCCACACCCCTCACTGTAACACTTTCTGATATACCCCACACCCCTCACTGTAACACTCTGATATACCCCACACCCCTCACTGTAACACTCTCTGATATACCCCACACCCCTCACTGTGACACTCTGCTATACCCCACACTCCTCACTGTAACACTCTCTGATATACCCCACACCCCTCACTGTAACACACTGATATAACCCACACCCCTCACTGTGACAATCTCTGATATACCCCACTTCCCTCACTGTAACACTCTGATATACCCCACACCCCTCACTGTAACACTCTCTGATATACCCCACACCCCTCACTGTAACACTTTCTGATATACCCCACTCCCCTCATTGTAACACTCTCTGATATACCCCACACCCCTCACTGTGACACTCTCTGATATACCCCACACCTCTCACTGTAACGCTCTGATATACCCAACACCCCTCACTGTAACACTCTCTGATATACCCCACACCCCTCACTGTGACACTCTTTGATATACCCCACACCCCTCACTGTGACACTCTCTGATATACCCCACTTCCCTCACTGTAACACTCTGATATACCCCACACCCCTCACTGTAACACTCTCTGATATACCCCACACCCCTCACTGTGACACTCTGATATACCCCACACCCCTCACTGTAACATTCTCTGATATACCCCACACCCCTCACTGTAACACTCTCTGATATACCCCACACCCCTCACTGTAACACTTTCTGATATACCCCACATCACTCACTGTAACACTCTCTGATATACCCCACTCCCCTCATTGTAACTCTCTCTGATATACCCCACACCCCTCACTGTAACACTTTCTGATATACCCCACATCACTCACTGTAACACTCTCTGATATACCCCACTCCCCTCATTGTAACGCTCTCTGATATACCCCACACCCCTCACTGTGACACTCTCTGATATACCCCACACCCCTCACTGTAACACTCTCTGATATACCCCACACCCCTCACTGTAACACTCTCTGATATACCCCACACCCCTCACTGTAAGACTCTCTGATATATCCCACACCCCTGACTATAACACTCTCTGATATACCACACACCTCTCACTGTAACACTCTCTCATATATCCCACACCCCTCACTGTAACACTCTCTGATATACACCACACCCCTCACTGTAACACTCTCTGATATACCCCACACCACTCAGTGTAACACTCTCTGATATATCCCACACCCCTCACTGTAACACTTTGATATACCCCACACCCCTCACTGTAACACTCTCTGATATACCCTACACCCCTCAGTGTAACACTCTCTGATATATCCCACACCTCTCACTGTAACACTCTGATATACCCCACACCCCTCACTGTAACACTCTCTGATATACCCCACACCCCTCACTGTAACACTTTCTGATATACCCCACATCCCTCACTGTAACACTCTCTGATATACCCCACTCCCCTCATTGTAACACTCTCTGATATACCCCACACCCCTCACTGTGACACTCTCTGATATACCCCACACCCCTCACTGTGACACTCTGATATACCCCACACTCCTCACTGTAACACTCTCTGATATACCCCACACCCCTCACTGTAACACACTGATATAACCCACACCCCTCACTGTGACAATCTCTGATATACCCCACACCCCTCACTGTAACACTCTCTGATATACCCCACACCCCTCAGTGTAACACTCTCTGATATATCCCACACCCCTCACTGTAACACTCTCTGATATACCCCACACCCCTCACTGTGACACTGTCTGATATACCCCACACCCCTCACTGTAACACTCTCTGATATACCCCACAACCCTCACTGTAACACTTTCTGATATACCCCACATCACTCAGTGTAACACTCTCTGATATACCCCACTCCCCTCATTGTAACACTCTCTGATATACCCCACACCCCTCACTGTGACACTGTCTGATATACCCCACACCTCTCACTGTAACGCTCTGATATACCCAACACCCCTCACTGTAACACTCTCTGATATACCCCACACCCCTCACTGTGACATTCTCTGATATACCCCACACCCCTCTCTGTGACACTGTCTGATATACCCCACACCCCTCACTGTAACACTCTCTGATATACCCCACACCCCTCACTGTAACACTTTCTGATATACCCCACACCCCTCACTGTAACACTCTGATATACCCCACACCCCTCACTGTAACACTCTCTGATATACCCCACACCCCTCACTGTGACACTCTGCTATACCCCACACTCCTCACTGTAACACTCTCTGATATACCCCACACCCCTCACTGTAACACACTGATATAACCCACACCCCTCACTGTGACAATCTCTGATATACCCCACACCCCTCACTGTAACACTCTCTGATATACCCCACACCCCTCACTGTAGCACTTTCTGATATACCCCACATCACTCACTGTAACACTCTCTGATATACCCCACTCCTCTCATTGTAACACTCTCTGATATACCCCACACCCCTCACTGTGACACTCTCTGATATACCCCACACCTCTCACTGTAACGCTCTGATATACCCAACACCCCTCACTGTAACACTCTCTGATATACCCCACACCCCTCACTGTGACACTCTTTGATATACCCCACACCCCTCACTGTGACACTCTCTGATATACCCCACTTCCCTCACTGTAACACTCTGATATACCCCACACCCCTCACTGTAACACTCTCTGATATACCCCACACCCCTCACTGTGACACTCTGATATACCCCACACCCCTCACTGTAACATTCTCTGATATACCCCACACCCCTCACTGTAACACTCTCTGATATACCCCACACCCCTCACTGTAACACTTTCTGATATACCCCACATCACTCACTGTAACACTCTCTGATATACCCCACTCCCCTCATTGTAACACTCTCTGATATACCCCACACCACTCACTGTAACACTTTCTGATATACCCCACATCACTCACTGTAACACTCTCTGATATACCCCACTCCCCTCATTGTAATGCTCTCTGATATACCCCACACCCCTCACTGTGACACTCTCTGATATACCCCACACCTCTCACTGTAACGCTCTGATATACCCAACACCCCTCACTGTAACACTCTCTGATATACCCCACACCTCTCACTGTAACACACTGATATAACCCACACCCCTCACTGTGACAATCTCTGATATACCCCACACCCCTCACTGTAACACTCTCTGAGATACCCCACACCCCTCACTGTAACACACTGATATAGCCCACACCCCTCACTGTGACAATCTCTGATATACCCCACACCCCTCACTGTAACACTCTCTGATATATCCCACACCCCTCACTGTAACACTCTCTGATATACCCCACACCCCTCACTGTGACAGTGTCTGATATAACCCACACCCCTCACTGTGACACTCTCTGATATACCCCACACCCCTCACTGTAACACTCTCTGATATACCCCACACCCCTCACTGTAACACTCTCTGATATACCCCACACCCCTCACTGTAACACTCTCTGATATACCCCACACCCGTCACTGTAACACTCTCTGATATACCCCACACCCCTCACTGTAACACTCTGATATAGCCCACAGCACATTAGTGGAATCGTGCTTTGAACTCTAACCCCTCACCTCACCTGAAGGCCAAGCTTGGTTTCGACTGCTCATGGCCAATGTCTCGGGCAATCGATACAGTCATGTCACTGGGTCAAAATCCTGGATCTCCCTCCCTAACAGCACTGTGGGAGCACCTTCACCACACGGACTGCAGCGGTTCAAGAAGGCGGCTCACCACCACCTACTCAAGGGCAATTAGGGATGGGCAATAAATGCTGGCCATGCCAGCGACGCCCACATCCCATAAACGAAAAAAAAAGTCATAGTGACATAGGAACAGGAGGAGGCCATTTAGACTCTCGAGCCTGTTCCGCTGTTCAACGAGATCATGGCTGATCTGTGACCTAACTCCATGGGGGGAAAAATTCAGTTGCTTTGCGCCTCCCGTTAGCGCCCTAAGAGGGATCTAATGGGGTGCAAAACAACTGGCGCCCGGGCGCGGCGATGTTTGCACCACTCGCGAAAGTGACCAGACATTTTGCAGCAGCGCTAAACACTACCGCCACGATCTCCTGCGCCGGCAGATCGTGACGTCAGTCGAGTGCGCAACGCCCCAGAGCGGATATTGAGTGGCGCCCCCTGCCTTACCGCCTGCCGCTAGCAACGACAGGTTGAGGGGAGCGTTTTGCAGTCGGGAAGGGACTGGGGGAGCGCTATTTAAAGGCGACCGCTTCCTGCCTTTTTTTGTCGGCGACATTTTTGCACCACGCATTCTGAGAGAGAGAGAGAGAGACTTCTGGAGAGATTCAACACTGTGTTGATGAGTTTTGGGTAATGAGCAGCACTTTGCAGGTTCATTTTGAATTGACCTTCCTTGCATCGATTTAGAAGAGACTCTGGGGGCTGCACTCTGAGCTCTTTCCTTGGACCTCGCCATTGTTCTTTCCAGCAGATTTGATGTACAGGTCTCTCCAGTCCGAGATTCAAGGCTGCAATGAGCAGGGTGTGGATGGAGAGCAAGATCGACCCTCCCCTTTAAGAACTGGCCGGCGTCATTGTGTCTGTGTTCCGTTGCTGACTGACATCACCTGAGCTTCGCCAGCGCTCTGAGGTAGCGCCTCGCTCCTCGGTGTTCGCGCCTTAAGAGAGTTGTGTAGCGCTTGATTTAGCGCTCCAATCACCTCCAGGGGCGATAGAAGCCAAGTTTGCAGTTGGAGGCGATAATTAGCGCCAGGCGCTAAACTTTTTGACCAGCCGATAATTGCGCCCCAAACGGGGTGATACCGAATTTCTCCCCCCATATCCCTTAATACCTTTGGTTAACAAAAATCTATCAGTCTCAGGTTTAAAATGAACAATTGGCTTTGCATCAACTGTCATTTGCGGAAGAGAGTTCCAAACTTCTACCACCCTTTGTGTAGAAGTGTTTCCTAATTCCACTCCTGAAAGGTCTGGCTCTAATTTTTAGACTATGCTCCCCTAGTCCTAGAATCCCCAACCAGTGGAAATAGTTTCTCTCTATCTACCCTATCCGTTCCCCTTAATATCTTGAAAACTTCGATCAGATCGTCCCTTAACCTTCTAAATTCCAGGGAATACAACCCTAGTTTGTGTAATCTCTCCTCGTAACTTAACCCCTGGAGTCTGGGTATCATTCTGGTAAATCTACGCTGCACTCCCTCCAAGGCCAATATATCCCTCCTGAGGTGTGGTGCCCAGAACTGCTCACAGTGCTCCAGGGCTCTGTACAGCTGCAGCATAACTTCTGCCCCCTTGTATTCTAGTCCTCTAAAGGAAAGAAAAGAAATACTTACATTTATATCGCGTTTTTCACAACCACAGGACATCCCAAAAGCACTTTACAGCCAATGAAGTACTTTTTGAAGTGTAGTCACTGTTGTAATGTAGGAAATGCGGCAGCCAATTTGCGCACAGCAAGCTCCCACAAACAGCAATGTGATAATGACCAGATCATCTATTTTTTTAATATTGATTGAGGCGAAGATATTGGCCCCAGGACATAACTCCCCTGCTCTTCTTCGAAATAGTGGCCGCGGGATCTTCTGCGTCCACCTGAGAGGGCAGACGGGGCCTCGGTTTAACGTCTCATCCGAAAGACGGCATCTCCGACAGTGCGGCGCTCCCTCAGTACTGCCCCTCCGACAGTGCAGCACTCCCTCAGTACTGCCCCTCCGACAGTGCGACACTCCCTCAGTACTGTCCCTCTGACAGTGCAGCGCTCCCTCAGTACTGCCCCTCCGACAGTGCGGTACTCCCTCAGTACTGCCCCTCCGACAGTGCGGTGCTCCCTCAGTACTGCCCCTCCGACAGTGCGACACTCCCTCAGTACTGCCCCTCTGACAGTGCGGCGCTCCCTCAGTACTGCCCCTCCGACAGTGCGGCGCTCCCTCAGTACCGCCCCTCCGACAGTGCGGCGCTCCCTCAGCACTGACACTGGGAGCGTCGGCCTGGATTATGTGCTCAAGTCTCTGGAGTGGGACTCTGAACCCACAACCTTCGTGACTCCGAGGTGAGAGTGCGACCCACTGATCCACAGCTAACACCAGATATAAAGGCCGGCATTCCATCTGCCTCTTTGATGATTTTCTGCCTCATTATAACTGCTCTAAAGTTAGTGAAAGTGGTTTTTAGTGATATTGGAGGTGCAGAGAGTGGGACGGAGGCTGGGAATAAGAGGGCTTGATCTGATGGGGCAGTTGGAAGGCAGCGACCAAGCTCAGGGGGACCCAAGGCGTCACAGAATATTTGTCTTTCTTTTTAAAACTGGACACGGCGCTTCTGTGAAAGCAGCCACCCACTCGCTCCCTGAGGGGAAAGAGAGAGAGCTTGTGTTACATTTTATACTGTGTTACAGTGAGGAGGGGCTGCTGGTGTCAGAGGCAGACTTTATAATGTGACGGGAGCGGAGCAGTCTGTTCAGTCTGTGAACTCTCCAGTCGCTGAGAGGGGGGGAAACAGCCCACCGTCGCGACTGCTGCTGGCAAAAAGCTCGGCTACCCAGGAACGGAAGGAGAAATACCCGTCTAAAAATGGCTGGCTTCTGCCTCCTTCTCCTCGCCTTGCCCTTCCCGCTCGCAGCCGCTTACGCCTTCAGGGAGGACGACAACTTCCTGCTCTACCCGGACCCGTTCGAAGACAGCCGCGAGGAGGAAGGTGAGAATCGCTTTGCGCGCCCCCGCCGCCCCCCCACCCCCACCCCCAACGCCGAGGCGGAAGGGGACCTTCAGGCTCCGGGCAACCGGGCAGCCCTCGGGGGGGGCGGGGGGTCAGAGGTCGGAGTGAGCAGGAGGAGCGCAACGGTCGGTCGTCGCTGGGTGGGGTTGGGTCCGTGGGGGGAGGTGATGCCACACTCAGGTTTTCATACGCTGTAGCGGCCAAGAGGAGGCTGTGGGGGGTGGTGGGGGGAGGGGGGGCGGGGAGGCGCAGAGGGAGGGGAGGAGGACCGTGGCTCTGAGCTGCTGGAAGCGACGGAGTTCAAGTGGGAGATGGCGGGGTGATTTCAGCGCGGAAGACGCAGCGAAGGAGAATGGGTCTTGGGTCGGCGGGGCCGGGATTTGTGGTTTAGAGGAAAATCCAGGGGTGCACTGACTCTGAGAGAGAGAGGGAGATGGAGGGAGGGTAGGGGAGGAGTGAAAGGGAGGGGGAGAGAGGGAAAGAGGGGAAGAGGGAGGGGAGAAAGAAGGATATAGATAGAGAAAGAGAGATGGGGAGCAAGGGGAGTGACTGCTTACTGATCCAATCTCAGTGACTGTTTATTCAGCAGGGTAAGGATCACTCACTGTGTAACTGTACAGAGTCACTGTTTATTCAGCAGGGTAAGGATCAGTCACTGTGTAATGTACAGAGTCCCTGTTTATTCAGCAGGGTAAGGATCACTCACTGTGTAACTGTACAGAGTCACTGTTTATTCAGGGTAAGGATCACTCACTGTGTAACTGTACAGAGTCACTGTTTATTCAGGGTAAGGATCACTCACTGTGTAACTGTACAGAGTCACTGTTTATTCAGCAGAGTAAGGGTTACTCACTGTGTAACTGTACAGAGTCACTGTTTATTCAGCAGGGTAAGGATCAGTCACTGTGTAACTGTACAGAGTCACTGTTTATTCAGCAGGGTAAGGGTGCTATAGAAGGAACAAGAGAAGGGAAAGAGCAGAGGAGTACTGGCTGAGCGAGCGAGGGAGAGAGAGGGATGGGAGGGGAGAGAGAGGGAGAGAGGGGAGAGATAGAGGGAGAGAGTGGGAGAGGGAGAGGGAGAGAAAGAAGGTGATAGATAGAAAGAGAGAGAGATGGGGAGAGTAACTGTGGTTACCAATCTGATCTCATTGACTGTTTATTCAGCAGGGTAAGGATCACTCACTGTGCAACTGTACAGAATCACTGTTTATTCAGCAGGGTCAGGGTCACTCACTGTGTAACTGTACAGAGTCACTGTTTATTCAGCAGGGTAAGTGTGCTTTAGAGGGAACAAGAGATGGAAAAGGACAGAGGAGCACTGACCTAGTGAGCGAGGGAGAGAGAGGGCTGGGATGGGAGAGAGAGAGGGAGAGGGGGGAGAGATAGAGGGAGAGAAGGGAGTGATTGAGGGAGAGAGGGGGAGAGGGAAGGGAAAGAAAGAAGGTGATAGATAGAAAGAGAGAGATGTGGTGAATAACTGTGGTTACCAATCTGATTTCATTGACTGTTTATTCAGCAAGGTAAGGTTCACTCACTGTGTAACTGTACAGAGTCACAGTTTATTCAGCAGGGTAAGGATCACTCGCTGTGTAACTGTAGAGAATCACTGTTTATTCAGCAGGGTAAGGATCACTCACTGCGTAACTGTACAGAGTCACTGTATATGCAGCAGGATAAGGCTTTTCTGTCTCCCATCTGCAAAATAGTGCCCTCACTGTACAAATGTGGCATTTCGATTGCCTCTCTGAGTGAGACTGAGGATCTAGGTGGGCCGTTTACAGTGATAGTTATTAATAGTAAATTGGGCAATGCTTGTGTGAAAGAAATGTATTCACAGTCTGATTATTGCGGGTGAGCAGATCCCTCCCCTCCCCTCACCCGGTCAATGATGTGGGGTGGGGGTGGGCGGAGATGGGCTTGAGCTGTGCAATCGCTCTTGCCCCTACTGTCAGCGACTCAATGCGCACGTGGGACCCTCAGAGCGGAGAGAGAGTTTCACACATCAGTCCAGATGTGATAGGTCCGTGAGCGGACCGCCCCGCCCAGCCCAGCCCCCGACAGCTTGTTTTAATCACATCTGTTTCTTTTTGTCATATTCCCAGACAGAATGCTTTAGTATTGACAGAAGAAGCTGGTGTGAGACCCGAGAGATAATTCATGGTTGCGTGTATTAATTACAGGGTTAACAGTAACTAGTTATTGCTCCCCCAATGGGGAAATGTACTGGAACGGCGAGGCTAACCCAGGAATTGGCAATGTCACAGAGGTGCAGTCGCGGGGCGGGGGGCGCCCTTCTGGAGCTAGTCTTAAGTCACAGAATGGGGCAGTGTAGAGGGGGCTTTACTCTGTATCTAACCCGTGCTGTACCTGCCCTGGGAGTGTTTGATGGGACAGTGTAGAGGGGGCTTTACTCTGTATCGAACCCATGCTGTACCTGCCCTGGGAGTGTTTGATGGGACAGTGTAGAGGGAGCTTTACTCTGTATCTTACCCCTGCTGTTCCTGCCCTGGGAGAGTTTGATAGGACAGTGCAGAGGGAGCTTTACTCTGTATCTAACCCGTGCTGTACCTGCCCTGGGAGTGTTTGATGGGGACAGTGTAGAGGGAGCTTTACTCTGTATCTAACCCGTGCTGAGCCTGCCCTGGGAGTGTTTGATGGGACAGTGTAGAGGGAGCTTTACTCTATATCTAACCCGTGCTGTGCCTGCCCTGGGAGTGTTTGATGGGACAGTATAGAGGGAGCTTTACTCTGTATCTAACCCCGTGCTGTACCTGCCCTGGGAGTGTTTGATGGGACAGTGTAGAGGGAGCTTTACTCTGTATCTAACCCGTGCTGTACCTGCCCTGGGAGTGTTTGATGGGGACAGTGTAGAGGGAGCTTTACTCTGTATCTAACCCGTGCTGTACCTGCCCTGGGAGTGTTTGATGGGACAGTGTAGAGGGAGCTTTACTCTATATCTAATCCGTGCTGTACCTGCCCTGGGAGTGTTTGATGGGACAGTGTAGAGGGAGCTTTACTCTGTATCTAACCCGTGCTGTACCTGCCCTGGGAGTGTTTGATGGGACAGTGTAGAGGGAGCTTTACTCTGTATCTAACCCGTGCTGTACCTGCCCTGGGAGTGTTTGAGGGGACAGTGTAGAGGGAGCTTTACTCTGTATCTAACCCGTGCTGTACCTGCCCTGGGAGTGTTTGATGAGATGGTGTAGAGGGAGCTTTACTCTGTATCTAATCCGTGCTGTACCTGCCAAGGGAGTGTTTGATGGGACAGTGTAGAGGGGGCTTTACTCTGTATCTAACCCGTTCTGTACCTGCCCTGGGAGTGTTTGATGGGACAGTGTAGAGGGAGCTTTACTCTGTATCTAACCCGTGCTGTACCTGCCCTGGGAGTGTTTGATGTGACAGTGTAGAGGGAGCTTTACTCTCTATCTAACCCGTGCTGTACCTGCCCTGGGAGTGTTTGATGGGGCAGTGTAGAGGGAGCTTTACTCTGTATCTAACCCGTGCTGTACCTGCCCTGGGAGTGTTTGATGGGATAGTGTAGAGGGAGCTTTACTCTCTATCTAACCCGTGCTTTACCTGCCTAATTATAATTTTCTGTAATTAAGTTTTAAATACCGTACTGATAATAATAGTTCTTCTTAGAGTGAGACAGAGTCAGATAGAAGTAGAGGGATATGGGGAAGACGAGAGTAAATAAAAGAGGCAGGTAGAGAGGGGGAGACTGAGAGACAGAGTCAAAGAGGGGAGGATGTCAGAGAAGGGGAAGGAGGGGGTGAAAGACAGGAATAGAGAGAAAGAGATATAAAAAGAAAGGGAGAGAGAGGGAGAAAAACGAGAGAGAGAGAGAGAGAGAGAGAAACAAGGAATCAAAGAGATGAGAAGGGAAAGAGAAACGGAAAGAAAATGGGAAAGAGAGAGACGGAATGAGAGAGGAAGGGAATTCAATGCTGTTTACATAAGAATATAAGAACATAAGACGTAGGAGCAGGAGTAGGTCATTTGGCCCCTTGAGCCTGCTCCGCCATTCAATAAGATCATGGCTGATCTGATTTTGGCCTCAACTCCACTTTCCTGCCTGTTCCCCATAACCCTCGACTCCCCTGTAGCTCAAAAATCTGTCTATCTCCACCTTGAATATATTCACTGACCCAGCCTCCACAGCTCTCTGGGGAAGAGAATTCCAAAGATTCACGACCCTCTAAGAGAAGAAATTCCTCCTCATTTCCGATTTAAATGGGCGACCCCTTATTCTGAAATTATGGCCCCTAGTTCTAGATTCCCTGACGAGGGGAAACATCCTCTTTGCATCTACCCTGTCGAGCCCCTTCAGAATCTTATATGTTTCAATAAGATCCCCTCTCATTCTTCTAAACTCCAATGAGTATAGGCCCAACCTGCTCAACCTTTCTTCATAAGACAACCCCTTCATCTCCAGAATCAACCGAGTGAACCTTCTCTGAACTGCCTCCAATGCAAGTATATCCTTCCTTAAATAAGGAGACCAAAACTGTACGCAGTACTCCAGGTGTGGTCTCACCAACGCCCTGTACAGTTGTAGCAGGACTTCCCTACTTTTATACTCCATTCCCTTTGCAATAAAGGCCAACATTCCATTTGCCTTCCTAATTACTTGCTGTACCTGCATGCTAACTTTTTGTGATTCATGTACAAGGACCCCCAGATCCCTCTGTACCTCAGCATTTTGTAATCTCTCTACATTTAAATAATAATTTGCTTCTTTATTTTTCCTAGCAAAGTGGATAACCTCGCATTTTCCCACATTAAACTCCATCTGGCAGATGTTTGCCCACTCACTTAGCCTATCTATATCCCTTTGGAGATTCTTTGCGTCCTCCACACAATTTGCTTTCCCTCCTATCTTTGTATCATCAGCAAATTTGGCTACAGTACACTCGGTCCCTTCATCCAAGTCATTAACGTAGATTGTAAATAGTTGAGGCCCCAGCACTGATCCCTGCGGCACCCCACTAGTTACCGTTTGCCAATCTGAAAATGATTGCATGATTGTGTAAAGAGGGGGAAAGAGGGAAGGTGAACAGAGGAGAAAGATAAGTAGAAAGAAAAGGGAAAGAGAGCAAGGGAATGAGAGGGAGCGATGGGTGAGAAACCTGCCTTGCGTTGAGCCTGGATTCAGAGCCAGTCCTCGGGGTGAAGTGTCGGTGTTCTGTTGCTGCAGCAGTTCCATGCTCCTGTTTTACGACCCTGTTATCTCCCTCACACAGCTGAGAGCTGCCCGTGCCGCAAGGGCCTCTCCCACTGGGACAAGGCCTTCGTGATGCTGGAAGACTCGCAGATGCGGCAGAACATGTTGCTGCACGCCGTCGACGAGACCCTGGCCGGCGAGCTCAAGGCGGTGCGCTCCGAGGTGCGCCGGGCCCTGGCCAGGCCCGTCGAGGGCCGCCCGCCGGACGTCGCTTTCGCCCGCCTCGCCAAGCTGTGGGAGCTGAGGCACGAGGGCGCGGCCAAGCGGGTGCAGGAGGATGCCAAGAAGCTGCGGGAGGTCTTCCTGCTGGTGCTGGGTCTCCATGACAGGCTGGGGGCGCTGGAGGAGAAGCTGGAGAGGCCGAGAGCAACCGGGCCCCCGCCAGGCCCTGGTGGCGAGCGGGACCAGTGCCCAGGCCTGACTGAGGAGCTGCGGCAGGCTAGAGCCCAACTGGGCACCTTGAGGCCTCAGGAACCTACCCAACACTCGGAGACGCTGACTGAGGCTCCTCCCGCAGGTAAGAGAGGCCATAAATCGCCGGTTGCCCATAATCACGGAACGTACCACAGAGTCTCCATTTCGCTCGGTCATTCAGAGAATTACATAGAACGCACAGCACAGAAACAAGCCATTCGGCCCAACTGATCAGCCATGATCGCATCGAATGGCGGAGCAGGCTCAAGGGGACGAATGGCCTATTCCTGCCCCTATCTTCTATGTTTCTATGTTTCTATGTAACTGGTCCATGCCAGTGTTTATGCTGCACACGAGCCTCCTCCCCACCCCTCACTTCATCTCACCCTGTCAGCATCTCTTCTATTCCTTTCTCCCTCATCTGCTTATCGGGGACTTGAGCCCATAAAAAAAAACTAGGCTGTGAGACTCCCAGTGCGGCGCTGAGGGAGCGCTGCACTGTCGGAGGTGCCGTCTTTCGGACGAGACGTTAAACCGAGGCCCCGTCTGCTCTCTCAGGTGGACGTAAAAGATCCCAAGGCCACTATTTCGAAGAAGAGCAGGGGAGGAGTTCTCCCCGGTGTCCTGGCGCCAATATTTATCCCTCAACCAACATCACTAAAACAGATTATCTGGTCATTATCACATTGCTGTTTGCGGGAGCTTGCTGTGCGCAAATTGACTGCCGCGTTTCCCACATTACAACAGTGACTACACTTCAAAAGTACTTCATTGGCAGTAAAGCGCTTTGAGACATCTAGTGGTCGTGAAAGGCGCTATATAAATGCATATCTTTCTTTCTTTTATCGAGCTTCCCCTTAAATGCATCTATGCTATACTTCTCAAATCCCTGTGGTAGCGAGTTCCACATTCTCACCACTCTCTGGGTAAAGAAGTTTCTCCTGAATTCCCCATTGGATTTATTGGTGATTATCTTATATTGGTCTCCTCCACAAGTGGAAACATCAGGCTGGATTTTGAAGTTGGAGTCGGGTTGGTGTCGTGAATCACACATTCTGGCTTGTGAACCCGCCTCCATCGAGATGTGGCCAACCCACTGTATTTTCCCTTGATTGACCTTGTTGAGCCCGCCCAGTGGGCTCAGCAGGCCAATTAAGGGCCACCTGGCAACAGGTGACGTCACAGACTGACATTTCATCTGTCAAGAGCTTTTGACAGATAAAATATCAGCGTTTGACAGCTCTGTGAAGCTGTCAAACACTCGCAATATGATTTCTAACTTCAGTCCTTCCTTTCAGGCTAAGTTAGAAATCATTCCAGCACAGAAAACAGAAGGCTGCAGGTTTTGACAGAACCACGGCTTTCCTGCTTTCTGTGCCGGTGAGATTTCTAACTCCCGAGAACTGAAGGGCTGACACCTGCAGGAGGAAGTTAAGGTAAGTAAAACTTTTTCCCACACTTAGCACTTACCTTACACACTTACCTCTGCACACATGCACCCATCACTCACCTGCCCACTGGACATATCGACCCCTCCAACTCCTGCAGACCCACGGCCCGCCCCGATAACTTGGAGTGGTTGCCACCTGTCGGGAAGCCCACACTTTTCTTTTTAAAATAGGGATTATGCAAAAAACTGCCTGTTAACTACCTGTTAACAGGCAGTTAATTGTCACTAATCCCTTCCCGCCTCGGGGAGCCGGGTCTCAGACCAGGTCGGGTACCCGCCGCCAGAGAAACTGGAATGGAGGCGGGTTGGAGTCGGGATGGGGTCGGGACCCCCGAATCTGCAACTTTAACCCCACCCCCCCGCCTCCAAACCCGACTCCACGGGTCATTGAAAATCCAGCCCATCTTCTCTACGTCTATCCTATCGAAACCCCTTCATAATCTTAAAGACCTCTAACATGTCACCCTCTCAAGCCTTCTCTTTTCTAGAGACAAGAGCCCCAGCCTGTTCAGTCTTAACTGATAGTTATAAACCTCTCAGTTCTGTCCTTGTAAATATTTTTTGCACCATCTCCATTCAAATGATCAGACGGTTTCAGTTTTTTAGCACTAAATTGCTGTGTTATCTACATTGCTTCAATCAAATGATTAGAGAATTCAATTTTTTTTGAGCGCAATAAATGACGTTTACGATTTATCACATCTTCTCGTAGGGTCCTAGTTACACGCTCTTACCTTTCTATAGGGTAGCGCTCAGTCCTCAGTCGAAGGGGTCTTATAATCAGGACCCCTTTTAAAGGAGGAATTTTGACAGACCATTAAGATCCTTGGGTTGTGCTGGTCGATTGAGAAGAATAATCAGGAACGGAAGGAACGAATTCACTTATACAGCGTCTTTCACGACCTCAGGACGTCCCAAAGCGCTTCACAGCCAATGAAGTACGTTTTTTGAAGTGTAGTCCCTGTTGTAATGTAGGAAACGCAGCAGCCAATTTACGCACAGCAAGCTCCCACAAACAGCGATGTGATACTGTATTCGCTGCTCACGATGCGGTCTCCTCTACATTGGGGAGACCAAACGCAGATTGGGTGACCGCTTTGCGGAACACCTCCGTTCAGTCCGTAAGGGGGACCCCGAGCTCCCGGTGGCCTGTCACTTTAATTCACCGCTTCACTCTCACTCTGACCTCACCGTCCTCGGCCTCTTGCATTGTTCCATGGAAGCTCAGCGTAAGCTCGAGGAACAGCACCTCATCTTTCGATTAGGCACTCTACAGCCCTCTGGACTCAACATAGAGTTCAACAATTTCAGATCATAACCCCGGCCCCTATCACATATATATATATCTTTATTATATATATTTTTTTTATCCACACTTTTGTTTGGCCTTTTTTCTTCCCTCCCACATGGCAGCTGTCTTTCATTCTGTCAGCGCAATTCACACTTCATTTAGAGCCATCCTTTGTTCCTCAACCTGTCCCATTTCCACCTCCTCTTGCCTTGAATATCTCTTAATGTCTCTCAATGTCTCTTAATCTCGCCTGCCTTCTATCCTATCACAGACCTTCCCTGTTGTTCTTTCTCCACCCCCCCCCCTTTTCCCAGCCCTAACTTGCTTTAAAATCTATTTCATTTCCTGCTTTTTTCCAGTTCTGACGAAAGGTCTTCGACCTGAAACGTTAACTCTGTTTCTCTCTCCACGGATGCTTCCTGGCCTGCTGAGTTTTTCCAGCGTTTTCTGTTGTTATTTCGGATTTCCAGCATCCGCAGTATTTTGCTATCGTGATAATGACCAGATCATCTGCTTTAGTGATGCTGGTTGAGGGATAAATATTGGCCCAGGACACTGGGGAGAACTCCCCTGCTCTTCTTCCAATAGTGCCATGGGATCAAAAAGACGGCACCTCCGACAGTGCAGCACTCCCTCAGTACTAGGCATTGGGTGTGTGTCAGCCTGGATCTTGTGCTCAAATCTCTGGAGTGGGACTCAGAACCCACAACCTTCTGACTCAGAGGCAGGAGTGCAACACGGTGGCATAGTGGTTAGCAGTGTTACCTCACAGCACCAGGGATCCGGGTTCGAATCCGGCCTCGGGTGACTGTCTGAGTGGAGTTTGCACATTCTCCCCGTGTCTGCATGGGTTTCCTCCGGGTGCTCCGGTTTCCTCCCACTGTCCAAAGATGTGCGGGTTAGGTTGATTTGGCTATGATAAATTGACCCTTAGTGTTAGGGGGATTAAATACGTGGGGTTACGGGGATAGGGTGGGATATGTGTCGGTGCAGGCTCGATGGGCCGAAATGGCCTCTATCTGCACTGTGGGGATTCTGTGATTCTGTGCTACCAACTGAGCCACAGCTGACACTTTTAACATCTCTCTGTATTGCAACCTTGTCCCTAGTTTGTTGGATGGAGCAGGCTTGAGGGGGCAAGTGGCCTATTCCTGCTCCTATTGCTTATGAGACCACTATGGTCAGTTATTTGGTTCTTTGAGTGTCCCTCCAGTCCTCCAAAACTAGAAATGTACTTCCTCAACAACAACAACTTGCATTTATATAGCGCCTTTAACGTAGTAAAACGTCCCAAGGCGCTTCACAGGAGCGATTAAAAGACAAAATTTGACACCGAGCCACATAGGGAGATATTAGGACAAGTGACCAAAAGCTTGGTCAAAGAGGTCGGTTTTAAGGAGCGTCTTAAAGGAGGAGAGAGAGAGGCGGAGAGGTTTAGGGAGGGAAGTCCAGAGCTCGGGGCCCAAGGCAGCTGAAGGCACGGCCGCCAATGGTGGGGCGATTAATATCAGGGATGCACAAGAGGCTAAAATTGGCGGAGCGCAGAGATCTCGGGGGGGGCGGGGTCGTGGGGCTGGAGGAGATTACAGAGACAGGGAGGGGGGGGCGAGGCCATGGAGGGATTTGAAAACAAGGATGAGAATTTCAAAATCGAGGCGTTGCCGGACCGGGAGCCAATGTAGGTCAGCGAGCACAGGGGGTGATGGGTGAATGGGACTCGGTTGCGAGTTAGGACACGGGGGCAGCCGAGTTTTGGATGAGCTCAAGTTTATGGAGGGTGGAAAGTGGGAGGCCGGCCAGGAGACTCCAGTATATCCCAAAAAAAAACCCTTAGATTCATCAGCTGACAGCGGGCAACCTCATGGGCAGTTCAATAGAGCAGAAGATCGTTACAGATGAGGGATGGCCATTCGGCCCATCTTTCTTCATCGATCCAGAAAACCCCACGGCAGCTTCCAATGGCTTCCTAAATGATGAGAGATGAGGAGAGTTGTCTCTTACGCGGCGAGTTGTTGTGATCTGGAACGCGCTGCCTGAATGGGCGGTGGAAGCAGATTCAACAGTAACTTCCGAAAGGGGAATTGCTTGAAATTTGCAGGGCTATGGGGAACGAGCAGGTGGGACTGGGGGAATAATTGGACAGCTCTTTCAAAGAGCCGGCACAGGCACGATGGGCCGAATGGCCTCTTCCTGTGGTGTGTGATTCTACCATTTCTGACTTTCTGCCTCCTCCACTCTATTCTGGAGTCATCCCACGTATTGATGGCTCTCTGTGTGAAGAACACCCTGCTATCATAGAACCTTACCACAGGGAAGGAGGCCTTTCGGCCCATCGTTGGCCTTTATTGCAAGGGGTATGGAGTATAAAAGTAGGGAAGTTTTGATGCAACTTTACAGGGCGCTGGTGAGACCGCACCTGGAGTACTGCGTACAGTTTTGGTCTCCATATTTAAGGAAGGATATACTTGCATTGGAGGCAGTGCAGAGAAGGTTCACGAGGTTGATTCCTGGGATGAAGGGGTTGACGTATGATGAAAGGTTGAGCAGGTTGTGCCTATACTCATTGGAGTTTAGAAGAATGAGAGGTGATCTTATTGAAACATATAAGATTCTGAGGGGGCACGACAGGGTAGATGCTGAGAGGATGTTTCCCCTAGTGGGGGAATCTAGAACTAGGGGGCATAGTTTCAGAATAAGGGAGCACCCATTTAAGACGGAGATGAGGAGGAATTTCTTCTCTCAGAGGGTCGTGAATCTTTGGAATTCTCTACCCCAGAGAGCTGTGGAGGCCGAGTCAGAGATTGACAGACATTTGAACTACAAGGGAGTCAAGGGGTATGGGGAGAGAGCGGGAAAGTGGTGCTGAGGCCAAGATTGGATCAGCCATGATCTTATTGAATGGCGGAGCAGGCTCGAGGGGCTGATTGGCCCACTCCTGCTCCTGTTTCTTATGTTCTGTCCAATTCGTCCGACTCCCCTGTTCTTTCCCCATTGCCCTACAATTTTTCCTCGTCAAGTATTTATCCAATTCCCTTTTTGAAAGTTACTATTGAATCTGCTTCCACCGCCCTTTCAGGCAGCGCATTCCAGATCACAACAACTCGCTGCGTAAAAAAAAAGTCTCCTTATCTCCCCCTCTGGTTCTTTTGCCAGGGTCCGTTCTAAATTTACCTTTTACCAGCTTGAAGCTTGTCCGACTCTCGCCCTCTCATTGAAAATAATTTCAGGACCGTCGTGGGTACTGCGAGGGATCAGACGCACCGCTGTGACTCTCCCCCCCACCGCACCCCCTGCCCCCACCGACCCCAGCGACCCCAGCGACCTCAGAATCCGGGCCTTGCTCTCTGCTCTGTGTCAGCCTGACATTTCCCTTCCTTTGGTCTCGCTCGCTGACCTTTCACCCCTGGCAGTAAGCACAAGGTGCTGGCTGGCCGACGGACTGGGGGGGAATCCCTGTGAAAACAGCTGTGTGTGTGTGTGTGCGCGCTTCTTGCAACGGGGATCTGGCTGTCACGGGCCTACGCTAGATCCGACGTATCGTGCTCGGAAATTGGAAGCAGGACAGTGCGCCGGCAACGCAGCGCGGATTTTTCTCATTGATAGACGGCTGGAGCACTAAAGTGGGGCAGGAGTGAGAAGACGGGCTGGGTGTGGGAAAGTATAAGCTCCTTAAGAAACTGATTATATCAAATGCAACCCGGGGTCATGGAAGAACCAATGATCCATGAAATAAAAGCACACATAGGAGACTGTGTGTCGCACTGTATTCCAGGGATATCCATGCTTCCCATGGATTTCCAGTGTTACGATGGGAATGCGACCAAACCAAAGCCTCCTGAGGGATTGGCCTTTCCAATCCATGGCAGCCCTTTCATTCACATTAAAGTCAAAACACATTTCCATAAAATCTTAACCAGCGTTTTGTAATCGTTTCTGTTGTCGGCTTTCTGACCCTGGATGTGTTCGCCTGCAAGCCTGGTCCCGTTTGATTCCTAGAATCATAGAATGGTTACAGCACGGAAGGAGGCCATTCGGCCCGTCGAGCCCGTGCCGGCTCTCTGCAAGAGCACTTCAGCTAGTCCCACTCCCCTGCCCTTTCCCCGTAGCCCTACAAATTTTTTTCCTTCAGGTACTTATCCAACTCTCTTTTGAAAGCCATGATTGAGTCTGCCTTCTCTACCCTCTCAGGCAGTGCATTCCAGATCCTGACCACTCGCTGCGTAAAAAAGTTTCACCTCATGTCGTCTTTGGTTCTTTTGCCAGTCACCTTAAATCTGTGCCCTCTGGTTCTCGACCCTTCCGCCAATGGGAACAGTTTCTCTCTACTCTGTCCAGACCCCTCGTGATTTTGAACACCTCTATCAAATCTCTTCTCAACCTTCTCCGCTCTAAGGAGAACAACCCCAGCTTCTCCAGTCTATCCACGTAACTGAAGTCCCTCATCCTTGGAACCATTCTCGTAAATCTTTTCTGCACCCTCTCTAAGGCCTTCACATCCTTCCTAAAGTGCGGAACCCAGAATTGGGCACAATACTCCAGTTGAGGCCAAACCAGTGTTTTATACAGGTTCATCATAATTTCCATGCTTTTGTACTCTATACCTCTATTCATGAAGCCCAGGATCCCGTAAGCTTTTTTTGAACCGCTTTCTCAACCTGCCCTGCCACCTTCAACGATTTGTGCAGATATACCCCCAGGTCTCTCTGTTCATGCCCGGCAGGACTTAGCTTTCAGAAAGAACAATGCCACCCAGAGTGAGACACACACACACACCGTAAGACATATGTACAGAGAGTGAGAGCCAGCACAGGCACGATGGGCCGAATGGCTGCCTCCCGTGCTGTGTGATTCTATGATAGACTAATCAGCACTGGATAGAGGGAAACACTCACTCACATCTTTCCTCTAACCTCTCGCGATTGCCACCTTGCCTCTATTTTGCGGCTACCACTATAGTCAGTTCCCTGAACCTCCTTTTAGTCCTCCTAAGCTTTAAATGTTCTTCCTTTCGTAACCCCCACCCCCTCCCACCCCTCCTCACCATGCTGAAAGACTCATTGCAACAACTTCTCCTCCAACTCGTTCTTTCCCACGACCCGCTCGCCTCCTCCGGCCCTCTTCCAATCTACGAGCCTCTTAAGACCCCCCCGAGCTGATCGCCATCCATCGCGACGCCTCCTCACCTTCTGCCGCGCTCTTTACAACCTTGATGAGCCGTTCCACCGTGGGCTGCCCGTGCCCCCCCCCCACGCCAACACCCCAGCGCTCCTGCAGTTCACTTCCAAACAAAAACCAAGGCATCAAACGCAGCTCCAAATGAGCAGGGAGACCCCACATGGAGTGGTGCCTTGGAGCGGGCCTGTTGGAATCTTTCCACCGTTTGAACAATGTCTGGCTTCACTTTCTGGTGCCGTTGTGTTCTTGACTGCAGCCGTGCCAAGTGAAAGACAGAAAAATTCCCAGGCAGAAGGAGAGGGAGGGGTGGTGGGGTGGGGGGGTCGCACAGAGGGAGTCACACCACACGAGGTGGTTGCCAACCCTCCAGGATTGGCCTGGCGTCCCCCAGGCATTGAAGGTCAAGCCCCGGGACACTGCTGCGACCAACAACAAAAAAAAGGCCGGGAGAAAAATCACGGGGGCGTTAAAAATAATTGTGCGCAGTTCCAATTTCGTTAGTTGTGTAAAAATATTGGACAAGGGAATAGAAGGTTGTTTGAATGGACGGAGGCCAGGAGGTCACGTGATGTAACCTCCAGGAATATTGTTTGTCAAACTAAGGCTATAACGTAAAGAACATAAGAAATAGGAGCAGGAGGAGGCCGTACGGCCCCTCGAGCCTGCTCCGCCATTCAATAAGATCATGGCTGATCTTTGACCTCAACTCCACTTTCCTGCCCGATCTCCGTATCCCTTGATTCCCCTAGAGTCCAAAAATCTATCGATCTCAGCCTTGAATATACTCAACGACTGAGCCTCCACAGCCCTCTGGGGTAGAGAATTGCAAAGATTCACAACCCTCTGAGTGAAGAAATTCCTCCTCATCTCAGTCTTAAATGGCCGACCCCTTAATTCTGAGACTGTGACCCCCAGTTCTAGACTCTCCAGCCAGGGGAAACAACCTCTCAGCATCTACCCTGTCAATCCCCCTCAGAATCTTATGTTTCAATGAGATCACCTCTCATTCTTCTAAACTCCAGAGAGTATAGGCCCAATCTACACAATCTCTCCTCATAGGACAGCCCTCTCATCCCAGGAATCAATCTAGTGAGTGGAAACTGTCAGGCTCCTCCTACTCTATTCCAGCCAGTTATTAACCCTAACAGACCAGGGTATGGTGGTGTAGTGGCTATAAGTACTGACCTAGTTCATCCAGTAGAATAATGGGTTCAAATCCCACCATGGCAATCTGCAAAATTTGAATTCGGTTTAAAATAAATCTGGAAATTAAAATGCTGGTATCATTTGATTGGATAAGGAGAAACCGTTTCCATTGGCAGAGGGTCAGTAACCAGAGCTCACAGATTTAAGATAATTGGCAAAAGAACCAGATGAGGAGAATTCACATTACACAATGTTGTTGTGATCTGGAATGCGCTGCCTGAAAGGGCGGTGGAAGCCAATTCAACAGCAACTTTCAAAAGGGGAATTGGATAAATGCTTGAAAAGGAGAACAATGGCAGGGCTATGGGGGAGAGAGCAGAGGAGAGTAGTGGGACTAATTGTTAGTTCTTTGAGAGAGCCGGCAGAGGCATGATGGGTCAAATGGCCTCTTTCTGTGCTCTAAGCTCTGAGCTCTGGAATTACCTCTCTGCCTCTCTCTCTCATCTTTGAGACGCTCCTTAACACCGACCTCTTTGACCAAGCTTTTGGTCACCTGTCCCTAGTATCTCCTTATGTGGCTCGGTGTCAAATTTTTGTCTGATAATCGCTCCTGTGAAGCGCCCTGGCATGTTTTACCACGTTAAAAGGCAAATGGAATGTTGGCCTTTATTGCAAGGGGGTTGGAGTATAAAAGCAGGGAAGTCCTGCTACAACTCTACAGGGTATTGGTGAGACCACACCTGGAGTACTGCGTACAGTTTTGGTCTCCTTATTTAAGGAAGGATATACTTGCATTGGAGGCAGTTCAGAAACGATTCACTAGGTTAATTCCTGAGATGAGGGGGTTTGACTTATGAGGAAAGGTTGAGCAGGCTGGGCCTATACTCATTGGAATTTAGAAGAATGAGAGGTAATCTTATCGAAACATATACGATACTGAGGGGGCTCGACAAGGTAGATGCAGAGAGGATGTTTCCCCTCGTGGGGAAATCTAGAACTCGGGGGGCACAGTTTCAGAATAAAGGGTCGCCCCTTTTAGAACTGAGATGAGGAGGAATTTCTTCTCTCAGAGGGTCGTAAATCTGTGGAATTCTCTGCCCCAGAGAGCTGTGGAGGCTGGGTCATCAAATACATTTAAGGTGGAGATAGACAGATTTTTGCAAGATAAGGGAGTGAAGGGTTATGGGGAGCGGGCGGGGAAGTGGCTTTGAGCCCAAGATCAGCCATGATCTTACTGAATCAGGCTCGAGGGGCCAAGTGGCCTATTCCTGCTCCTATTTCTTATGTTCTTATGTTCAAGGCGCTATATAAACGCAGGTTGTTGTTGTTGTTGTAAGATTCTATCACTAAAAGTGACCGCGAAGCAGTCGCACTTCCTTAAAAAAAAACAACTGGTTCCTTCAGGGAAGGAATCCTGCCGTCCTTACCCGTTCCGGGCCTATATGTGACTCCAGTCCCACACCGACGTGGTTGACTCTTAACTGCTCCCTGAAGCGGGCAAGCAAGCCACTCCGTTGTATCCAATTTAAGGCAAACTAGGGACAGGGCAATAAATGCCGGCCTTGCCAGCGGTGCCCACACCCCGAGAATTAAGATAGGTCCCACTCAGGTTCAGTCCCGGGCGTGCAGTGAGCTGGCTGGGTTGCTGCATTTAACTGTGGCTTGGGTTAGGATTCGGAGGAGATAGATCAGCTGGGAATGGGGGCAGTGTGGTGGGGGGGTGGGTGGGGGGAGACTGTGTGTGTGTGTGTGGGGGAAAGGGGAAGGGGTCCCATTCTGGATCTTTATCCAGTGGCCCCTCTCCCTGCTGGAAAGTGGCCGTGTGTGGACACAGGATGTAAGTTCGGGTGCGACGCCCCCTCCAACCCCTCCCCCCCACCCCGTGGTTCAATAGCCCACCAACCCGCGTGAATCCCGCACAAGGAATGGCCCCATTGGGCAAGGTAATGGTACCATAGCGCAGAGAGAGAGAGAGAGAGAGAGAGAGCGCCAGGGCCTTCGGGAGGGAAGGGGAGGGAGGTCAAGAAAACGTGGGCAGCTTATTGTTTCAGGTACAGGTCTTTCGGAGATGAGACGTTAAACCGAGGCCCCGTCTGCCCTCTCTGGTGGACGTAAAAGATCCCATGGCACTGTTTCGAAGAAGAGCAGGGGGAGTTCTCCCCGGTGTCCTAGGGCCGATATTTATCCCTCAACCAACATCATTAAAAACAGATTTTTTTTTAACCACCATCTACAAGGCACAAGTAAGGAGTGTGATGGAATACTCTCCACTGGCCTGGATGAGTGCAGCTCCAACAACACTCAAGAAGCTCGACACCATCCAGGACAGAGCAGCTCGCTTGATTGGCGCCCCATCCACCACCTTAAACATTCACTCCCTCCACCACCGGCGCACCGTGGCTGCAGTGTGCGCCATCTACAAGATGCACTGCAGCAACTCGCCAAGGCTTCTTCGGCAGCACCTCCCAAACCCGCGACCTCTTCCACCTAGAAGGACAAGGGCAGCAGGCGCATGGGAACACCACCACCTCCAAGTCACACCCCATCCTGACGTGGAAGTATATCGGCCGATCCTTCATCGTCGCTGGGTCAAAATCCTGGAACTCCCTCCCTAACGGCACTGTGGGAGCACCTTCACCACACAGGACTGCAGCGGTTCAAGAAGGCGGCTCACCACCACCTTCTCAAGGGGCAACTAGGGATGGGCAATAAATGCCGGCCTTGCCAGCGACGCCCAGATCCCAGAAGCGAATAAATAAAAAAAACAAGATGATCTGGTCATTATCACATTGCTGTTTGTGGGATCTTGCTGTGCGCAAACTGGCTGCCGTGTTTCCTCACATTACGACAGTGGCGAGGCTTCATTGGCTGCCAAGTGCCTTTGGGACGTCCTGAGGCCGGGAAAGGCACGGTATAAATGCAGGTCTTTCTTCTTTTCCATCGCAACCTTTCTGAGGCACGGACCCCAGCTCCACAACATCAAGGGGACTTGTTCTCTCTTCAGACACTGACGGTCCTTGCCAGCAATTACTGGCTCGGCATCAGATCCTCGCGCATAATTTTATTTTTTTGCTTTCTTTGCACTTGTACAGAATGACAACGTTTGAGCCAAAGATCTGTTTCTTTTAATTGTCCATCTCCCCTGCCGGAGTGGGGATGGAGGCGGGGGGTTTCTTGTTTACAGTGACCGGGAGACGTTTTAACGCTCGGCCAGTTCAAAAATGACGTCCCGTCAATTGAAACCAGATGTGTTTAAACCGCTGGCCGAGAGGGGAAATAAACCTTCAGAGACCTGCCCCCAAACTTCCACAGTTTGAACTCGTTGAGACTCCAGTTTGTTAAGTACAGCCTAATCCTGCTCTACATAAACCAGAGACTGAACTTATTTAGAGAAAAACTTGATTAATTACTATTCTTGAGTGCTGGAGATGTGGCACTGATTAAACTTCAAAGCTAGCCCCTCTCATAAGAACATAAGAAATAGGAGCAGGAATAGGCCACTTGGCCCCTCGAGCCTGCTCCGCCATTCAATAAGATCATGGCTGATCTTGGGCTCAAAGCCACTTTTCTGCCTGCTCTCCATAACCCTTCACTCCCTTATCTTGCAAAAATCTGTCTATCTCCACCTTAAATGTATTTAATGACCCAGCCTCCACAGCTCTCTGGGGCAGAGAATTCCACAGATTTACGACCCTCTGAGAGAAGAAATTCCTCCTCATCTCAGTTCTAAAAGGGGCGACCCTTTATTCTGAGACTGTTTACCCGAGTTCTAGATTTCCCCATGAGGGGAAACATCCTCTCTGCATCTACCCTGTCAAGCCCCCTCAGTATCTTATATGTTTCAATAAGATCACCTCTCATTCTTCTAAATTCCAATGAGTATAGGCCCAACCTGCTCAACCTATCCTCATAAGTCAAACCCCCTCATCTCTGGAATTAACCTAGTGAATCGTCTCTGAACTGCCTCCAACCTCTTCATAATCAAGATAATCATTTTCAATGGATCTGTTGGTCGGTTATTCCCTGCTCCCCTAGTGTTTTTTATTCGCTGTGTGACGGAGTCCAGCTCTGACTGAGAATGGGAGAACTGCCCTTTGTTGAGGCTTTTGTTGGGTGGGTTAAGAATTAGGCACATGCAAAGACTCCCTTCAGTTTTTTCTTTCTCTCTGCACCGAGTCCCGTTCACTCATCGCCCCACAGTGCTCGCTAACCTGTATTGGCTCCCAGTCCGGCAACGCCTCGATTTTAAGATTCTCCTCCTCGTGTTCAAATTCCTCCGTGCCCTCGCCCCCCCCCTCCTCCCCTCCAGCCCTACAACCCTCCCAGATCTCTGCGCTCCTCCAATTCTGGCCTCTTGCGCATCCTGGTACGGGACGTGGCTTGCAGCAAACTGGTCTTGCGTTCTTCTGCACTCTGACACTCGCCTTGAAGTCTTGGATCGGACTGCTCATATCGCTGAACATCTTCGGATACTGCTTGATGACATTGTTGTAGCTGCCGCGAAGCACGAATTGAGGCCGAGTCAATATGTGGAACACATGGCTTTTAATTACATCTCTTCTGGTCAAAATGGCTGCTAACACATTTCTCTGCAAACTCTGAGGGCCACGCCCACTCCTTTTTTCCTGCCTTAAAGGCAGCATGCGCCTTAAAGGCAAGGTGCCCGATTTATTGTCCACGGACGGAAAAGTGGATTGCGCCCGTTTAGGTGGCGATCCGCCACACAATCATCTTTCAAGGTAAATTTCGTTTCCACACGAAAAATCTCATTCCAATCCAGCTTCAGTGATCGCCAACCAATTTCCACCTAGCAAGGCAGGCTTGTCTCCTGCCACAACTGTGAGAGGCAAGCTCTGACACCGATCCTTGTATTTCACTGGTATGGTGACACTTCCTACTACAGGGATTTGCTCTCCTGAGTAGCCTCGCAGCTCTACCTTCGATTTCTCTAGTCGATAATCACGCAACTTGTCGCGATATAGTGATTCCGGTACTACGCTCACGGATGCACCAGTGTCGATTTCCAATGGTATCCTGGTTCCTGCGACATCTACTTGGACGACGATACCTCGTGAATCGCTCTTAGATACCTTCGTGCTCCTGATGACGTGAATCTCCAGAAACTCCTCGCCCTGCTGCTTCTCTTCAATGGTATGTAGTGTCTGGCGATTTCTACTTCTAGCATTGCCAGTCGGTTTCCTCTTCTGTCGGCACGCCTTCGCAAGATGCCCAGTTTTCTTGCAATAGAAACACTCTGCCTTCACATATGGACAGCTTTGAGCGATATGTTGTCCCAGGCATGACTTCAATGCACTGTTACCTTGGCCAGTTGCTGAGGCCTTGGGGCCCAACTGCCTTTTACTTTTAGCCTGCAGCCGATTCACCTCGGTTGTCTGACGACTGGAAATGGCGCGGAACTCTCGGGAGTGTCGGTCGGCCATATCCAGCGACACAGCTGTCTGACAAGCAAAGTCAAAAGTCAAGTGAGGGGTTGTCAACAATTAACTTCTGATACGTTCAGTTTTCAACCCACAAACAAGGCGGTCACGCAAAGCTCGGTCCTGAAAGTTTCCGAAATGACAGTGAATGGATAGCTTTTTTGAAGCTACAATGTACTCCCTGATACCCTCGTCATTTAATTGATCACGTGTTCCAAAACGATAACTTACAGCAATTTCCAGGGGCTCAGGACTGTAGTGCTGTTCTAACTTGGTTAGGATCTCCTGCAGTGGCGTGTCCTTCGGCTTGGCGGGAACGAGCACATTTTTCAAGGTTTCATACACCTGCTTCAGTCAAAAAAATAGCCCGTTTCATTTCTAAAACCGCCCGGTTATGGTTTACATCTTCGGGAACTTCGACGGTACTATTCGCGGTGAAAAACATTTCTAGCCGCTCCACATACGCTCCGAAAGTCTCTCGATCACGATGGAACTCACCCAAGCGCCCTATTATTCCCATAGGCCCGCCCATCTGGACTCTGGCGACGTCGACAGCTCAGCCACGTATGCTCGAAATTTACCTCGGATTTTTAAGTTTTTTTGCAAAACGAAGAACCTCTAACAGTCCCTCCGTCGGTTGGCAGGATGATCCTCCAACAAAAATTTCAGCTAGGGAATCCGCAATCGCATCCTCATCGCCAATTCTGTGATATCTTGAGACACAGCATATATATACAACAGCACAACATGGCTTCCGGTAAGAACTGTACTGCACATAGCTTTATTATTATATACATCAGTAGTCCACCAGGTGGCTCTATTACAGCGTGCTCAGGAGGAACTGGTGGCTTTGGGCCTCTGGTTCCCAAAGTACTCCAACCACCGGGGGGGCTTCCTCGTCTCATGTCTGGGTCTGTTGTTTCTTTTTATTCGTTCCTGGGATCTGGGAGTCGCTGGCAAGGCCAGCATTTATTGCCCATCCCTCGTTGCCCTTGAGAAGGTGGTGGTGAGCCACCTTCTTGAACCGCTGCAGTCCTTGTGGTGAAGATGCTCCCACAGTGCTGTTAGGGGAGTGCCAGGATTTTGACCCAGCGACGATGAAGGAACGGCTGATATATTTCCAAGTCAGGATGGTGTGTGACTTGGAGGGGAACTTGGAGGTGGTGGTGTTCCCATGCGCCTGCTGCCCTTGTCCTTCTAGGTGGAAGAGGTCGCGGGTTTGGGAGGTGCTGCTGAAGAAGCCTTGGCGAGTTGCTGCAGTGCATCTTGTAGATGGTACACACTGCAGCCACGGTGCGCCGGTGGTGGAGGGAGTGAATGTTTAAGGTGGTGGATGGGGTGTCAATCAAGCGGGCTGCTTTGTCCTGGATGGTTTCGAGCTTCTTGAGTGTTGTTGGAGCTGCACTCATCCAGGCAAATGGAGTTGTAGATTGATTGTTAGAGATTGATTGCTAGGATTAGTCAATAACTCCCATTATCGTTGTATCATGCAACGACCAGGTAGAAGACGAACTAGATGGATCTTGGTCTTTTATCATCTTGCAATCTCTATGTGCTTTAAAAGAAAGACTTGCATTTATTTAGCACCTTTCACGACCTCAGGACATCCTTGGTTTGTGCTGATTTAACTGCTGGTCGATTGAGAGGAATAAGAACATAAGAACATAAGACGTAGGAGCAGGAGTCGGTCATTTGGCCCCTCGAGCCTGCTCCGCCATTCAATAAGATCATGGCTGATCTGATCTTGGCCTCAACTCCACTTCCCTGCCCACTCCCCATAACCCTCGACTCCCCTGTAGCTCAAATATCTGTCTATCTCCACCTTAAATATATTCACTGACCCAACCTCCACAGCTCTCTGGGGTAGAGAATTCCAAAGATTCACGACCCTCTGAGAGAAGAAATTCCTCCTCATTTCTGATTTAAAAGGGTGCCCCCTTATTCTAAAATGATGCCCCCTAGTTCTAGGTTCCCCCACGAGGGGAAACATCCTCTCTGCATCTACCCTGTCGAGCCCCTTCAGAATCTTATATGTTTCAATAAGATCCCCTCTCATTCTTCTAAACTCCAATGAGTATAGGCCCAACCTGCTCAACCTTTCTTCACAAGACAACCCCCTCATCTCCAGAATCAACCGATTGAACCTTCTCTGCACTGCCTCCAATGCAAGTATATCCTTCCTTAAATAAGGAGACCAAAACTGTACGCAGTACTCCAGGTGTGGTCTCACCAACGTCCTGTACAGTTGTAACAGGACTTCCCTACTTTTATACTCCAACCCCCTTTGCAATAAAGGCCAATATTCCATTTGCCTTCCTAATTACTTGCTGTACCTGCATGCTAACTTTTTGTGATTCATGTACAAGGACCCCCAGATCCCTCTGTACCTCAGCATTTTGTAATCTCTCCCCCCATTTAAATAATAATTTGCCATTTTATTTTTCCTACCAAAGTGGATAACCTCGCATTTTCCCACATTATACTCCATCTGCCAGATTTTTGCCCACTCACTTAGCCTGTCTATGTCCCTGTGGAGATTCTTTACGTCCTCCACACAATTATCAGGAAAGGAAGGAATTCATTGGCACAGCGCCTTTCACCATCTCAGGACGTCCCAAAGCGCTTTACAGCCAATGACGTACTTTTGAAGTTTAGTCACTGTTGTAATGTAGGAAACGCGGCAGCCAATTCTGCGCACAGCAAGCTCCCACACACAGCAGTGTGATAATGACCAGATAATCTGTTTTTAGTGATGTTGGTTGAGGGATAAATATTGGCCCTAGGACACTGGGGGGAACTCCCCCCTGCTCTTCTTCCAATAGTGGCCGTGGGATCTTTTACGTCCACCTGATGGGGCAGATGGGGCCTCGGTTTAACGTCTCATCCGAAAGACGGCACCTCCGACAGTGCGGCGCTCCCTCAGCGCTGGCACCGGGCGTGTCGGCCTGGATTATGGGGCGCAAGTCTCTGGAGTGGGACTCGAACTCACGACCCTCTGACTCAAGAGGTGAGAGAGCGCGACCCACTCCAGAAGGCACCTTGATACCAGGTCCCCCTTTGAAGAGGGCTCCTTGCTATCCAGAACCATTTTGCAGAGGCCGTGATGTCAGAAGGAACCCAGTCGAAGAGGACGGACCCCTTTTGATGAGGGAGGCTCAGCCCCCAGCACCCCCATTACAGAGAGACCCCCCCCCATCCCCGCCGCCCCCTGCCCTGGTCTATCAGTCTGCATGACTTCCCATTGGCCAGTGATCTCATGCTCCGTTAAACTTTTCATAAGGTGTCGCGAGAAAGAGTTCGGATGTGAGGGCAACTGCGTTGAAGAGCGTAGGGTGGAAGTGTCGTCACTGTTGCGACGTCGGGAGACGCGGCTGCCAATTTGCGCACAGGAAGATCCCACAAGCAGCAACGTGATAATGACCAGGTCATCTGTGGGGGGGTGATAGCAAGGCGCCATGCCTGGAGGGGGCTCTGACGAGCGCAGAGCCCCAGAGGGCCGAGGGTGGCATTTGGAAGCAGATAAAATGCATGCGTGGTTGTTTGGTTGGCCTTTGATGTAGGAAGAAACGGCAGAATAATGAACAAACGTGGCTCTGTTCAGTTCTGCTTCGACAGCTGTCCCACGGCCAATCCAGCCTCTGATCCGAGACCAAGTGATGTTTGTGCTTAAAGGTCATGCAACTGTGAACTTTCATTCTCTCTTTAATCTCTTTAAACTTTGCCCTTATCTGTGTGTAACTCTGAGACAGTATGTGTCTGTAGAGCGTTGAATAACACTATAGATCTTGGTCAGATTCAACAATGAGTTCAGAGGAATTGTCTCACTGACTGAAGGGCAGTGCCTCTTTTCCATAGAATTTGCAGCACAGAAACAGGCCATTCGGCCTAACTGGTCCATGCTGGCGTTTATTCTCCACACCAGCCTCCTCCCACCCCTCTTCATCTCGCCCTATCAGCCTAATCTTCTATTCCTTTCTCCCTCATGTACTTATCCAGCTTCCCCTCAAACGTATCTATACTATTTGCCTCAACCACTCCCCGTGGTGGTGAGTTCCACATTCTCACCACTCTCTAGGTAAAGAAGTTTCTCCTGAATTCCCCCATTGGATTTATTGGTGACTATCGTATATTTATGGCCATTAGTTTTGGACTCCCCCACCCGCCCCCCCCCGCCCACAGATGACCTGGTCATTATCACGTTGCTGCTTGTGGGATCTTCCTGTGCGCAATTTGGCTGCCGCGTCTCCCGACGTCGCAACAGTGACGACACTTCCACCCTACGCTCCTCAACGCAGTTGCCCTCACATCCGAACTCTTTCTCGCGACACCTTATGAAAAGTTTAACGGAGCATGAGATCACTGGCCAATGGGAAGTCATGCAGACTGATAGACCAGGGCAGGGGGCGGCGGGGATGGGGGGGGGTCTCTCTGTAATGGGGGTGCTGGGGGCCAAGCCTCCCTCATCAAAAGGGGTCCGGCCTCTTCGACTGGGTTCCTTCTGGCATCACGCCCTCTGCAAAATGGTTCTGGATAGCAAGGAGCCCTCTTCAAAGGGGGACCTGGTATCAAGGTGCCCTCTTCAAAGGGGGACCTGGTATCAAGGTGCCCTCTTCAAAGGGGGACCTGGTACCAAGGAGCCCTCTTCAAAGGGGGACCTGGTACCAAGGAGCCCTCTTCAAAGGGGGACCTGGTACCAAGGAGCCCTCTTCAAAGGGGGACCTGGTACCAAGGAGCCCTCTTCAAAGGGGGACCTGGTACCAAGGAGCCCTCTTCAAAGGGGGACCTGGTACCAAGGAGCCCTCTTCAAAGGGGGACCTGGTACCAAGGTGCCCTCTTCAAAGGGGGTCCCGGTACCAAGGAGCCCTCTTCAAAGGGGGACCTGGTACCAAGGAGCCCTCTTCAAAGGGGGACCCGGTACCAAGGAGCCCTCTTCAAAGGGGGACCTGGTATCAAGGTGCCCTCTTCAAAGGGGGACCTGGTATCAAGGTGCCCTCTTCAAAGGGGGACCTGGTATCAAGGTGCCCTCTTCAAAGGGGGACCTGGTATCAAGGTGCCCTCTTCAAAGGGGGACCTGGTATCAAGGAGCCCTCTTCAAAGGGGGACCTGGTACCAAGGTGCCCTCTTCAAAGGGGGTCCCGGTACCAAGGAGCCCTCTTCAAAGGGGGACCTGGTACCAAGGAGCCCTCTTCAAAGGGGGACCTGGTACCAAGGAGCCCTCTTCAAAGGGGGACCTGGTATCAAGGTGCCCTCTTCAAAGGGGGACCTGGTATCAAGGTGCCCTCTTCAAAGGGGGACCTGGTACCAAGGAGCCCTCTTCAAAGGGGGACCTGGTATCAAGGTGCCCTCTTCAAAGGGGGACCTGGTATCAAGGTGCCCTCTTCAAAGGAGGGCCGTGGTACCAAGGAGCCCTCTTCAAAGGGGGTCCCGGTACCAAGGAGCCCTCTTCAAAGGGGGTCCCGGTACCAAGGAGCCCTCTTCAAAGGAGGGCCGTGGTACCAAGGAGCCCTCTTCAAAGGGGGTCCCGGTACCAAGGAGCCCTCTTCAAAGGAGGGCTGCAGTACCAAGGAGCCCTCTTCAAAGGGGGACCTGGTATCAAGGTGCCCTCTTCAAAGGGGGGTCCCGGTACCAAGGATCCCTCTTCAAAGGGGGTTGCGGTACCAAGGATCCCTCTTCAAAGGGGGGTCCCGGTACCAAGGATCCCTCTTCAAAGGGGGTCCCGGTTCCAAGGATCCCTCTTCAAAGGGTGCCCTGGGGCAAGTTCCCGTTTCAAAAGGGGTCCCGGGGGAATCCTGATAGAGAGCCTCCCCCCGAACCCCACCACTTCTGAATAAGACATGACGGAGACTCTCACTTCTGAGGGCGGGGATGTGGGGGGCTGGTGAGACACCCACTTTAGGGGGGTGGAGGGAAGTGGGAACTGCTGAGCCTCCCTCTTTAAAAGAGGTTCCTTTTCCACTAGATATGATCTCCCCTCCTGTCTTCTTCTTAGGCAGTCCCTCGGAACCGAGGACGACTTGCTTCCACACTAAAATTGAGTTCTCAGGTGACTGATGAGTCCAATGCGGGACCTACAGTCTCTATCACAGGTGGGTCAGACGGTGGTTGAAGGGGCGGGTGGGTGTGGGGTGCTTGGGTTGACGTGCGCTCCTTCCGCTGTTTGCGCTTCCGCTTGCTCCCGGCGAAGAGACTCGAGGTGTTCGGTGCCTTCCCGGATGCTTCTCCTCCACTTTGTGCGGTCTTGGGCCAGGGATTCCCAGGTGTCGCTGGGGATGTTGCACTTTTTCAAGGAGGCTTTGAGGGTGTCCTTGAAGCGTTTCCTCTGCCCACCTGGGGCTCTCTTGCCGACACCTCTTGCAGGCAACACAAAGCACTGGAGAGGTACCACCAACGCTGCCTCCGCAAGATCCTGCAAATCCATTGGCAGGATAGGCGCACCAACGTCAGTGTTCTCGCTCAGGCCAACATCCCCAGCATCGAAGCTCTGACCACGCTCGATCAGCTCCGATGGACGGGCCACATCGTCTGCGTGCCCGATACGAGACTCCCCTCCTGTACTGGTGAGTAGAAGCACAGTTTAATGTAATACTGAGCCTCACGGTCCACGCCTCGCCACCCCACCCAGTCTGTCCTACGCTACTGTGCCTCAGCCAGGGTAGCAGTCGAGACATTAGGAAGGGGCCTTGGCATCCCTTGGGCAGGGAGAGGGGCTAACAAAATTCGCTGGGGTTCCCATTCCAGATCACTAGCCAGGGACCCCTGCTTAAAAAGGCCTGTCTGTGCGCTTGGCCGAGTTGGGCGTGGCTGTGACGGCCCCTGTCGTCAAAGAGCTGGCTGATGCTCATCGCCGTGGCTCGCCGATTAAGGATGGCCAGTCACGTCGCCCTGTGTCCCACAAACGGTCAAGGGCTAGAGGCAGATGGGAGGAAACAATCATGCGGTAAGTGGGGGGGACTGTAGGCTGTCGCTGTATGGATGAATTAAGATGGGCCGGATGGCCTCCCTGGTCTGTAATTATCAGGTGATGTCGCGAGTGGAAGGGATCAGATTTTCCCAGGATTACTCTCGTTTTTTTTTTTTCTCGCTGCTGTTTCCACAGGGTGCCGGAGGGCATTGACTTTTGCCGCTCATCCGAAGGGAATGCCGGCCAGCATCCTCCCCGCGGACAACCGCGACCTCCTCGCCTTCACCGCCTGCATCTGGGCAAAGCCAAGCAGCGTGACGGGAAGAAAAACAGTCCTCTTTTCCTACTGCACCAAAGGAACCGGCACCGAGTTCCAGCTGTACCTCAGCCGAGGCTCGGTGCGGTTCTCCGTCGGCCACGCGGAGCTGGATGGCCGCGCGGGCTCCTTCGAGAAGTGGACGCACTGCTGTGGGATCTGGGACGGCAAATCGGGGAACGCGACGCTGGTGGTGGATGGGCGGGCGGTGGCTTCGCGCGGCCTGATGGCTGGGGCGCGCTCCATCCCCGGCGGAGGAGCTGTGCAGCTGGGGCACGAAGGCGCCGACTGTCAAGTGGGCGGGAGCGCCAAGGAGTCCACTGCCTTCGCCGGAAAGCTGACGGGTTTCAACCTGTGGGACGCGGCCACGACAGAGATGGAGGTCGGCCTTCTGCTGAGAAGCAATGGGTGCGACGTTAACGGGAACGTGGTGGGGTGGGGTGTCTCTCAGATCAGCGGTGAGCCACTCCACTAGTGAGCCATTCGATCCCAGTCTTTGACGGAGCTTTATGCCACAGATAAAAATCACAAAAAAGCACTATCTATCTTAATTCCTCTCCTTTTTAAAAAAAAACTCACAGCAGTTATTTTATGGAAAGAAAAATGGGCTTCATTGACTTAATTATCCTGAATGCTGTCAAGGCAGCCATTTTGAAATCTGAATCTGGTCAAGGCAGCCATTTTGAAATCTGAATCTGGTCAAGGCAGCCATTTTGAAATCTCCACTCCGCAGGCCCGGCCTATCCCAGTTATGCACCACTGTTGCTTTTTTTTTTAAATCGCTTAAAACGTTAAAAGCGACTAGATTTTGCATCTGGCAATTGCAGCAATTCTGCCAGTTAGGACGCAGCCCAAGAAAGCACGTAGTTGTGGGGTGTGTTGGGGGGGGGGAAGGGATGATAATTTTAAGCGGACTGCATGCCACACCCAATATGGTCAGCTTGGGATCACACGGTCTGGAAAGAGGTCTGCTCTTGCGTATGGCCTGTTTCCCTAAACAAAAATATGACCAGTCAAGAAAAAACACTTAATTGCCCCCTGGTTTCCATTCCCCCACATGGCTGGATGCCCTCCGTCAGGTGGTCAACTCCATTTATGGTATAGGTTTTTTTTATATATATATATTCTCTTCTAATCAACTAGTATTTAACAATGAAGAAGCATTTCACTTTTTAAAATACTCTCCTAATTTAGTGCTGAATTGTAGTTGAAGTAAAAAAAAATGTTAAAAGCTATCTATATAAGCGCACCATGGGTTCTCTGTCGGAAGTAGCCTCTTATCGCAAGACCCTTGCAAGAGTTGAAAGGTTACATAGTATTTACAGCACAGAAACAGGCCATTCGGCCCAACTGGTCCGTGCCGGTGTTTATGCTCCACACCAGCCTCCTCCCACCCCTACTTCATCTCACCGCATCAGCATATCCTTCTATTCCTTTCTCCTTCATGTGTTTATCTGGCTTCCCCTTAATTGCATCTATGCTATTCGCCTCAACCACTTCCTGTGGTGGCGAGTTCCACATTCTCACCACTCTCTGGGAAAGAAGTTTCTCCTGCATTCCCTATTGGATTTATTAGTGACTATCTTATATTGATGGCCCCCTAGTTCTGGTCTCACCCACAAGTGAAAACATCTTCTCTACGTCTACCCTATCGAACCCTTTCATAATGTTAAAGCCCTCGATCTGGTCACCCCTCAGCCTTCTCTTTTCTAGAGAAAAGAGCCCCCAGCCTGTTCAGTCTTAGTTCTGATATAATCCTTGTAAATCCTTTTTTTTTTTTGCACCTTCTCCAGTGCCTCTATATTCTTATTGTAATATGGAGACCAGAACTGTGCGCAGTGCTCCAAGCGTGGTCTAACCAAGGTTCTGTATAAGTTTAGCATAACCTCCCTGCTTTGCAATTCTATTTCTCTAGAAATGAACCCCCAGTGCCTGGTTTGCATTTTACTGGCCTTGTTAACCTGTGTCGCTACTTTTAACAATTTGTGAATCTGTTACCCCCGGATCCCTTTGCTCCCCATTTAGACTCTTATTTTCCAAGGAGTGTGTGGCCTCCTTATTCCTCCTGCCAAAATGCACCGCCTCACACTTATCGAAATTGAAATTCATTTGCCAATTACACGCCCATTCTGCAGCTTTATTAATGTCCTCTTGCATTTTGTCACAGTTCTCCTCAATATTAACGACACCCAACGTTGCCTCTAGGCTGCATGGCCGCACCGCTCTCTGCCGGTCTCGCACAGCCCGGGACTGGCTTTTCTAATGTTAGGTTTCACGCAATGGGCCCAGCGCACCCCAAAAAAAAAACTAGGGGAACATTGACTACACCATCGCCCACCCCGACCCCCCCGCCAATTTGGCATCAACCGCAAATTTTGAAATTAGAAATTCCGATTGCAGAGTCCAAATCGTTCCCGCAAATGGTGAACAGCAGTGGTCCCGGCGCTGATCCCGGTGGAAAGGTCAACTGCGCTCGGGAAATTTCTTGTCGGAACCTTTCGGCATTTTCAGGCAGCCTGGTGCGAAACCGGCACGAAAACCGGTCACCGAGGAGAGCTCGCGAATGTGGACGCGCTTCCCGCCGTCTCGTGCCGCGGTTCAGCGGCTACCCGTGCCTGGGCAGCCCCTCGCCACCCTGCCCCGGCGGCCATCTTTTCCACACGCCAGCCCAGTTGAGTGTCAGCTGGCTATTCCTCCGCAGCAACCTCTCGCCTCCGGCTTTCACTGGATTGTGATGGCAGGGCAATTGCGGATGGGGAGGAAGGCTATTCGGCCCCATCTTAGTTCAGCCCGTTGGGACCACCCAATGGTCTCCTCAGCTACTCAGAGAGGCTTCTGCCTCCACTGCTCGATCCGGGAGTAGCTGCAACGCGTTTGGGCGCTTTGTGTGAAGAACGTCCTGATCAATCTTCAGGAGGAAGATTGATTGACGCTCTCCGCTGCTCTACCACCCCCAACCCAGGGGCCTACTGAGAAACCACCTACTACTGCCCCCCCCAGCCCACGATCGAGGATCGGAACCAGAGCCTGCATGGGTCGGTAAAACATGTTTGGAAATGTTGCCGACGGCAACTTTTGCGTTGCGATGACTTCATCAGCACCCCCTGGCGCGCAGACCCGTTTGAGGATTCAGTACGATCGCCGCCATCGTTAGAGAGCAGTCCCTCCATGGCCTCGCCCTCCCCCCCCTATCTCTGGAACCTCCTCCAGCCCTACAAACCCTCCCAGATCTCTGCCCGCCTCCAATTCTGGCCTCTCGCACATCCCCGGTTTCCATCGCTCCACCATCGACGGTCGCGCCTTCCGCTGCCTGGACCGTGAGCTCTGGAATTCCCTCCCTAAACCTCTCCGCCTCGCGCTCTCTCTCTCCTCCTTTAAGACGCTCCTTAAAACCTACCCCTTTGACCAAGCTTTTGCTCACCTGTCCTTTTAATTTCTCATGTGGCTCGGTGTCAAATTTTGCGATAATGCTCCTGCAACAAAGGTTGTTGTCGATGCTGCGTCAATGACAACTGATTCTATGTTAACTATTCCCCTTGTGGCGTCACAAACGACAGAAGCACTGTTGGTTTTAACAGAGTAAATAAGGAGTAACCAGAGGACACAGATTTAAGATCATTGGCAAAAGGGCCAGGGAGATGAGAATTGTTTTTACGCAGCGAGCTGTTGTGATCTGGAATGTGCTGCCTGAAAGGGCGGTGGAAGCAGATTCAATAGTAACTTTCAAAAGGGGAATTGGATAAATACTTGAACAGGAAACAATTGCAGGGTTGTGGGGGAAAGAGCAGGGGGGAGTGGGACTAATTGGAGAGCTCGTTCAAAGAGCCAGCACAGGCATGATGGGCCAAATGGCCTCCTGCTGTGCTGTAAGAGTCTACGGGAAACAGAAGACAGCAAATCAGAAAGCATTTGTAAAGACGATATTTCAGTTAACCAGCCCTTCAGAGCTCAAGGCGAATGGAATCACACACTTGACGATAACTGGTCCTTTCTCTTTTCAGATGCCGAGATGGCCTGCTGCTGCTGGCATTCTTAATTATTTTGGTTACAGTGCCCGAGCCAAATCGGCAGGGACAAAATCTCCCTCCCACTGCCACGTTACAGACTGTTCTGTTAAAGGGTCTCCCTGGTACCAACCCAGTGTTGCACAAAGCCACAGGGACTGGAAGGTGCCGTGTCTGATCCCTTCCTTTGTGCTGTTTGGGGGGGAGGTGGGGGAGTCTCCAACTGGCCTCAGTTTCCGTGGAATAAGGAAGCGGGAGGGGGTTAATAAGAAAAGCCAGCGATCCCACCCCAAACCATTATCCAGTGACCACCCCCCCCCCCCCCCCCCCCCCCCGCTTGAAAGTGCGTGCGCACGGTCGCCGGGCCAGGACAGGACTTGGCTGTGATGCTCCACCTGGTCGAATTGCCCACTGACACGCAGTCGAGGCTCGGGGTGGGGGAGAGAAAGGACTTGGCAGTGGACGAGCACAGCCTGTGTATCCGCGCAGCCAGAGAAAATGGGCAAAAGGCACCTATATAAAAAAAAAGCACCTAAACATCCTCAGTCACAGGCAACTTGGATTTTTTGTTTTTAGATTCAACATTGTACGTTTTATTGTACATTTTAATATGGACAAAAATAATCAACTATTTAAATATTTTTGCTAAATGCACGTTATTTGAATAAAAATGACAATTATGACAAAATACATTTTTTTCTCTCTTGTATTCTATGTATATTAAAAATCTCATGCACTTCCTGTCCCCAAAACCGTACTTCCTGTTGTCACCATTGTGAGTCACACTTTTCATTGCAATTAGCTACGTTTAACATCCCCCCCCTTCAATTTTACAGAAGTGAAATACTGCGGATGCTGGAAATCTGAAATGAAAACAGAAAACGCTGGAAATACTCAGACGAGGCAGTGCCTCTGGAGAGAGAGAAACCGAGTTAACGTTTCAGGCCGACGGCCTTTCATCAGACATCGGTCTGAAACGTTGAGTCGGTGTCTCTCTCTCTCTCTCTCCGCAGAAGCTGCCTGACCAGCTGAGCCTCTTCCAGCATTTCCGGTTATTTCCCCATTCAATTCTTCTATGTCAACGGTCACGGTGCAGTTGCAAGCTCTGGCCACTAGGCTGCGCCGTGGCTCTCGAGTTTCAGAAACGTCACCCTCTCTCCACTCCCGTCGACACCTTGCATTCATCAACTGACCATGGCGACACCATGGGGAATTTACTGACATATAAATACGTGCTCTGGTTTGACACAGGTTCCCAGTAAAGTCTTTCAGGGAAGTAAGGAGGACGTTGAGGTTTTTCCCCCTCAGTGAGTCGCTGGCCAAGCGGTTTCGGTGCCAGCAGTGACCTCGGTGCCCCTTGGTTAGTGACGGGCAGTAAGAATGTTAGAAAGGAAGCTGGGGTTGGGGGGGGGGGGGGGGGGGGGGGAAGAAAAGGGGGAAAACACCCAATGGAAAACAGGAGCATAACATTCAGAGTTCAAACAGGAGACCTCTCAGCAAATACAATAGGTAAACCTAGAAAACTTTAGACGGGCAAAATTACGGTTACGCCTTTGCAATTGGATTTGCCGGCTGCCAATTGTCACACAGCAAGCTCCCACAAACAGCAATGAGATAAATGACGAGTTAATCTGTGTTTTTAGTGATGTTGGTTGAGGGATAAATGTTGACCAGGACACCGGGGAGAACTCCCCTGCTCTCCTTCCAATAGTGGCCGTGTGATCTTTTATGGCACCTCTGACAGTGTGGCGCCTCTGACAGTGTGGCACTCCCTCAATACTGGCACCGGGAGAGACGGCCTGGATTTTGTGCTTGAGTCTCTGGAGTGGGACTCGAACCCACGACCGTCTGACTTGGAGGCGAGAGAGAGTGCGACCCACTGAGCCAAAGGCTGACAGAAAGTACCCCCGTGGGATGCGAGGCGGTCAAGAAATTCAGGTGGCGTTCCTGTTCCCGGGCCTCGCTGGAAAATAGGGGTGTCGCGATCGCGATGAAAATAAGTATATAGAGTCAATGGCGATGCCCCTGTGAGCAAACAGCCTGCAAACCCTCGTTGTCTGGACTCGCATGCACTCGAAGAATGGCCACTTGGAGAAGGTGCTGGGCCAGTGGCTGGAATTGGCATGTTAGGGAGAGGGGAAGATTACTGAAACCGCACTCCCCCGCCCCCCCCCCCGTTCCCCAAACGTCGTGGCAATTTTTAAAATGGAGGCTAGCGCCACTTCCCGCCCTGCTCTACGCTGCCAACGGATCAGCGGCGACTGGATCATCTGCTCTAGCTTCGCGACACGGACGCACGTGCGACTCGGAGGTTATGCAGTTCGCTCCGCTGTCTCCGGGACCCGCGGAGCACGACGCCCTTGAGCGAGCCTGTTCTCTGCCGGGCGCCGCGCTGGATTCGGCCTCAGTACCAAATCGGCGTGGGCGGAAACCGTTGCCCCCTCCGGTGCCGAGCGGAAAAGGTCACCGCGCAGACGGGAGGAGGGGATGTCGCAGTCAAACAGCGTCGCCACGCTTCGGGCGCGCGACATTCCGCATGTTGCAATTTGCCGTCGCAGTACTGCAGCAAGAGTCCTGCGAATTGCCCCCCCCCACCCCCAAATCCCACGGTCTCTGAGCAGATTCCAATGATCGCTTGTCCCTGACCAGCTTTACCGTTGGGAGAGGGGAACGAATGATGGACATGAAATTTAGTCTCTCCCACCCCCCCCCACCACACTTGCAGTTCAAAGAGGCGAGCATCACTCTCTACCTTTTCAACCCACCCTCTGGTTGAAACCTTCGAAGATCGACCGCTCTGCCAATGCCACTGGGGAGGTGGGCACCTAAAATGGACGCCCTGTCCCACCCATGGGCCAGCCCAGCTCGAGGTTCATGCGTTCATCAGAAAAGAGGACAATCCTTCCATGCCCCCACCACTCTCGCCCCTCCCTCCTCTCCCAAAGGTGCCGACTCTTACTGGGGAAAGGGGGGGGAGGGGTTTGTGGGTTCCTAGTTCACTCACCCCAGCCACAGCTGTCTGTCTGTGTCCCCCCATTTACTACCTTGGCGGCGATGCGTTGACTGGAGGCCGTGGGAGGCCTAGCCTGCCGCGCCCGACGGCGCTTGGGGGGAGGGCGCAAAGGGACAGGCAACAACCTAAGGACTTGGCTGGGGCAGGCACTGCCCCCACCCGCTCGCTCCGCCCTGCCAGTTAACGTCACAAACACTCTTACATAAAACAATCGCCCCCGCCACGGCGGACGAACAGTAACAAACGAGGCGCTGAGCGGACGCCCTGGGCGGGAGGCTGCGTCGTAACCATGCAAGACAAAGGTGGCCGCTGTGGCGGGCGGGCGGGTCCGAGCTCCCGCCGGACTACGAAGCACCAGCCTCCGCCTCACATGTACTGCGGGTTGGATACGCTGTCCAATTCCACTTCGATGGAGATAACGTGGTGGCCGGGGATCATGGCCAGTCCCAGCACTCGAGGTTCACCTTGCGCCAAGCAATCTGCAACACAAGAACATCAGAATTAGGAGCAGGAGTCGGCCACACGGCCCCTCGAGCCTCATTCAATAAGATCATGGCTGATCATCGACCTCAACTCCACTTTCCCGCCCGATTCCCATATCCCTCGAGTCCAAAAATCTATCGATCTTAGCCTTGAATATACTCAAAGACTCAGCATCCACAGCCCTCTGGGGTAGAGAATTCCAAAGATTCACAACCCTCTGAGTGAAGAAATTCCTCCTCATCTCAGTCCTAAATGGCCAACCCCTTATCCTGAGGCTCTGCCCCCTAGTTCTAGACTCTCCAGCCAGGGGAAACAAACTCTCAGCATCTACCCTGTCAATCCCCCTCAGATTGTTTCAATGAGATCACCTCTCATTCTTCTAAACTCCAGAGAGTATAGACCCAATCACTCCTCATAGGACAACCCTCTCATCCCAGGAAGCAATCTAGTGAACCATTGTTGCACCACCTCGAAGGCAAGTATATGCATCCTCAGATAAGGAGACCAAAACTGTGCACGGTACTCCAGGTGTGGTCTCACCAAAGCCCTGTACAATTGTAGCAAGACTTCCTTACTCTTGTACTCCAACCCCCTTGCAATAAAAAAAAAATGGCCAACCCCTTATCCTGAGACTGTGACCCCCGAGTTCTAGACTCCCCAGCCAGGGGGAAACAACCTCTCAGCCTCTACCCTGTCAATCCCCCTCAGAATTTTGTATGTTTCAATGAGACAATGGAAGAGGGTGGAGGGGAATAAAAAAAACTTAACTCCTCTTTCTCCCCCGGTCTCCAGAAACAGTAGGATACAAGTTAGGAGGACGTTGCGGTCGAACTGTGCAATGACTGGGTCAGAGCGCACCTCGAGGAGTGCGTCCAGTTCTGGCTACCAGAGACACGAGGAAGATATTCAACTGCTGCAGGCAGTGCAGGGAAGAGCCACGAGGCTGATGCACATTGTCAACCAACCTTTATCAATCACTGGTTCGGCCTCATCTGGGAGAACTGTCCCCAATTCTGGGCACCGCACTTTAGGAAAATGTCAAGGCCTTGGAGAGGGTGCGGAGGAGATTTATTAGAGTGGTTCCAGGGATGAGGGACTTCAGTTACGTGGAGAGGCTGGAGAAGCTGGGATTGCTCTCCTTAGAGCAGAGAAGGTTAAGGGGAGATTTAATCGAGGTGTTCAAAATCATGAAGGGTTTTGATAGAGTAAATAAAGAGAAACTGTTTCCAGTGGCAGGAGGGTCGGTAACCAGAGGACACATAATTGGTAAAAGAACCAGGAGGTGACACGAGGAAACTTTTTTTTAACGTAGCGATTGTTGCGATCTGGAACGCGCTGCATGAAAGGGCGGTGGAAGCAGAGTCGATAGTAACTTTCAAAAGTAAGACTTGCATTTATATAGCACCTTTCACGACTACCGGATGTCACAAAGCACTTCACAGCCAATGAAGTAATTTTGAAGTGTAATCACTGTTGTAATGTAGGAAACGCAGGCAGCCAATTTAAACACAGCAAGCGCCCACAAACAGCAATGTGATAATGACCAGATAATCTGTTTCAGTGATGTTGATTGAGGGATAAATATTGGCCCCAGGACACCGGGGAGAACCCCCCCCTGCTCTTTTTCAAAATAGTGGCCGTGGGATCTTTTATGTCCACCTGAGGGGGCAGACGGGCCCTCGGTTTAATGTCTCATCCGAAAGACGGCACCTCCGACAGTGCAGCACTCCCTCAGTACTGCACTGGGAGTGTTGTTACCTCTAGACTCGACTATTCCAACGCTCTCCTGGCCGGCTTCCCACGTTCTACCCTACGTAAACTTGAGGTGATACAAAATTCAGCTGCCCCGTGTCCTAACTCACACCAAGTTCCGTTCGCCCATCGCCCCGTGCTCGCTGACCTACACTGGCTCCCGGTTAAGCAACGCCTCGATTTCAAAATTCTCATCCTTGTTTCAAGTCCCTCCATGGCCTCGTCCCTTCCTATCTCTGTAATCTCCTTCAGCCCAACAAACCCATGAGATATCTGCGCTCCTCTAATTCTGCCCTCTTGAGCATCCCTGATTATAATCGCTCAACCTTTGGTGGCTGTGCCTTCTGTTGCCTGGGCCCAAAGCTCTGGAATTCCCTGCCTAAACCTCGCCGCCTCGCTACCTCTCTCTCCTCCTTTAAGACGCTCCTTAAAACCTCCTCTTTGACCAAGCTTTTGGCCACCTGCCCTAATTTCTCCTTATGTGGCTCGGTGTCAAATTTTTTTGTCTTATAAAACTCCTGTGAAGCGACTTGGGACGTTTTACTACATTAAAGGCGCTGTATAAATACAAGTTGTTGCTGTTGGCCTAGATTTTGTGCTCAGTGAGTGCTACCCACTGAGACACATCCGACACTACTAAAAAGGGGAATGGGATATATAATGAAGGGAAAAAATGACAGACACCCTTGCTGGCTCTCGTGTACCTGTTGGTTTCAAGTACTCCTGGGCCGAGCCTAAAATGACATTGCAGTCCCGGTCGGTGCAGAGGAAGAGGCCAATCAGCGTCCTGCCATCCGTCATCCGGATCCGCATGCTTTTATTTAGCAAGCTCTCCAACATCTGCCTGGCGTGCGAGTACAACGACCCATCGCTTCCTCGCATGTCCTGCCCCTGTGAAGCACAAATAGAAGAGTAAGCACCAACTGCAGGCTCCTAAATGGCTAGTGTATAAAGAACATTGCAGCCAATGAAGTACTTTTTGAAGTGGAGTCACTGTTGCGATGTGGGAAACGCGGCAGCCAATTCACGCACAGCAAGATCCCACAAACAGCACTGTGATAAATGACCAGATCATCCGTTTTGTTGTGTTGTTGATTGAGGGATAAATATTGGCCCAGGACACCGGGGAGAACTCCCCCCCCCCTGCTCTTCTTCGAAATAGGTGGATGTAAAAGATCCCATTGCGCTGAGAGGGGGCAGACGGGGCCTCGGTTTCAGCCAGTGGCTCAGTTGGTAGCACCCTCCCCTCTGAGTCAGAAGGTTGTGGGCTCGAGTCTCTCTCCCGGGACTTGAGCACATGAATCTAGTCCGACACTCCCAGTGCAGTACTGAGGGAGTGCTGCACTGTCGGAGGTGCCGTCTTTCAGATGAGATGCTAAACTGAGTCGGCCAAGTTGCAAATGGGGATGGCAGAATCATCAACAGCTGCCATGTGAAAAAATAGGGGCAGGGGTTATAGTCTGAAATTGTTGAACTCGATGTGGAGTCCGGAAGGCTGTAAAGTGCCTAATCGAAAGATGAGGTGCTGTTCCTCGAGCTTGCGTTGAGCTTCGTTGGAACAGTGTAAGAGGCTGAAGACCAAGAGGTCAGAGTGGGAGTGGAGCGGAGAATTAAAGTGACAGGCGACCGGAAGCTCGGGGTCACCCTTACGGGGTGAACGGAGGTGTTCCGCAAAGTGCTCATCCAATCTGTGTTTGGTCTCCCCAACGTAGAGGAGACCGCATCGTGAGCAGCGAATACAGTATATTAAATTGCAAGAAGTACAAATAAATTGCTGTTTCACCTGGAAGGAGTGTTTGGGGCCCTGGACAGTGCGCTTTTACGGGAAGGTGCCGTGGGAAGGCGAAGGGGTGATTGAAGATTGGACCAGGGTGTCTCGAGGGAGTGGTCGCTTCGGAATGCTGAAAAGGGAGGGGCGGAAGATGATATGTTTGGTGGTGGAATCACGCGGGAGGTGGCTGAAATGGCAGAGGATGATCCGTTGAATGTGGGGGCTGGTGGGGTGAAAGGTGAGGACAAGGGGAACCCTATCGTGGTTCTGGGAGGGAGGGGAAGGGGTGAGAGCAGAAGTGCGGGAAATAGAACGGACACGGTCGAGGTGCGTGTAAACCACAGTAGAGGTGAATCCTCGGTTGAGGAAAAAGGAAGAGACATATCGGAAGCACTAGTATCGAAGGTGGTGTCGTCAGAACAGATGTGGCGGAGATGGAGAAACTGGGAGAATGGAATAGAGTCCTTACAGGAAGTGGGGTGGGAGGAAGTGCAGTCCAGGTACCTGTGGGAGTCTGTGAGCTTATAGTGGATGTTTGTTGATAGCCTATCCCCAGAAATGGAGGCAGAGAAGTAGAGGAAGGGAAGGGAAGAGTCGGAGACGGACCCTGTGAAGGTGAGGGAAGGGTGGAAATTGGAAGCAAAGTGAATGAAATTTTCCAGTTCAGAGCGAGAACAGGAAACAGCACCGATGCGGTCATCAATGTACCGGAATAAGAGGCGAGGGAGGGGACCCGAGTAGGACTGGAACAAAGAATGTTCCACATATCCCACGAAAAGGCAGGCATAGCTAGGACCCATGCGGTTTCCCATAGCAACACCTTTAATTTGGAGGAAGTGAGTGGAGTCAAAGGAGAAGTCCTTGCCATAGAGGGAGTGCAACAAAGGTTCACCAGACTGGTTCCTGGGCTGGGGGGAATTGTCCTATGAGGAGAGATTGAGTAGACTAGGCCTAAATTCTCTAGAGTTTAGAAGAATGAGAGGTGATCTCATTGAAATATACAAAATCCTTACAGGGCTTGACAGGGTAGATGCAGGGAGGATGTTTCCCCTGGCTGGGGAGTCTAGAACCAGGGGTCACAGTCTCAGAATAAGGTGTCGGCTATTTAAGACTGAGATGAGGAAAAATGTCTTCACTCAGAGGGTGGTGAATCTTTGGAATTCTCCACCCCAGAGGGCTGTGGAGGCTCAGTCATGGAGTATATTCAAGACAGAGATCGATAGATTTTTGGATAGTAAGGGAATCAAGGGATATGGGGATAGTTCAGGAAAGTGAAGATGAGGTAGAAGATCAGCCATGATCTTATTGAATGGCGGAGCAGGCACGAGGGGCCGAATGGAGAGTGTCTAACCAACGCCCCTTGACATTCAACGGCATTACCATCGCCAAATCTCCCACCATCAACATCCTGGGGGTCACCATTGACCAGCCACATAAATACTGTGGCAATAAGAGCAGGTCAGAGGCTGGGTATTCTGCGGCAAATGCCTCACCTCCTGACTCCCCAAAGCCTTTCCACCATCTACAAGGCACAAGTCAGGAGTGTGATGGAATACTCTCCACTTGCCTGGATGAGTGCAGCTCCAACAACACAAGAAGCTCGACACCATCCAGGGCAAAGCAGCCCACTTGATTGATACCCCATCCACCACCTTAAACATTCACTCCCTCCACCACCGGCGCACCGTGGCTGCAGTGTGTACCATCTACAAGATGCACTGCAGCAACTCGCCAAGGCTTCTTCGACAGCACTTCCCAAACCCGCGACCTCTACCACCTAGAAGGACAAGGGCAGCAGGCGCATGGGAACACCACCACCTCCAAGTTCCCCTCCAAGTCACACACACCATCCTGACTTAGAAGTAAAAACGATAGCAAAATACTGCAGATGCTGGAAATCCAAAATAACAACAGAAAACGCTGGAAAAACTCAGCAGGCCAGGCAGCATCCGTGGAGAGAGAAACAGAGTTAACGTTTCAGGTCGAAGACCTTTCGTCAGAACTGGAAATAGCAGGAAATGAAATAGATTTAAGGCAAGGATAAAGCTGGGAAAAGGGGGAGGGGATGAAAGAACAAAAGGAGAGATTAAGAGACATTGAGAGACATTAAGAGATGATCAAGGCAAGAGGTGGTGTTAATGTGACAGGTTGAGGCTAAATGAAGTGTGAAATGCACTGGCAGAATGAAGGACAGCTGCCAGCTTCTAGGAGGGAAAAAAAGGGGAGGGGGGGGCAAACAAAAGGGTGGATGAAAAAATAAAATATAAATGTGATTGGGGCTGAGGTTATGATCTAAAATTGTTGAACTCGATATTGAGTCCAGAGGGCTGTAGAGTGCCTAAACGAAAGATGAGGTGCTGTTCCTCCAGCTTACGCTGCGCTTCCGTGGAACAGTGTAATAGGTCGAGGACGGTGAGGTCAGAGTATGAGTGAAGCGGTGAATTAAAGTGACAGGCCACCGGGAGCTCGGGGTCCCCCTTGGAAATATATCGGCCGTTCCTTCATCGTCGCTGGGTCAAAATCCTGGAACTCCCTCCCTAACAGCACTGTGGGAGCACCTTCACCACACGGACTGCAGCGGTTCAAGGCGGTGGCTCACCACCACCTTCTCGAGGGGCAACTAGCGATGGACAATAAATGCTGGCGACGTCCACATCCCATAAAACGAATATTTAAAAAATCTCCTGCTCCTATTTATGTTCCCCTCACCTTCACACGGTCAGTCTCTTCCCTCCCTCGACTTCTCTGTCTCCATCTTTGGGGATGGGCTTTAGACCAACATCCAGGACAAGCCCACCGACTCCCCCCAGCTACCTGGACCACACTCTGCTCCCCTGGACTTAGTCTTTGGGGCCGCCGCTGGTCCTGGCTTGTTCACCAGAGGATTGAAGCGAGAGGCTGGCGGACAATCCATGCGGGTGAGGAAACCCTCCCCGAGACCCGGACAGGAGGCCAGGAGAGTGTTCCTCCCTCCACCCCAGCACCGGAGGGCTCAGGAGAAGACAGCCTGCTCTTACCCCGGTGCCATTACGCTGCTCCTCCCTCAGCTCGCCATTCTCTCCCAGACGGGCCGCCGACGCCGCCATTTTACAGCTCTGTGCCCCGCAGTGGGCCACAAAACCTCGCGAGAACAGCTCTGTGCCCCGCACTGGGCTCCAAAACCTCGCGAGAACAGCTCTGTGCCCCGCAGTGGGCCACAAAACCTCGCGAGAACAGCTCTGTGCCCCGCACTGGGCTCCAAAACCTCGCGAGAACAGCTCTGTGCCGCGCAGCCGGGCTCCAAAACCTCGCGAGAACAGCTCTGTGCCCTGCAGCCGGGCCCACAAAACCTCGCGAGAACAGCTCTGTGCCCCGCAGCCGGGCCCACAAAACCTCGCGAGAACAGCTCTATGCCCCGCAGCCGGGCCCACAAAACCTCGCGAGAACAGCTCTATGCCCCGCAGCCGGGCTCCAAAACCTCGCGAGAACAGCTCTGTGCCCCGCAGTGGGCCCCAAAACCTCGCGAGAACAGCTCTGTGCCCCGCAGCCGGGCCACAAAACCTCGCGAGAACAGCTCAGCCAAACATCGCAAGAACTGAGCGCCAGAACAGCCCCTGACCCCTGACGCCCCAATATAAACAATCTCTTACTATTTCTTAAATATCCACCCGTCACGCTTTTTAAAAACAAATAACTGTTATAAACCGACGAACGCCGTCATCAGAGGGCGCAGATTCGTGTGTGTTTTTTTAAATTCCGCGATGCATGCTGGTAGTTGTAGTTTCCGGCGCCGCGGGAGGACCGGAAGTGGCTCCGAAACGGACTACAACTTCCGGCGGAGCGCCGGGGCCGTTTCCATGGTGACCGGGGAAACACGGGGACGGCAATGCTGCACTCCCGCTACTACACCACCGGCGAGGTGGCCGCGCACAGCACGGTGGACAACCTGTGGGTCTCCTACCTGGGCAAGGTCTACGACCTGACCCCGCTGGCGGAGGAGTTCAAAGGTAGCTCCTTCCCTGGCCTCTGAGTCAGAAGGTCGTGGGTTCGAGACCCCACCCCAGAGACTTGAGCACAAAAATCTAGGCCGACACTCCCAGTGCAGTGCCGAGGGAGTGCTGCACTGTCGGAGGTGCCGTCTTTCGGATGAGACGCAAAACCGAGGGCTCCCCTCCTCCTCTCTCTCAAGTGGGTGTAAAAGATCCATCCGGCTCTATTTCAAAGAAGAGCAGGGGGGAGTTCTCCCCGGTGACCTCGGCCAATATTTATCCCACAATCAACATCGCTAAATCTGGTTATTTATCGCATTGCTGTTTGTGGGAGCTTGCTGTGCGCAAATTGGCTGCTGCGTTTCCCTACATTACAACAACGACTACACTCCCAAAAAAAGTACTTCATTGGCTGTAAAGCCCTTTTAGGACAGTCCGGAGTTGGTGAGAGGCGCTGTAGAAATGAGAGTCCTGTCTTTCTTTGCACAAGGTCGAGCAGGTTGGGCCTATACTCATTGGAGTTTAGAAGAATGAGAGGTGATCTTATTGAAACATGCAAGATTCTGAGGAGGCTGGACAGGGTAGATGCTGAGAGGACGTTTCCCCTCGTGGGGGAATCTAGAACTAGGGGACATATTTTCAGAATAAGGGGACACCCATTTAAATCGGAGATGAGGAGGAATTTCTTCTCTCAGAGGGTCGTGAATCTTTGGAATTCTCTACCCCAGAGAGCTGTGGAGGCTGGGTCATTAAATATATTAAAGGCGGAGATAGACAGAATTTTGAACTACAAGGGTTATGGGGAGCGGGCAGAAAAGTGGAGTTGAGGCCAAGATCAGATCAGCCGTGATCTTATTGAATGACGGAGCAGGCTCGAGGGGCCTACTCCTGCTCCTGCTCCTATTTCTTATGACTGCTCTTTCCAAGAGCCGGCACAGGCACAATGGGCCGAATGGCCTCTTTCTGTGCTGTAAGATGCGATGATTTGATGTTGAAAGTACTTCATTGGCTGTGAAGCGCTTTGGGACATCCCTGAGGTGGTGAAAGGCGCTGTGGAAATAAATGCAAGTCCTTTTTCAATGATTTCCAGATCGTCTCTCCTCCCTCCTGGCTCTTTTGTGGGTTACGCTACCATTGCCTTCAATGTCCCCCCGGGCTAGGGAGGGTGGCAGGCGAAATCGCCCAGCGCCTGATTGCTCTCAAGTGAGCCCTTGTGGAAAATGCAGATGGGACGTTTGGGCTTTTTTTTGGCTGTGCTGATTCTGTACTCTTCCATTCAGGTGACATTCTGCTCAAGCCCATTTTAGAAGCGGCCGGACAGGACATCAGCCACTGGTTCGATGAGAAGACTAAAGATGTAAGTATCGAACTTCATCCGGGAGGAGAGGGGAGGGGGCTGATGACAGACGGAAACAACTGAAGCTTAATGGTGAGAAACTGGAGAAGTACTGAAGTACAAAGGATCTGGGGGTCCTGGTGCACGAAACTCAAAAGGTTAGTATGCAGGTGCAGCAAGTGATTAAGAAGGCCAATGGAATGTTGGCTTTCATTGCTAGGGGGATAGAATATAAAAATAGGGAGGTATTGCTTCAGTTGTACAAGGTATTGGTGAGACCGCACCTGGAATACTGCATACAGTTTTGGTGTCCATACTTAAGAAAAAACATACTTGCTCTCGAGTCAGTACAAAGAAGGTTCACTCGGTTAATCCCGGGGATGAGGGGATGGACATATGAGGAGAGGTTGGGTAGATTGGGCCTCTACTCATTGGAGTTCAGAAGAATGAGAGGCGATCTTATTGAAACATATAAGATTGTGAAGGGGTTGGATCGGGTGAATGCGGGGAGGATGTTCCCGATGATGGGTGAAACTAGAACTAGGGGGTATAGTCTTAGAATAAGGGGCTGCTCTTTCAAAACTGAGATGAGAAGGAACTACTTCACTCAGAGGGTGGTAGGTCCATGGAATATGCTGCCCCAAAAAGCTGTAGAAGCTACATCATTAAATAAATTTAAAACAGAAATAGACAGTTTCCTAGAAGTAAAGGGAATTAAGGGTTACGGGGAGCAGGCAGGAATTTGGACATGAGTCTAGGTTCGGATCGGTCATGGCCCTGTGGGTAGCGTAGCGGGCCCAGGGGCCGTGTAGCCTGATCCTGCTCCTATTTCGTGTGTCCAATTCTGTTAGGTTCAGGAGATGGTTCTGTGATAGTAGATTGGCGGTTAGGATCAGATCAGCCATGATCTTATTGAATGGCGGAGCAGGCTCGAGGGGCCAATTGGCCTACTCCTGCTCCTATTTCTTATGTTCTTATGTTCTTACGTTTCAGCAACCATCTAAGCAATGCACCTCTCCCACTGAGGACTAGTCCCCAACACTTATCCTGTCCATGATTATCCCAGGCAGCCACCTAAATCGGGCAAATGGCGCTGACTGTTTGCAATGGGCGCCAATTACAAAGGTGCCGCTTAAACTATATTAATCCGCGTTGACAAGCGCAGGACTAATAAAATTACGTAGATTGTGCAGCACAGAAACAGGCCATTCGGCCCAACTGGTCCGTGCCGGTATTAATGCTCCACACCAGCCTCTCCCACCCCTCTTCATCTCACCCGATCAACATCTCCTTCTATTCCTTTCTCCCCTCATGTACTTACCTAGCTTCCCCTTAAATGCATCTGTGTTATTCGCCTCCCATCTACATTTTGCGCAAGGGTCAATAACCAGGGGGGCATAGATTTAAAGTAATTGGTAGAAGGATTAGAGGGGAGTTGAGGAGAACTTTTTTCACCCAGAGGGTGGTGGGGGTCTGGAACTCACTGCTTGAAAGGGTGGTAGAGGCAGAAACCCTCATCGCATTTAAAAAGTACTTGGATGTGCACTTGAAGTGCCGTAACCTGCAAGGCAAGAGCTGGAAAGTGGGATTAGGCCGGATGGCTCTTTTTCAGCCGGCACGGACACGATGGGCCGAATGGCCTCCTTCTGTGCCGTAAATTTCGATGATTCTGTGGTTTCCTGCTCTTGCTTGCTCTCCAGTGACCCCTGGTGGAGAGTGTGCGCGTGGCATTGAGAACCGGACTGGGCTCGGCTCTGATGCCTCTCACGGCGGAATTGCCTCAAGACCTTGAAGAGCGGGGGCAAAGTTAGCAGAGTGCCCCCGGAGTCGATGTGACCGCACCCCAGCCAGAGTCAGTGCCTTCAGGAGTCAGGAGGGTGGAAATGGGAAACCTAAATAGACTGACTGGTCTCGCCGTAAGAACCTACTTCCTACAGAGGAGTGAGGAACATAGGAACAGGATGAGGCCATTCAGCCCCTTGAGCCTGTTCCGCCATTTAATGAGATCGTGGCTGATCTGCGACCTAACTCCATATCCCCGCCTTTGGCCCTTATCCATTAATACCTTTGGTTAACAAAAATCTATCAATCTCCGATTTAAAATTAACAATTGACCCAGCATCAACTGCTGTTTGCGGAAGAGAGTTCCAAACTTCTACCACCCTTTGTGTGTACAAGTGTTTTCTAACTTCACTCCTGAAAGGTCTGGCTCTAATTTTTAGGCTATGTTCCCCTAGTCCTAGAATCCCCAACCAGCGGAAATAGTTTCTCTCTCTCTACCCCCTAAAAAGGCAAATTATTATTTAAATGGGGGGAGAGATTACAAAATGCTGAGGTACAGAGGGATCTGGGGGTCCTTATACATGAATCACAAAAAGTTAGCATGCAGATACAGCAAGTAATTAGGAAGGCAAATGGAGTGTTGGCCTTTATTGCAAAGGGAATGGAGTATAAAAGTAGGGAAGTCCTGTTACAACTGTACAGGGTGTTGGTGAGACCACACCTGGAGTACTGCGTACAGTTTTGATCTCCATATTTAAGGAAGGATATATTTGCATTGGAGGCAGTTCAGAGAAGGTTCACTAGGTTGATTCCAGAGATGAAGGGGTTGTCTTATGAGGAAAGGTTGGGTCTATACTCATTGGAGTTTAGAAGAATGAGAGGGGATCTTATTGAAACATATAAGATTCTGAGGGGGATTGACAGGGTGGATGCTGAGAGGATGTTTCCCCTCATGGGGGAATCTAGAACTAGGGGGCATAATTTCAGAATAAGGGGGCACCCATTTAAATCGGATTGAGGAGGAATTTCTTCTCTGAGGGTGGTGAATCTTTGGAATTCTCTTCCCCAGAGAGCTGTGGAGGCTGGGTCATTGAATATATTTAAGGTGGAGATAGACAGATTTTTGAACGATAAGGGAGTCGAGGGTTATGGGGAGCGGGCAGGGAAGTGGTGTTGAGGCCAAGATCAGATCAGCCATGATCTTATTGAATGGCGGAGCAGGCTCGAGGGGCCAAATGACCGACTCCTGCTGCTACATCTTATGTTCTTATGTTATGTTCTCTCAGTCAGAAGGTTGTGAGTTTAAGACCCACTCCAGACACTTGAGCCCATAATCTAGGTCGACACTCCCAGTGCTGCACTGTCGGAGGTGCCGTCTTTCGGATGAGACGTTAAACCGAGGCCTCGTCTGCCCTCTCAGGTGGACGTAAAAGATCCCACGGCCACTATTGGAAGAAGAGCAGGGGAGTTCTCCCCGGTGTCCTGGGGCCAATATTTATCCCTCAACCAACATCACTAAAAACAGATGATCTGGTCATTATCACATTGCTGTTTGTGGGAGCTTGCTGTGCGCAAATTGGCTGCTGCGTTTCCTACATCACAACAGTGACTACACTTCAAAAGTACTTCATTGGCTGTAAAACGCTTTGGGACGTCCTGATGTGGTGAAAGGCGCTATAGAAATGCAAGTTCTTTCTTTTTATACGGTGTAGAAATGGAGTGTGAGTGCAAAGATGGAAAGACTTGCTCCTTTCACGACCTCAGGACGTCCCAAAGCGCTTCACAGCCAATGAAGTGCAGTCACTGTTGTAATGTTTGTGCATAGCAAGGTCCCACAAACAGCAGTGTGATAATGACCAGATAATCTGGGGGTTTTTTTTTTTATAGAGTGATGTTGCTTGAGGGATAATAGTGGCCCCAGGACAATAGTGGCTGTGGGATCTTTTACGTCTTCCTGAGAGATCAGACGGGGCCTCGGTTAAACGTCTCATCTAAAAGACGGCACCTCCGACAGTGCAGCGCTCCCTCAGCACTGGCACTGGGAGAGTCAGCCTGGGATTATACGCTCAAGTCTCTGGAGTGGAGACTCGAACCCACGACCTTCATGACTCAGAGGCGAGAGAGTGCGCCACCGCTGAGCCACGGCTGACTACCAGTAGCCGTCGAGGGCTCAGGGTGCTGGAATAACTTTCTTCACGTAACGTTCGTGCATTGGCTGGAACGAGAGTCAGCCCACGGAGGCTGACGTTGCCACAGAGTTCCAAGCAGCTTACGGGTTACCAGAGGAATCCACAAAGAGGGAAAAAAAAAAGGATTCTCTTCATTTCCAACACAGGTACGCATCGAGATTGACCAGTTCACCAATTGCCAGAAGTACTACACGCCTCGAGGCCGCTTTATCCACATCCCACCGCCTCTACCGCAGAGCGACTGGTTTAATGATTTTGGTAAACCGTGGTGGAAAGATCCCAAGTACGAGGTTGGGTATTTAAGTGTAAAAACCAGACACATCTGCATTATCAATACTCTAACATCCCAAGAGCAGGTGATCGAGGTACTGAATGGCTTTAATATACCTGTGTTCATTTTAGAATCGGGGGGTCGGGGGCCGGGGGGCGGGGGCCGGGGGGACATCAGTTTGCTAAAGTGGGGGACGGTGTTGGGTAATCCTGATCCTTTTAATAAACAGATTTGTGGAAGCTAGGGACAGTAATATGTCTGACAATTAACTACATTTATCGTTGTTTCGAAACATTCATCTTGCGACTACATGCCGAGCAGGACACCGAGTCCTACATCTAGATACCCACGCGTAAAGAACTCCCGGGAATCTGGAGCGATTCACTGGGGTCTCTCAGTCCCTCTCTCTCAGGGAGATATCTGTACATTGACTGGTGTCTCTCAGTCCCTCTCTCTCAGGGAGATATCTGTACACTGACTGGGAGATCTCAGTCTCTCTCTCTCAGGGAGATATCTGTACACTGACTGGGAGATCTCAGTCCCTCTCCCTCAGGGAGATATCTGTACACTGAAGGAGTCTCTCTCTCTCTCTTTCGGGAGATATCTGTACACTGATTGGGGTCTCTCAGTCCCTCTCTCTCAGAGAGATATCTGTGCACTGACTGGGGTCTCTCAGTCCCTCTCTCTCAGGGAGATATCTGTACACTGACTGGGGTCTCTCAGTTCCTCTCTCTCAAGGAGATATCTGTACACTGACTGGGGTCTCTCGGTCCCTCTCACTCAGGGTGATATCTGTACGCTGACTGGTGTCTCAGTCCCTCTCTCTCAGGGAGATATCTGTACACTGACTGGGGTCTCTCAGTCCCTCTCTCTCAAGGAGATATCTGTACATTGACTGGGGTCTCTCAGTCCCTCTCTCTCAAGGAGATATCTGTACATTGACTGGGGTCTCTCAGTTCCTCTCTCTCAAGGAGATATCTGTTCACTGTCAGAGAGGGAGGTTGCCGGGGTGACACTGGCAGTGTGAGAGGGCTGAGTGACACGGAGAGGGAGGTTGCCAGGGATGACACTGGCAGTGTGAGAGGGCCGAGTGACACAGAGAGGGAGGGCCGAGTGACGCGGAGGTAGTCTGGCGTTGGATTCACTGGCTCCACTTTGATGGGGGAGCAGCACCCGGTGGGAGTGTAAGTGAAGGAAGAGTAGTATGGTGTGGGGGGGGGGGGCGGGCTGCTCACGTAAGCAGTGACTTAGAAGGGTCTGGGTGGCGGGCTGGGGAATGGGATTAAGCGGAGAGAGCGGGCACGATGGGCCGAATGGGGAAAAGAGAGGGGAATGGGATTAAAGGCATTGCTCTTTCAGAGAGCCAGCACAGGCACGATGGGCCGAATGTGAAGAGGACAAGGTACTGGGATTAAGGGGATAACTCTTTTGGGGAGGCACAGATGGGCCGAATGGCCTCCTTCTGTGCTGTAAGATTCTATAAAGGCGCAGAGGGGAAGGGGATAAGAAGAGAATTTAAAAAAAAAACATTTTTCTGTGAGCAGTGAGGCAGGAGATCGATCTACCCCAATTTTTTATTGTTAAATAGATATGTTTCCAATCTGTGTGGTGTCTTTTTTTCCCCCCCTCTAAACACGGCCTGGCCAGGTGTGCAGCGAGGAAACCATGAACGACATACTCGAAAGGTACCTGACGTACAACGCTCACGCGGCCAGCTACACGTGGAAATATGACGGGGAGCGACTGAAAATGGACAGGACCCTGGCGGAGAACGGGATCGAGGACCAGGATGAGACGTTCTACGACCTGCAGATGGAGCCCGACGACTTTCGCCAATCCATTCTGCTGTACTTTAATGACGATCTAACCGAACTCTAGGGCTCTGGCATCGTAATCCTGGGTAATGCCGACTCTCCTATGTGTCTGTGTTGTTAACTGTACAGATTATTATCGAGTTGTACAATAAAATGAGCCCTTTTTTATTGACTATTTGAAAGTGCGCCTGCCAACTAGCGGTGAGATTCCTGCTATGGATCCTCTCATCCATTTTGAGTATTGCGAACATCATAGATGCATTTAAGGGGAAGCTAGTTAAAGAAAGAAAGACTTACATTTATATAGCGCCTTTCACCACCACCGGACGTCTCAAAGTGCTTTACAGCCAATGAAGTACTTTTGAAATGTAGTCACTGTTGTAATGTGGGGAATGTAGTTAAGTACATGAGGGAGAAAGGAATAGAAGGAGATGCTGAAAGAGTGAGATGAAGAGGGGTGGGAGGAGGCTCGTGTGGAGCAGAAACACCGGCACGGACCAGTTGGGCCGAATGGCCCGTCTCTGCGCCGTAAAATTCTATTATCCCTTCATTTTCTCCTAACCCCACTTCCCGAAGGCACTGGCTCCTGATGGGACCCAGTTCTGCCGTGGCTCAGTGAGTCGTATTCTTGCCTCTGAGTCAGAGGGTTGTGGGTTCGTAGTCCCGCCCCAGAGATTTGAGCACCAAAAAAAAATCCAGGCTGACGCTCCCAGTGCAGTACCGAGGGAGTGCCGCGCTGTCGCAGATGCCGTCTTTCGGACGAGACATTAAACCGATAGCTCTCTGAAAGACTAATCCCACGGCACTATTTTGAAGAAGAGCAGGGGGGCGTGGGGGGAGTTCTCCCCTTTGTCCTGGGCCAATATTTATCCCTCGACCAACATCACTAAAACAGGTGATCTGGCCATTTATCGCATTGCTGTTTGTGGGAGCTTGCTCCGCACAAATTGGCTGCCGCGCTTCCTACATTGCAACAGTGACGACACTTCAAAAGGACTTCGCTGGGTGTAAAGCGCTTCTGCACGTCCTGAGGTGGTGAATGGCGCTGCGTAGATGCAAGACTTTCCGTCAACGGGGGCAGTGAGAAGCAGCCAAGTCAATGTCCCCAGACCCCCAGTCCGTCAATCGCCGAGTCCGAGTTCTGCTAACCCAGCATCGACTGTGGAACGAACCTGGGGCCTTCTCGTCCTGGTGCTGCAGCAGGCAGTGAATCTCTCCACTATAGCACGGAGGGAGCCGCTGAAGCCTTTTCAGTTCAGGCCTGTTGGGATTACTCCTGCAGTAATCCTCTTTCTGAATTCCTTGGAAGACTTTGGGTGTCAGCCGTGTCTCAGTGGGTAGCGCGCTCTCTCGCCTCTGAGATTGAAGGTGGTGGGTTGGGGTCCCGCTCCAGAAAATTGAGCACATCATCCAGGCCGACGCTCCCAGCGCAGTACTGAGGGAGCGCCGCACTGTCGGAGGTGCCGTCTTTCAGATCAGACGTTAAACTGAGGGCCCCGTCTGCTCTCTCAGGTGGACGTAAAAGATCCCCATGGCACTATTTGGAAGAAGAGCAGGGGGGAGTTCTCCCTGGTCTCCTGGCCAATATTTATCACTCAACCAACATCACTAAAAACAGATTATCAGATCATCATCACATTGCTGTTTTTAGGGATCTTTCTGGTTGAAAATTGGCTGTCAACGTTTCACACATTACAACAGTGACTACGCTTCAAAAGTGCTTCATTGGCTGTAAAGTGCTTTGGGACGTCCTGAGGTTGTGAAAGGCGCTATAGAAATGCAACTTCTTTTTAGACTATCCATCCACGCCACCACCCCCGACAGATTATCCTTCTCTTTTTTTTTTATTCCTGGGATGTGGGAAGCTGGCAAGGCTGGCATTTATTGTCCAGCCCTGAGAACATGGAGGAGGCCATTCAGCACCTCGAGCCTGGTCCGCCATTCAACTAGATCATGGCTGATCTGTATCTTAACTCCATCTACCAGCCTTGGTTCAGTAACCCTGACCCAGCAAAAATCTAAATCTCAGTTTTGAAATTTTCAATTGACCACCAGCCTCAGCAGCCTTTTGGGGGAGAGAGTTCCCGATTTCCACCCTTTGTGTGAAGAAGTGTTGCCTGACGTCACCCCTGAACAGCCTGGCGCTAATTTTAAGTTTCTGCCCCCTTGTTCTGGACTCCCCCCACCAGAGGCAATAGTTTCTCTCTATCGACCCAATCAACTCCTTTAATCATCTTAAACACCTCGATTAGATCACCCCTTAATCTTCTAAACTCCAGGGAATACAAGCCCAGTCTGTGCAACCTGTCCTCGTAATTTAACCCTTTTAGCCCCCGGGTATCATTCTGGTGAATCTGCGCTGCACCCCCTCCAAGGCCAGTATATCCTTCCTGAGGTGCGGGGCCATAAATAAAAGATAGTCACTGATAAATCCAATCGGGAATTCAGGAGAAACTTCTTTACCCAGGGAGTGGTGGGAATGTGGAACCTGCTACTACAGGGAGTGGTTGAGGCGAATAGCAGAGATGCATTTAAAGGGAAGCTATATAAGTACGTGAGTGAGAAAGGAATAGAAGGATATGCTGATAGGGTGAGATGAAGTAGGGTGGGAGGAGGCTCGTGTGGAGCATAAACTCCAGCATAGACCATTTGGGTAATATGGCCTGTTTCTGAGCTGTAGACTAAGTAGAAGGGGAAGGTCAGTGGGCAGGCAAGCGGGTGGGGGGAAATCTCAGCTTAAGTGACCCCTGCAGGTAAGGACATATGTGTGTGGATGTCTGCTGTAAATGGCTGTCTCGAACTGCAAGAGAATTCAGCCAGCCAGGTTCTACAGAAAAACCTCAGTGTTTCTGTGTGAAATACAGCAAGTTGAAATCTCTGCAAGGTGATGGATGAGGAGAATCTGGCAGGAAGCGTATTGATTTAAGTGCAATTTGCCCTATAGCTTACCAACGTGTTACATAAGCTGAGTGGCCGGACTGAGTCTAAGTGCTCTGAAAAGTAAGATATTAAAATATAGCCAGGGTGTCCTGGCCGGCCTCCCACATTCCACCCTCCGTAAACTTAAGGTCATCCAAAACTCGGCTGCCCATGTCCTAACTCGCACCAAGTCCCGTTCACCCATCACCCCTGTGCTCGCTGAACTACATTGGCTCCCGGTTAAGCAACGCCTCGATTTAAAAATTCTCATCCTTGTTTTCAAATCTCTCCATGGCCTCGCCCCCTCCCTATCTCTGTAATCTCCTCCAGCCCCACAACCCTCCGAGATCTCTGCGCTCCTCTAATTCTGGCCTCTTGAGCATCCCCGATTTTAATCGCTCAACTGTTGGTGGCCGTGCCTTCAGCTGCCTGGGCCCTAAGCTCTGGAATTCCCTCCCTAAACCTCTCCGCCTCTCTCTCCTCCTTTAAGATGCTCCTTAAAACCAACCTCTTTGACCAAGCTTTTGGTCACCTGTCCCTAATATCTCCTTATGTGGCTCGGTGTCAAATTTTGTTTTATAACGCTCCTGTGAAGCGCCTTTGGACGTTTTACTACGATATAAATGCAAGTTGTTGTCATCTCCTTGCTGAGTCTGCAATGTGTTGTATTGGTTAGAAACAGAAAAATAGGAGCAGGAGTGGGCCATTCGGCCCTTCGAGCCTGCTCCGCCATTCAATATGATCATGGCTGATCCTCTATCTCAATACCATATTCCCGCTCTCTCCTCATACCCCTTGATGCCTTTTGTGTCTAGAAATCTATCTATCTCCTTCTTAAATATATTCAGTGACTTGGCCTCCACAGCCTTCTGTGGTAGAGAATTCCACAGGTTCACCACCCTCTGAGTGAAGAAATTTCTCCTCATCTCAGTCCTAAATGTCCTACCCCGTATCCTGAGACTGTGACCCTCGTTCTAGACCCCCCAGCCAGGGGAAATATCCTCCCTGCATCCAGTCTCTCTAACCCTGTCAGAATTTTATACGTTTCAATGAGATCCCCTCTCATTCTTCTAAACTCTAGTGAATACAGGCCTAGTCGACCCAATCTCTCCTCATACGACAGTCCTGCCATCCCAGGAATCACTCTGGTGAACCTTCGCTGCACTCCCTCTATGGCAAGTGTATCCTTTCTTAGGTATGGAGACCAAAACTGCACACAGTCCTCCAGGTGTGGTCTCACCAAGGCCCTGTATAACTGTAGCAAGACATCCTTGCTCCTGTACTCAAATCCTCTTGCAATGAAGGCCAACATACCATTTGCCTTCCTAACTGCTTGCTGCACCTGCATGTTTGCTTTCAGTGACTGGTGTACAAGGACACCCAGGTCCCTCTGTACATCGACATTTCCCAATCTATCACCATTTAAATAATACTCTGGGTTACAATGGGCAAATGGCAACGATATGCCTGTTGAAACGCTAGTTAGGCCACAGCTGGAATACTGTGTGCAATTCTGGTCGCCACACTATAGGAAGGATGTGATTTCATTGGAGAGGGTGCAGAGGAGATTCACCAGGATGTTACCTGGGCTGGAGCGTTTCAGCTATGAAGAGAGACTGGACAGGCTGGGGTTGTTTTCCTTCGAGCAGAGAAGGCTGAGGGGGGACCTGATTGAGGTGTACAAAATTATGAGGGGCATAGATAGGGTAGATAGAAAGGAACTTTTCCCCTTAGTAGAGGGGTCAATAACCAGGGGGCATAGTTTCAAGGTAAGGGGCAGGAGGTTTAGAGGGGATTTGAGGGAAAAACTTTTTCCACCCAGAGTGTGGTTGGAATCTGGAACTCACTGCCTGAAAGGGTGGTAGAGGCAGGAACCCTCACAACATTCAAGAAGCATTTAGATGAGCACTTGAAACCCCATAGCATACAAGGCTACGGACCAAGTGCTGGAAAATGGGATTAGAATAGACAGGGCTTGATGGCCGGCGCGGACACGATGGGCCGAAGGGCCTCTTTCTGTGCTGTATGACTCTATGACTTTATATGAAACAGAGACGGGCCAGGTCCATGTCATATGAGGTAGCTAGGTGTTGTGTTGGCTTGGCTTACTGCTCATCTGAAGCGCAGTTTCAATTTTAGGAATGAGCCACAAAGCTCACTTTCACATCAGCTTCAAACAGTTTTTGATATTAAAAAAAATTGTGAATTGACCAAGTTGCCACAGGTTCGCTGTGGTGACGGGTTCAAATATCAGGGTCCACTAGTTAAACATTCGGAAATTCGGAGTGAGGAGGCAGTCCAGGCTAAGCGTTATCCCTCAAAGGGTAATAGAATATTACATTATTATTAACCTCCATATTACAAAAAGGATATAGAGGCACTGGAGATGGTGCAAGCAAGATTCACAAGGATGATTGCAGAACTGAGAGGTTACAACTATCAGGAAAGACTGAACAGGCTGGGGCTCTGTTCTCTAGAAAAGAGAAGGCTGAGGGGTGACCTGATAGAGGGCTTTAAGATTATGAAGGGGTTCGATAGGGTCGACGTAGAGAAAATTTGGGGGGAGTCCAAAGCTCGGGGGTCATCAATATAAGATAGTCACTAATAAATCTAACAGGGAATTCTGGAGAAACTTCTTGACCCAGAGAGTGGTGAGAATGTGGAACTCGCTACCACAGGGAGTGGTTGAGGCGAATAGCATAGTGCCTTTAAGGGGAAGCTGGATAAACACATGAGGGAGAAAGGAATAGAAGGAGATGCTGATAGGGTGAGATGAAGAGGGGTGGGGAGGAGGCTGGTGTGGAGCATAAACACCGGCATGGCATAGTTGGGTCAAATGGCCGGTTTCTGTGCTGCAAATTCTGTCATGGTAACAAGGAAGGACGTGGAAACGGATAGTAAAAATGGGTTTAAGAGCCAATTGGACAGGTTTCTGGGGAGAACGGATATGGTGAGGAGGTCAGCAGGGGTTAAGACCCAGAAAAGTGGTCTTCCTGTTCCCAAGAAAATCGTCGAGCTCCATTAACTGAGTGGAGGCTTCATGACTTGGCAAACACAGCCTTAATTTAATTCTTAAATGAACTTTTCACAAAACAACATTTAAAAAAAAAATATTGAAAACACACTCTGAATAGAATCCTGGATTCCTTAGCGACATCTCCAGGTGGCACTCATTCACAAAGAACTGGCCACTGTCAATTTTGATATAACCACACACAAATACACTGCGTAAAACCTGGAAATCAAAATCCGGGATTGTATATTTCAATCCGAAATGGACAAAACGAAATAAGGTACACGTTTGGTTGTTCCGGAACAAGTACATATAACTTGTTACACATTATTGTCAGCTTGGATTAGTGTAGGTTGCTCGCATTCTCGCCTCTGAGTCAGCAGGTCATAGGTTCAAGCCCTACTCCTTGATTTGAGCACATAATCTAGGCTGACACTCCCAGCGCGCTGCTGAGAGAGTGTCGAACTGTCGGAGGGACTGTCTTTCGGATGCGACCGTTAAACCGAGGCCCTGATTGCCCGTTTAGGTGGATGTAAAAGATTCCATGGCTCTATTCGAAGATGGGCAGGGGAGTTCTCCTGGTATTCGACCTCAACCGAAACCACCAAAAATGTGAAAGGTGTTATAAATAAATTTCAGCTCTTGTTAGATCCATTTCAGTATTACTAAATACCAAGCAAGTTATTGGTTAAGAGCTGTTTAGTCCAACAATTACATTCAAAAAACACTTCATTCTGATTTGCATTCGCATCTCAGAAATGTTTGGGCAAAAAAAAATGAACATTCTCTTCATGCAAAATCTTAAAAATGGAACCTGTTGCAATAAAACGCTAGAAATATTTAGCGCCTTAACAAAGACCGGTTAACGTTTTGGGTGTAGATCCTCCACTTTATATCTTCAGGCAAGTCCCCAGAGATACACACACACAGGCAGATCTTCCCATCTGAGGGACATACCATGAAGATGATGACTCAGGCAAGTGCCAAAACCCCCAGGTGCAGCCAAGTTTACCAAACAGGGATTCAGTTTTAAAAAAGACTTGCATTTATATCGCGCCTTTCACAACCTCAGCCTGTCCCACAGCGCTTTACAGCCATTAAGTACTTTTTGGAAGTGTAGTCACTGTTGTAATGTAGGAAACGCAGCAGCCAATTTGTGCACAGCAAGCGCCCACAAATAGCAATGTAATAGTGACCAGATAATCTGTTTTAGTGACGTTGATTGAGGGATAAATATTAGCCGAGACATCGGGGAGAACTCCCCTGCTTTTCTTCCAATGGTGTCATGAGATCTTTTAGGTCCACCCAAGAGGGCAGACGGGGCCTCGGTTTAATATGTCTTATCCGAAAGATGGCACCCCCGACAGTACAGCGCTCCCTTAGCTCTGGCACTGGGAGTGTCGGCCTGAATTATGGGCTCAAATCTCCAGAGTGGGACTCGATCCCACAACCTTCTGACACATTAAGCACCCGGGGAAGCTCTGCGTTGTCAGAAATCCATTGTTTATCCTGCTGAATATATTTTAAAATGCCAGTAAACCGGGCCAATGAGTTTTAGTAGGTTGGAAACAAAAATAGCCGTGGGGCACAATTTTTTTTAAAAATGCAAATCGTTTGGAAATGAGGGCGAGGGAGTTTTGACAAGTCACTGTGAAGGAGGAGGAAAGGGAGACATCCTTCTAGCTGTGGCTCATGCTCTCATCTGGGAGTCAGAAGGTTAGTGGGTTCAAGCCACACTCCAGGGACTTAAGCACAAAAATCTAGGCTGACACTCCCTGTGCAGTGCTGAGGGAGTGCTGCACTGTCGGAGGTGCCGTCTTTTGGATAAGACGTTAAACCTGAGGCCCCGACAGCCCTTTCAGGTGGACGTAAAAGATCCTGTGGCCACTATGTTGAAGAAGAATTCTCCCTGGTGTCCTGGGGCCAATATTTATCCCTCAATCAACATCACTAAAACAGATAATCTGTTTTTGCTATGTTGATTGAGGGATAAATATTGGCCGCAGGACACCAGGGAGAACTCCCCTGCCCTTCTTCAAAATAGTGTGCCATGGGATCTTTTACATCATTATCACATTGCTGTCTGTGGGAACTTGCTGTGCGCGTCTCCCTAAATTATGACAGTGACTACACTTCACAAAAAAAGTACTTCACTGGCTGTGAAGCGCTTTGGGACGTCCGGTAGTCATGAAAGGCGCTGTGTACAAATGCAAGTCTTTCTTTGCTGAAAATGTATAACTAAAAAAAAATATTTGAGCTGAGACGACGACAAAAAATGAAATTTTAGGAAAGCTAGCAAATGAATAACCTTGGAGATCCTGATCAAGGTGTTAATTGATTGGAGGTGGTTGATTGGTAGGGGTGATCTGGCGAAAGGGGGCGACGACGACAACAATGAAACATTAGGAAAGCTCGCAAATTAATAACCTTGGAGATTATTAATCGAGGTCTCGATTGATAGGAGCGATCTGGTGAATGTGGGGGGGGTGGTGGGCGACAACGAAAATTAAATATCAGGAGAAAAACTAACAAATCAATAAACTTGGAGATCCCGATTGAGGTGTTAATTGATCGGAGGTGTTCAATTGATAGGAGCGATCTGGTGAAAGGGGGGGGGGGGTGACGGCGACAAGGAGATTATAATTAATCGAGGTTAAGTTAGCAAATCGATAAATTTGGGAGATGCCGATGGAGGTGTTAATTGATGGAAGGTGTTTAGTTGACGGGAGCGATCTGGCCAAGGGCGGGGGGCGGGCGTGGGGGGCGATGACCACGACGAAAATGAAACATCAGGAGGAAAAGCCAGCAGATTAATAACCTTGGGGCGATTATTAATTAATCGAGGTGTTAATTGGCAGGAGGTGATGTGGTGGTGAGGGAAGGTGAGGTGGGCCTCACCTGCCCCCCCCCCCCCACCACCAACTTTGACCAGAACGCCAGTCTCTCTCTAACCCCCACCAACTTCCCTAGTTACTGGGTTAAGAGCCCACGTGACTCAGGGCTAACTAGTTAACTGGCGCTATTATGGGATGCCCCGGCGCCCTTGGCAACGGGAGGGGTTGACGTCAATCTGAGCATGAGCAGTGATTAATTTTCCACCACAACCCCCCCCTCATCATCATCATCAAGGGGGGGGTGGAAAGAAGGAGGAAAATATTTTGGACGCCATCTTGTCTTCCCCGTGTAATATTAAAACATTTTTTTTTCCGAGGGGGTCCCTTTAGAACTTTTTTTTCCTTGTGTTTTTAATATATAAAAAGCCGTGAGGTGGAACAAGTCACACACGCGGGGGGAGGGGGGAAATTTAAAAAAGAAGTGTGTGAGGGATAACTTTTCTTGAGGGGAGGGGTAAGGTTTTTTTTAAATGTAATATATATATATTTTGTTAGGTTCTTCCTCCCCCCCCCCTCCCATTTCCAACTCCACCACCCTGAGGGCTCATGGCATCTCCGCCGAGGCGAGAAGAGGACGAGGAGACGGACGGCGACACCGGCGAACAGCGGCTTTTCCC